>OY757012.1:115446507-116046507 GCA_963580285.1 Lucinisca nassula | reverse complement strand
ATCCTAGCCTATCTCCGAAACTAAATGGCAAATTATTTTAATACTTACTTAAATTTAACATTGGAAGAGTATTGTGTTGATTAGGTTTTGGTGACCTTGACCTTACATTCAAGGTCACTTGGGCTGGTCAAATATCAAAATTAGGGGTGACCATTTTGGCCATTTTTCTGTTCCTGAACAAAAAGCTTCAAATTCTCCTGATACATTGCCTGTAGAATTCCTTTTACTAAGACAGTCTAGGTTTTGCAAAGTAAGCCCTAGTTATGGAGTTAAATGATCATGAAACTGAGTGGGGTAATTCGATACGTTGCTGAGGTATTGTGTTTTATGCAGCACATCTCTTTTAAAATATAGCAAACGCAGTCATAACTTCCTCTGTTTGTTAGTTTGCCTTAGGTAACATCCTGCCAGGATTTCTTCCTCTAAAGCTCTTTTTTGAAAACCTTCTATTTCTGAGAATTTTGCATCTTTGAATTCAATAAAACATATATTTTCTGGAATAAAATGAAAGATTCCATTGAAATAAATCTGAAGACAGTATTTGGAGAAAAAAATGTTGCCTAGGTGATGGTGACCTTGACCTTATCATCATGGTTACATGGTCTTTGAAATAATCAGACAGGACCAATAAGGTCATATTCTGCCGACCAAACCTATCGCCGTCCCCGCCACAAGAGATCTTCATTTACTCAAGAGCATAGACCTGTCTTATTATTTTTCCCTTCTGAGGAAAATATAAGGACTGCAGCTTAATTACACGACAATGTGCATTTTCCTTATTTTAAGTCTTGGAATTGGGAGAATCTTTGTTTATCTCTCAAATCTGTTTGAAATCTTTTGAAACGCGTATGTAGATAATATTGTGAGTGCTCACAGTTGATTAGGTTTTGGTGATCTTGACCTTATTTTAAGGTCAGACTGGAATTGGACACTGTTAATTGTGGTGTGACCTTGAACACAAGGTCATCAAAGCCTAATAAGCCATATATTGTTTGATTATCATTACTTATTCAGCCCTTTGTTCTGTCCTGGTGACTATGTCAGTTAAACTAGCATCTATTCCACTCAACTGATCCAAAAAACTGTGCAAACAAGCTTAAGTTTACTAAACTTCCATCTACTTTGACTGACCTTCGAAATGAGGTTAATGTTAACCAACTTGAAATCATGGCCCAATAATTCATCTAAGCCAGTTTCTAAGAATCAAGTCAGGAGTTCCAAAGAAACTATACTTGAAGCTTAAAAAAATTGACCTATTTTGTTCTGTGGTGGTCTTGAAAACAAAGCCCTTGAAAATAAGGCCAAGTTCACTGAACATCTAACCAACTCAGAGACATGTACAGATGCTATATCCAGCCAAATCTGGTGTAATGCTGCATAATTTAAGTGACAGCTCGACTAAAGAGTAATATGAGTGCAATTGTAGATATCAGGCCTGTCCTGACCTTGAAAATGAGGTCAAGGTCACCAAAATATAAGCTCAAAGGCAAGTTCCAATGATATAGATATCTTGGAAAGTCAATGAAATGTCACAGGATTTGAATTTAATAATTCCAAAATAAAGAAAAACATTCTTTTCAATTTTGAAAATCTCACAGACCATGTGAGTTCAAGATAAGTTCAAGGTCAAACAAACCCAGTCGGTCCTTTATATTCTCAAAATATAATTATAATTTATTCGTTTAATTTCAAAAGAATCCCTTGTATAATTCAAAAGAAAAAAATATGATTTATTGAATTCCAAGATGCAAAATTCTCAGAAATAGAAGGTTTTCATAAAAGAATTGCTGCAGATGACATACTTTACTTTAGAGGAATAAAACTAGGTAGGGTCTTACCTAAGGCAAACAAACAAACATAGGAAGTTGTGACTGGGTTTGCAATATTTTAAAAGAGATGTGGTGTATAAAACACAATACCTCAGCATCGTATCGAATTTTCCCACCCAGTTTCATGATCATTTAACTCCATACCTAGGGCTTACTTTGCAAAACCTAGACTGTCTTAGCAAAAGGAATTCTATAGGCAACGTATTAGGAGAATTTGAAGCTTTTTGTTCAGGAACAGAAAAATGGCCAAAATGGTCACCCCTAATTTTGACATTTGACCAGCCCAAGTGACCTTGAATATTAGGTCAAGGTCACCAAAACCTAATCAACACTTTGAACTCTTCCAATGTTAAATTCAAGTAAGTTTGAAAATAATTTGCCATTTAGTTTCGGAGGTAGGCTAGAATTTATTGAATTTGAAGTTGCAAAATTGACAAAAAATGACGATGTTCATAAAATAGTTGCTGCAGATGTAGTATTTTACTTTAGAGGAAAAAAGTTTTAGTAGCAATTTACCCTATACATTTGTCTAACAAACAGAAGAAATAATGAGTGGATGTGATATATTTTACAAAAGAAACAGTGCGTAAAACATGATACCTCAGATTAATGCTGAATTATCCCACCCACTTTCATTATCGCGTTTCTCAATAAGTAGGGCTAACGTCACAAAACCAATACTATTTTAGTAAATGGGACACTATATATATTAGGCAATTTTCAGGAGAAAATGAAGACTTTTGTCCCAGGGCCGGAAAAGGGCCTTATGGGCACCCCATCCCGCCTTTTGCACCTTATTAGCTTATAAACTATGGTAGTTTAAGTCGGGCTTGAATATTTTTGCGGGCCACTGGTGAGGTCTGATCGGCTGAAACAGCTAGTCTGAACTCGGTAGTTATCAATTTTTTGGCGTATGTTTTTCTTCCAAAGGATAAACCTTGATAAAACAAATCGTAAAGGAACTGTTTGGTCATCATAAAAACAACACGACTTTTCCTTATAGTGTAGATTTTATTTTTCAAGTCAGTTGGAATAATTAATTCCATTATGGAACTTTGAAAATATTTGAGGGCCACTGATGAAGAATTAAATGGCCCGGGAAATATGCATGCACGACGGCTGTCGGTTGTTTTGTGCATAAATAAACATTTATACCCACCGGGGCTTGCAGAAATAGATTGGGCTGCACGGTGCTTCCGCCTAGAAGTTCTGTCCAGGAAAAGTGGTGCGAGTTGGATCGCTCCTTCAACCCTAGCGGTTTTCCTTTGGGCGGTAGGGCTTGAGGTGTCATTTCATCTCAACTTTGGGTTTCGGGATTTACCAATTCCTTGACAATGTATCAATAAAATGTTTGTCATTTGATTGCCCGTTCTCTACCACATAGAACACCTATCTGGGATAAACCACTCCGGCTTTGGAACCCGTTTTGGGCGAATTGCCCAGTTACCACGGTAGTCACGGGTTTTACCCTCGACTTTGCTGTATTCATCCGCAACATCGTCGATGTTTTTCATTCATTTATCTTGTACACGGAGAATTGTTGTGCATTTTTTTTTTTAAATATAGGAAGACTTTGTCGTGCGCTGGCTCGTATAATTGATTAGCGTTTCCATTGCGATAAAATATAAGTGTGATATACTGATAGCAAAAAATGGTTCAGTGCCTATTTTTTTTCAGGTGAAAATCTGTGAAAATTGTCTCATTCTTGAATAAATTTAGATTGTTTGTGCTCGGTAGAACCATCTTAGAGAGGCGATTCTAACGGGTACCCACAACCTATGTCTAAATAAACAGCAGAAATTAAAACAAAATGTACATGTATATAAATTGGTAGGCAGGGCTTGAGATGTCATTTCATCTCAGTGTCGGGTAAAAGTCCCACAAAATTGGAAGTACCTCTCCAAAAGTGCTTTACAGTGTCGACGGGGACGTTAAACCTCAAATCAAACAAACAAAAAGCATGCATATCAAATGTATACCCCATGTAAACCATTGTTGTCTCTATATAAATATGGGGTTACTGGTGTGTTTATTAAACGGATTTGTTAACATGATGTTTATTCACCATATTTGCATTATTTGCTGACTCCAAGCTTGCACATTGTCAATATTGGAAAAACAGGTAACCAGACCCCCCTGACCTTGAAAGGTCAGGGGAGTCTGGTTACCTGTTTTTCCAACACTGATAACCTTCAGACTAGGAACCAGCAGATAATGCAAATAAGGTGAATTGGCAGTGCTAACTATTCTACAAAGTACAATACGAGTATTTTCATGTAATACAGCGGTTTTTTTTTTTTATTTTATTTTTTCTTCTTTTTTTTCTGAAACGGTGTTAAAGGTCTTTATACTTTCAAAAGCTATTGACATTAAAATACTAATATAATTGGGCCCCGTCAAGCGATTTTGGTACTTATCGCGTATGCGAGCAGCGAAGGTTCAGGCGAGCCTGTGCATCCGCACAGTCTCGCCAGAATCTTCGCTGCTCGCTCATACAAGCAGTGAATCAAGAGGAACCTTCAGACAGAAAGCCATATCCCTGGCCCCTCTGAATGGCTGGGCATGCGCAGTTAAAATTTGTCATGATGGAATGCTCGAAGACCCAAATTCGCTTGGCGGGGCTCATATAAAATGATCATAATTTACACTTAACGTTACCTAACGACATTGTTTGTTTTGAACAACTGGATACGAGGTATAGTTCGCCAACAAATAGCTGGCAGTGACGTAGCTGACTATTTGAGCTATTTTACAGTTAGCCCTATACGCTTTGCATTGTTCAGAACAAAAACAAGTCGTGACGTCACTGTCAACTATTCCTCGACTGACAGTACGAACAAGGCAAGAACTACAAGCAGAACCGTGCATCACATGACGAAAACACACCCATTCAAATATGTTGAGAATTCTGCCAAAACAAAAATGAAAATTTTCCGATGAAAGACTCCAATAATTTTCATACATGTACCGGTGCTCTAAACATATATTGTGGGTACACGTTAGAACCGCCCCGGTGAGGCGGTTCTAACGAGTACCTTCAATCTATGTTTTGAGCAGAAAAAAGGAACTGAGATAATACCCTTGTAAACCTATGAAAGTGGGGTCTGAGGGGGTCAAAATTATATAGGCGTGTTTTTGTGATGATAAGCACAAAAACGCCGAAGGAAGCATAACCGTATCCTTGTTACCCGGCTTCAATTGTCTATTTGTCTGTACATATTGACTCCCTTGACTGGCAGAAGGAACATCGATGCTGAATAATGACAGATGTTTATATGCTTGACAGATTGTTTATCAATCAACCCAAAGCTACTAAGCATATATACTCTTGAGTGACAGACTTTCGGAAGAGTCTTCAAACCGAGGTCCCGTCTCCTAATGGTCTTAGTAGTTGGTGAGACGTAAAACTTAAACACTCACTCATACTCTTCAGTGCTAAGGTCCACGTGACTATCACTGATTTGTAGGAAATCGGGCCAACTTACAATGTACGAGGTATGTAACTCGTATTACATGTAACAGAAAATAGCAGCTTTAGTTTTATTGCAGTGTGCATGTTTAAGGTTACGTCCCACCAACAGCTAAAGTAATTCGGAGACGGGACCTCGGTTTAAAGACTCATCCGAAAGTCTGGAGAAGCTCGGGATCGAACTCACGATCCCTGGTTTAAGAGGCGAGTAGCATAACCATTTTTATTGCAGTGAGAACAGCGTGCTGCATATTAGTGTTGTCTATTGAATGTGGGCTGGAATCATGCGTCGGGCTTGGCAAACCGTGTAGACCCGGATCAGACGCCGCAGAACGCAGCGTCTGATCAGCGTCTACACTGTTTCATTACGCAAACACGCCTATACAAATACATTGCCACCTTTATCGCCGAACAAATAAAAATTGTGATGTTTTTCTTATTTCTGCTCCAAATATAAATTGTGCGCACTCGTTAGAACCGCCTCATCGAGGCGGTTCTAACGAGTACCCACAATCTATATTTTAGAGCAGAAATAAGAAAAATAAGGTATACCCGCGGAAACCCCAGTTTTACTATATAAAAGTGGGGTTCAGTCAAGGGGGTCAAAATTATATAGGCGTGTTTTCGTGATGACTTACAGTACTGGAATTTAAGGGTCAGACGCCGAAAAACGCAGCGTCTGATCAGGGTCTACACGTTTGGCTTAAAAACTAAAACTTTAAGGGTTAAACTGAAGTTTTTATCATCACAGCCTACACTCAGATACGATCGATCCATTACGAAACACGCCTATCCAAATATTAATTTTATCGACGGAAAAAGGAAAATTTTAAGATGAGAAACTGTGTTATTGTTCTTATTTCTGTTCAAAATATAGTTTTTCATCGAGGCGGTTCTAAAGTGTCCCCACAATCTATATTTAAGAGCAGAAATAAGAAAAATAAGGTTTACCCCTGCAAACCCCAGTTTTACTATATAAAAGTGGGGTTCAAGGGGTCAAAATTATATAGGCATGTTTTCATGATGGGCCACCACCACTCCCAGTGCTTTTATTTCTGTCAGTAGGACTGGAACCTGTGTGTCACGTAGTGATATGGTGAACTTTTGTTACTACACGATGCCCGTCGTTCGTCGTCCTCTTTCGACAATTTACTTGAAACACATTTCCTCCTAAACCGGTGAATGGATTTTGAAATAGTTTTACAGAAATATTTCTTTGGGAGACCCTCTGTCAATTTCGATACGCAGAACACGATGGCCGCCAGAGCTGACACTAGAAAAGAAATGAAAAAAAAAAAAAAAAAAATCAATAAAAACGCCATTTCCTCGTTGGCCACTGACCAAATTTCACAATATACAGTAAAATTCCTATATTAAGACCACCGTTGGGACTGTTCAAAAGTGGTCTTTGATAACACTTTTGAACAGTCCCAAAGGTGGTCCATGAAAAAAGGATACTGTATGCAGACAACACAAAGAAAGAATAAGCGCACCCTTCAAAATAAGCTTTTTAAAGCAGAATTAGTCTTAATTTAGGTGGTTTCAATGGTTGAATTTCACTGTAATTTTTCAGAAATATTCCTGTGGTGATCTTCTACAAAAAATGCAAAATCGCTCTGTTAGGGTGAACAAAATGGTCACCAAAGCTAAAATTAGAAAACATGTACTCGTCTGTCAACAATATGCTTAAAGCGGTGAACGGATTTTGAAGTAATTTTACAAGAATGTTCCCCCTTAATGGTTTCGCTCCTCCAAGCAAGATGGCCAACAGAGCTAAAAAAAAAATAAAAAAAAAAAATAAAGAAAAAAAAAATATGGAAAAAAAAGAAAAGAAATAATAATAATAATGATAATAATAATAATAATAATATAAATGTAATACCATCTCCTGCTAGGCCACTTGCCCAATTTCAAAATGATTTCACAAGAATATTCCTTGGGTGACCCTTTACCAAAATTGCCCAAACCATTCAGCTAGGATGAACAATATGGCCACCAGAGCTAAACAAATACAATAAACAACCAGTAAACGGATTTTGAAATAATTTTACATGAATGTTCCTTATGTGACCCTCTACCTTAATTGTTTAAACTGTTCTGCTCTGATAAATGATTTTAAAGGAATGTTTTAGGTGACCGGACCATCAGTCAAAATTGTTCCAATTGTTCCAGCCTTCTGAACAAGATGGTCGCAATAAATTAAAAAAAGAAAAGCTTTTAAAAGCCTTTCTATTAAAGGGAGCATTTTATAGGAATGAGATGACCCTCTAACAAAATTTCTCAAATTATTTTGCTTCACTGAGCATAATGGCCACCAGAGCTAAAAATCGTAAACCTCAAAATACATATCACAGAATAAATTCTACTCCTTGACAGCCAGACTGATTTTGAAATAGTCCATGGGTCAACCGAAATTGCTCACCATTTATTATCTATAAATTCATTTGTACAATATGAATCAGATGGGCGATCCAGGGCCATAATTAACATCTTGCTTTAGTTTTGATATTCTCCACGGAAATTACCCGTGCAATGAAGGCCTTCAAATCGCATACGCATCAGTTTAACTACATGTAGTCCGTGTATTGAATTTCCTTGTTAAAACCACTTTATACACTGAAACCCGGGGTTTGCAGGTGTATACATTATTTTCCTTATTCTCATTACATGCACGATAACGCAGCCGTGTGACAAATCACATGAACAAGTCCGTGAAACGAACACCTCATACAACCCACTTTATATAGAGAAAACTGGGGTTTACGGGGGTATACACTATTTTTTTTTCTTATTTCCGCTCCAAGACATAGGTTGTGGGTACTCGTTAGAGTTACGAGCACCCACAACAAGACATAGGTTATGGGTACTCGTTAGAACCGCCTCAATGAGGCGGTTCTAACGAGCACCCACAACCTATGTTTGCAGTACAAATAAGAAAAATATCACGGATTGTCATCAGAAAAGTAGCCATTTTGGAGATGTGAAAAATGCACTATGTGTTATCATAATGAAAGAGCAGCTTTTCATATCTCTAAAACAGTTTCCCGCCCATCGGGGCTTGGAGAAATGGACGGTAGGGTGGGTGCTTCCACGCAGAGCTGAAACTGACCACATATGTTTACCGGTAAAGCGTTTAGAAGGCCTACTCATAAATAGAAGTGAAGGCAATGATCAGGAATCGATGCAATTAACACACAGCTCCTGTCAGTAACACCCAAGGGAAAGAAACACAAGCATGAAACAACAGGCCCTAATGGAAACATCAATAGTAGAAAGACAAAAGGACAGTCACTTTCCCACAAAATGGCCAATTAGCTATCCAAAACAAAACAATATAAGTGATACAAACACTCAAAGGCAAACCATATCAAAAATAAACCGCGACAAGAGAATCTAAGCCTGTGCAGGCAAGGTGATGTGAGTCAGACCGTTCAATGCATATAAGCCTTTTCGTTTCATTGGGCTTGAGATGTCATTTTGTGTCAATGTGTCGGGTAAATTTCCCACAAAATTGGAATAAATGTCTCCAAACTGACCTAAAGAGTGTTGACGGGAATGTTAAACCTCAGTTCAAATAAACACCAGTTAATTTTACTATGAGTTTTTGTAATATTTTTTCCATTCTTACCCCATATATAGATTATTGGTGCTTGGTGCTCAATGAGGCAGTTCAAACGAGTACAAACAGTGTATGTCTTGGAACAGATATAAGACAAAAAATGTATACCCCTGTAAATTTCGCTTTTCTCTTTATAATGTGGTGTTAAGGGAGTGATCATTTAACAAACTTGTTAACGTTTTGTTCCCCAAGACAAACATGTAGGTTAAGGGTACTTGTTTGAACCGCCTCATCTATGTTTGGAGTATACATAAGAAAAACAGGATACAGTTTCCTCAGAAGGATAACCGTTTTTGAGATATGAAAGGGTGCACTATGCATCGTAATAAGACACTTGATAAATTAGGGTATATACATGTAGTTTTAGATCGACTGTTTATCAATCGCCCCAAAGTTACTCAGTGATCTAGAAGCTTCACTGCAAGTGTACACGTGACCAAAAAGGCCTAAATAAATAGCTGTGTTTCGAATTATGGATATATATAAAATCAGCCAAATAATGGATATCTATAATTCGAAATATAGATATCCATAAATCGAATTATGGATATCGATAATTCGATTTATGGATATCATTAATTCACAGCGATTCAGTTTGGATATCCATAATTCGAATTATGGATATCACTAATTCCAATTATGGATATCAATAAATCATAATATGGATATCCCTTATTCCGCTGATTTATGGCTATCCATAAATCGGATTAAGGATATCTATCAATCGGGCTGAATTATGGATATCCATAATTCGAATTATGGATAGCCATAATTCATCGCCAAAGCCTTTGATTTCAGTCATTATTTAATGTATTTATTTGCCAAGACGAACTATGGATATCCATTTGAAGAATGAATAAGAAAAAGATCACACATTTTCAACAGAAAATAAATCATTTTGGAGAACTATGTCACACTGGTGTTGTCGTAATGGCGTGTCTTCCGGGTTTGCAACCAAATAAGAAACAAAATGGCCTCTGCCACACAGTCACGTTGTAGAAGTTCATCACGTGAACAAGTCCGTGAAACGAAGACCCCCTAAACCCACTTTATATAGAGAAAACTGGGGTTTACGGGCCCGGGGTATTCATTATTTTTCTTATTTCTTCTCCAAGACATAGGTTGTGGGTACTCGTTATAACCGCCTCAATGAGGCGGTTCTAACGAGCACCCGCATCCTATGTTTTGAGCATTTATAAGAAAAATATGAAGGATTTTCATCAGAAAAGTAGCCATTTTGGAGATGTAAAATATGCACTATGTCGTATGGGCGAGTTATCGTAATGAGAGGTACAGTAAAGCTAGAGGTACAGTTCAAAATGTGTTGACAAAACCACATAATGAATACCCCTGTTAAGTTGTTAACCACCTCCCCACCCCCAAACTCACACACACTTTAACAAAATGGCCTCTTCGCGAAAACTCTTATCTGACTGTGCAGATACACAGGCTGCTCTGTGTTTTCGATGTGCTTTCATGCTAGAAAACCCCTTCCCAATAAGAAGAAGGTACATGTAACACATTTCGCTCTGAACCGAACATTTCGAAATCACGCCCATTCACATTAAGCAAACACGCCTATACCAATACATTGCCACCTTTATCGCCGAAAAAAATAAAAATTTTAAGAGGAAAAATTGTTATATTTTTCTTATTTCTGCACAAAATATAGATTGTGGACTCTCGTTAGAACCGCCTCATCGAGGCGGTTCTAACGAGAGTCCACAATCTATATTTTAGAGCAGAAATAATAGAAATAAGGTTTAGCCCCTGCAAACCCCAGTTTTACAATATAAGAGTGGGGTTAGAGGGGGTCAAAATTATATAGGCGTGTTTTCGTGATGAAATATAGTGAACATTTTAACCCCACGCTTCCCACCCCCCGCCCCAACCCCGCAAAAATAAAACAACAAAAAAAGATAACAAATCTGATAATTTTCATACCTCTGTTCAAAACATATATTGTAGGGACTCCTCTTTAGAACCGCCTCGGCAAGGCGGTTTTAACGAGTATCCACAATCTATGTATTTAAGCAGAAATAAGAACAATAATGACAGTATAGCCGACCTCAGTAGCTAAGTTGGATGCCTGCCGGGGTCGGCAACATTCTTTCGTGGAGATTGATCATGAAATCTTGTTTACGATCATTCTTTCCCTTCCCCTGATTCAAGGTTTCTGGCGAAAGAATGTGCACTGTACTGGTTAACCGCTTACGTATAAGCCTGCCCAGGAGAAGTGTGGATGGGTAAACTGACCGGCTCAAAAATGACCTAAATAGTGTTGACTGGGCCGTTTAACTTCAATACAAGCAAACGAACAAATAATAAACAGTATACCCCCAATTTTACTTCTCAAAGGTTTGGTTTAAGGGTGGGGGGGGGGGGGGGGGGAGGCGTCAAAAGTGTAATGACGTGTTTTCGTGATGGATGTGGATATACCTGACATCCCTTGGGTAGGAAACGCCTATATTAAGTGCACACCCTTTAAAAAGAGTCTTATTATTACTACTCATGCATGGGAGAGCCTCAGTTGGGTAGTGGATAAGCTGCTCGCCTCATAAACCAGGGGTCTTAGGTTTGAACCCGGGCTTCTCCAGACTTTCGAATGAGTCTTTAAACCGAGGATCCCTCTCCGTTGGCGGGAGATAAAACTCAGACTCACTAACAGTTCAAGGATGCGTCGCCCAAAGTCCATACCTTAATATAAATATGACGACGTATGTGTCCGTCATTAATTTTAACATATTACGGTTGTATGACATTGTGTCAAGTGTCTTAAGGTCAGTTTATTCATCTCCAGTGGAGACAACTCATTCTAAGGAACCCTACTGGTTTAGGGGCCTACTCAAAAGTAACAGAACTCCTTTTTTCAGTAGTGCAATACGAAAACACGCCTATTTAAATGTACTGGGAATTTTGCCACCGAAAAATGAATATTTTCTGATGAAAAATTCCACTTTTTTTTCATATTTCTGCTCCAAACATAGGTTGTTGGTACTCGTTAAAAACGCCTCGGCGAGGCGGTTCTAACGGGCACCCACAATCTATGTTTTTGAGCAGAAATTAGAAACAAATGTACAGTATACCCCTGTAAACACCAGTTTAACTATATAAAAGTGGGGATTGAGGGGGTCATAGTTAAACAGGCGTGTTTTCGTGATGGGGTTTCAGATTACATAATTTTCTTTTAAGAATTGTGAAATACACGCCAAGCATCAGCATATCCATTTACTTTAAACCGTATCATATGGGCCCCGTCAAGCGATTTTGGTACTTATCGCCTATGCGAGCAGCGAAGGTTCAGGCGGGTCTGCGCATCCGCGCAGTCTCGCCAGAACCTTCGCTGCTCGCTCGTACAAGCAGTGAATCAAGAGGAACCTTCAGACAGAACCCCTCTGATTGGCTGGGCATGCGCAGTTAAAATTTGTCATGACGGAATGCTCGAAGACACAAATTCGCTTGGCGGGGCTCATATACGATTAGTAATTTAATCCTTCAAAACTAACGTCCAAACGTACTTGTATTCTTAATATTCCGTTTGGTGCGCTGAACATATTTAAAAAAAAAAAGATTCTTTAAAAATTGTTCATAACTACATGTACTTGGAAGTTAAAGTAAAATTCCAATTGGACAAAAATGAAGCTAAGCATTGTTTTCCTTTTGTTTTCAATAGGTAAGTAAACTATGTTTCGGTTTCATTGGGCGACAGGGCTTGAGATGTCATTTCATCTCAATGTCGGGTAAAAGTCCCACAAAATTGGAAGCAACGTCTCCAAAATGACCTATACAATGATGACGGGGTCGTTAAACCTCAAATGAAACAAACAAAAAACTATGTTTCGGCTACATTTACGTGTATTTACATTTATGCTAATAATCGAACTTTGATAGCAGATTCCGCAATACCAAGCATTTACATAAAGGAAACTGAGCATTCATGTACAAACGCGCGCACGCATCCACCGACGCACGCACGTACACGCCCGTACACGCACATTAATCAATTACGCTGACGTACACACGTAGACCATCATGTAATGAGCGGCCCTTTAAAGCCCACTTTATGTGGAGAAAACTTGGATTTTGGGTTATATATTATTTTTATTATTACATGTACTTTCCAAAGACAGAGGCAGTTGGTACTTGTTAGAACTCCTCAATGAGACACCGACTTGATGAGGCGGTTCTAACAAGCACCTGCATCTTATGTTTGGAGTAGATATGAGAAAAAATATCACAAATTTACGTCAGAAAAAAATAGTGTGTATGGTGATATGAGAGAATGCAGTATGTCCCACGGATATCTTACATGTACATGTATCATGATGCAGAAAATGTCTCTGGAATAGCCACGGTCACAAAACACAATAGCAATACGCATTAATGTTGTCAGATGTATTCTGTCATGGTTGTAAAAATGACTTTTTTATGGAAGAAGGTCATATTTTTTTCTTATTTCTGCTTTAAACATAGTTTTGGTGCTTTTTAGGTTCGCCTCGAGTACCCACAGTTTATGGTTTCGAGCAAAAATAAGGAAATTAACGTTAACCCCTGCCTTTAAGGGGATGATTTTCCGCCATTTTTCAAACGGAGACAACTTTCGGAACGTCCTGTTCGCTTTTCTGTATGTCCCACTGAAAAAAGGGATCTACTTTTAAAGGAAATAATTTGTTTCTATTGGTATGGTAAACAAAATACTTTTGGAGGAGTTGCTTCCCCTGAAGGTGTATCCATTCCCCTTAAACCCCACCTTTTTCAATATAAAACAAAGTTTAAAGGAATGTTTATTTCATGAACTCGTTGACTCACTCCTCAGTGCACTGGCTGTCATTTGTTTATGCCTAATACATGTAAGATCTCGCTGTTCTAAAATGCTACCGCGTTGTCCGACAACTGCATTGTACAAATATCATATCCTTTCACTGACTCAAAAAGGGCAGCTGTAAGTTTCTGACGAAGGCTTCAGTACTTCAATTATTTCATACTGTCGAGTCTTCATATTCGTTTCATTCCTGAATTTGTTTGATTTGCATGTTCTCGAAAATGAAGCACTGATTTGTTAGAATACCTTCACGCGGGCAGAATAAATTACACGTGAAAGCCACGGAGGGTTTTGGCCACCTAAAACCAACGATTTATTTTACGCCCCCAACCACCCCAGCCTCACCTGAGTTAGCTTTGTTTGTGTCCGTGCCGACATTGCTTCAGTTCTGTTTTCTATTGTAAGTGTATGTCTTTTTGGGTAGCTGTTTGCCCACCCGCTTTAAACAGAAACCGGCCCCGATAGCTCAGTTGGTAGAGTGTCCGCTCCGGGGAACGGGAGGTCACGGGTTCGATTCCGGGCCGCGACATACCAAAGTCGTTAACAATGGTACTAGCTGCTCCTCGCTTGGCACTCAGATTTACGGGGTAGAGCTAGGACTGGTCGACACTGTGTCACGATAATGTGACTGGGTGTGGCATCATGTAATGTGTCTGGGACATGATACTTCAGTGAGGCAGCACTATAAAAGTGAGCATTGAGCTCCCTGTCGCAACCAGACACCGTCGTAATATGACTGAAAAAATGTTGAAAACGACGTTAAACCCTAATACACACACATACTTTTAAAAGAAACCGTCCCTTTGGCTTTCTACTAGACGTTAAAAATAGCCGTGTTTCTACTACCATACTGAAAAACATTTGGTCGGTAGGTAGTAGAAACTTTTTTTTATATTTTATTTTTTTCTCCAGAAAAATACAGGGTCGTGCCTGTTTTATTTAGCTCACCTGAGAACGAAATGCTCATGATCGGTCAATCTCGGTCGTGCGTCGTGTGTCGTGCGGCGTCAACAATTTGCTTTCAATGCTAACTCCTCCCAAACCCTTTGGCCAATTTCAATCAAACTTCATATAAATGTAGCTTAGGTGACCCTCCACAACAATTGCTAAAATCGCTCCGCTCCGCTGAACAAAATGGCCACAAGAACTAAAATTAGAATCAACTCTTTAAACGACAACTCCTCCTGTACCTTTGGGCCAATTTCATTCTCACATTATAGGAATGTTGCGTAGGTGACCCTCTGCCAAAAATGCTAAAACGGTTCTGCTCCGATGAAAAAATGGCCACCAAAGCTAAAAATATAAGAGCGTCAATAATTTGCTTTAAATCCCAACTCCTCCGGAACCCTTTGGCCAATTGCATTCAAATATCAAATGAATGTTGCTTAGGTGACCCTTTATCAAAATAGCTAAACTCGTTCCGCTCTGATGAACAAGACGGCCACCAGAGCCTTACATGTATATGAAAAATCATTAAATGACAACTCCTCCTATACCCATAGGCTAATTTCAGTCAAACTTCATAAAACGTTTGCTTAGGTAACCCTCTGGGAATCTGCGAAAAAAGCTAAAACAGTTCTGCTCAGATGAACAGGATGGCCGCCAGGGCTAAAAATAGAAAAAATATTTAAACGATAACTGCACCTATACCCTTGGAAAGAATAGAAAAAAAAATCTTTAAAGGACAACTTCTCCTGTACCTTTGGGCCAATTTCATTCACCCTTCATAGGAACTATGCTTGGATGACCCTCTACCAAAATAGCATAAACGTTCTGCTCCGAAGAACAAAAATGGCCGCCAGTGCTAAAAATAGAAATACGTCAATAATTTGCTTTAAATGCCAACTCCTTGTGCCAATTTCAATCACACTCCATAGGAAAATGCTTAGGTGACCCTCTACAACAGTAGCTATAACAGTCTCGCTCCAACGTACAAAATGGCCACCAGTGCTTAAAACAGAAAAACTTCAATAATTTGCTTAAAATGTGAAATCCTCCTTAACCCTTTTACGGAATATTACGAAGGTGACCCTGTATCAAAATAGCTAAAATTGTTCCACTCTGATGACCAAGATGGCCGCCGGAGCTAAAATAGAAAGATCTTTAAACGATAACTCCTTCTAAACGCTTAAGCCAACTTCAGTCAAACTTCATAGGAATGTTAGTTAGGTGACCCTCTGCCAAACTGCTAAAATGGTTCCGCTCTGATGAACAAGATGGCCGCCAGAGCTGAAAATAGAAAAATCTTTTAACGACAACTCCTCCTATATCATTAGGCTAATTTTGCTCTATTTCCATAGGTGACCCTCCATCAAATTAGCTAAAACTGTTTTTCTCCAAAGAACAAAATGGCCACCAGAGCTACAAAAAAAAAACGAACAGAAAAATCGTAAACAATTTGTTTTAAATGCGAACTCCTCCTGAACAAGTTCAATCACACTTCACTGGTATGTTGCTAAGTAGACCCTCTATCAAAATAACTAACCTAGTTCTACTCTGATGAACAAGATTGCCGCCAGAGCTAAAATAGAACAAAATCTTTAAACGACAACTCCTCCTATACCATTGGGCCAATTTCATTCAATCTTCAAAGGAATGTTCCTTAGGCGACTGTCTACCAAAATAGTTAAAATGGTTCCGCTCCGAGGAACATGATGGCCGCCAGAGCTGCAAAATAGAAAACAACTTTAAACAACATCTCCTCCTAAACCCTTGGGCAAATTTCTTCAAACTTCATAGGAATGGTGCTTAGGTTTCCCTCTACCAGAATAGCTAAATTGCTTCCTCTCCGATGAGCAAAATGGCTGCCAGAGATGAAAATAGAAAAAATGTCAACGATTTGCTTTAAATGCCAACTCCTTCCCACCCCTTTGGTCAATATCAATCAAATTTCAAAATAATGTTACTTAGGCGACCTTTTTTTCCAAAAAAAGCTAAAATCGTTCGCTCTGGTGATCACCATAGCTAAAAATACAAACATGTTTAAACAACAACTCAGACCGATACCCATAGGCAAATTTCAGTCAAACTTCATAGAATTGTTGCTTAGGTAACTCTATACCAAAATAGCTAAAATGGTTCCACTCCGGTGATAAAATGGCCGCCACAGCTAAACTAGTTAAATCTTTAAATGGCAATGTCTCCTTAACCATTGGGCGAATTTCATTCAAACTTTATAGGAATGATGCTTGGTGACCCTCTACCAAAATAGCTGAAACAGTGGAGCTCTGATGACTACAAGTAAAATGGCTGCCATAGCGAAAGATAGAAAATATCATCAATTTGCTTTATATGCCACCTCCTCCTCAACCTTTGGGCGAATTTCAATAACTCTTTATAGGAAAGTTGCATAGGCGACCCTGTACAAAAGTGAATAAAATCCTTCCGCTCTGATGACAAGATGACCATCAGAGCTTAAAGAAGAAAATCTTAAAAAAGCAACTCTTCCTACTCTTGGGCCAATTTCATTCAAACTTCATTCAAACTTGCTCTAAATATATGTATAATGATAAAAAATTGGAAATATAAACAAACAATGAAACAAACTGGGTTTAATCCGATTAAATAAACGTTGGTTTTATATTGACGGTTATCTTGCTACATTGTACAATTGTAGTTTGTTTATTTTTCCTTGAAACATCAACCGCTCTCAGCTGAATGTATCAATCACAGCTTATCAACTAAGTGAATCAACCACCATATTTAGACTGTCTACTAGCCAGATATTGCTGTTACTGCTGTATCAAATTCCATCATAACAACTTGCATTGTTCTTGTGTGTGTGTGTGTGTGTGTGTGTGTGTGTGTGTGTGTGTGTGTGTGTGTGTGTGTGTTTTGGGGGGGGGGTATACAACCGAATCATGAATTTGACAACACAATCCTTTTTTTTATTTTGGTTTTACGACCTTTTCAAGATTATTTCACTTATATCGAGCCGATCGTTAATCACAGGTGGGCGAAAACCGGTGTACCTGGAGAAAAACCGCCTTACCGTTCGTTGCAGAACTTGGCGTCTCGCATGTGACGCAAGCCAAGCTCGAACCACAGCGGTGAGAGACCTAATGATTAAGAGTCAGCGGTCTAATCCACTAGGCAACGGAGGTCTTTTTTTTTGGCTTATTTTTTTAATTTTCGCCACTCGTCAGGCATGTTCAAAAATGAAACAGCTAGGCCGCAGCCACCAAATGCTTATCCGCCATGGCCCTATATTTTATTATATTATGTATTATATTTTATTAATTGCCTTTCAAAACAACTTTGCCACGTGGGGACACAGCGTAAACTAGCTATCAAATCGGTAGACCTTAGATGATAAAGATACTCCTTGAAATGTATTCAGGAAAATATCATTTCAAATGAAAGACAGGTGGCGAGGATCTTAAACATTACGATAACACACCCGTGCGCCATAGTGGATTTTATCACATCTCCAAAATGGCTACGTTTTGATGAAAATCCGTGATATTCTTCTTATTAATACTACAAACATAGGTTATGGGTGCTCGTTAGAACCGCCTCATTGAGGCGGTTCTAACGAGTACCCACAACCTATGTCTTGGATTAAAAATAAGAAAAATAATGTTTACCCCCTTAAACCCCAGTTTTCTATATACAAAGTGGGGTGTAAGGGGGTGTTCATTTCCCGGACTTGTTCACGTGATGATAAAGCAGGGTATTGATTATTAACGTTTGGGTGCTTTATTGCTTTGTCGCCACTTTGGACCAGCTCTGTTAGTTATGGTGCATATATTTTTCATAGATTCAGTCTTTTCCGAGTACCGGTTTAAATACTGGGCCATACTGTATATGTGTGAGGAAATAAGGCTATAATGCTGCTCAAAGTCTGCATAATAAATGTCCTTAAGTCTCTAGACTTTATTAGATAACCCTTCATAGAACATATTTATGCTGCCTATGTCATTACCACAAGCGTGAACAATGGACACAATGGACGAGTCCACCATTATACAAAGGTTTAAATGTGTTCAGTCTCCGATAAATAGTTTGTAATGGAGTGGCTCATTTTTATCATTCTATGTCTATGTATATGGTCGAAAAAAGAAGAAACTTATGTATACCGTTTATAACCCCCATTTCCCCTATACAGAAGGTGTTTCACAGGGTACCCGGTACACGGATAAGTTACCGTGGTTAAACAACTCTCTGGTTCGCAGCCGACAAAAGCCTAACAGTCGTAGAAACTAAACTCCAGTGCAGCGCAAAAACTTTCGAAGCCTGGTGTGTCCACCACAATGTACGTGTAAATTGGCTTAAAACCCATGCAGTGATACCAGGTACAAAGTACATGACATGGGCCTGTGAACCAATTTCTGTTCCAGTGGGTGGGCAAGCGATTGAAATAGTCAACACGCAGAAACACCTATACAATTGACAGTAACTTGACATGAGAAGGACAAATAAGCCAAGTTTGCAAAAACGTCAGTCGTAAACTGACATTGATGAAACCTCTTTTTCAAAATACATAAACAAAGAATCTCTCAAATTATAGTACAATTCATGTGTTCTTCCGATCTTTGATTTTTGTTGTATAATATGGGGTCATACCACAGCTTCAAATCATTTAAGACTTGTTAAACTGCAAAAGCGTGATGTACGACTCATATTGAAGGCTGATATGCTAACACCATCCGACCAAATGTTTAAGCAACTTAGCTGGCTATCTATTCAAACACGAGTGCAATATCACACATGTCTCATGGTATACAACGTTATAAACGGACAGTCACCGGATTACGTTTCATCAAGGCTAACGCTCGTCTCAGAAGACCATGACCGATAAACGAGATTGACAGCAAACAATAAATTGCACGTTCCTAGATCGCATACCACGTATTACGACTAAGCCTTTTCGGCTATGGAACAGTTTTCCAAGTGAAATTAGGGAAAGAGAAAAATAGAAGTGGAGGCAATGATCAGGAATCAATACAATTAATCCACAGCTCCCATCAGAGACACCAAAGGGGAAAAAACACAAACATGAAACAGCAGACCCTAATGGAAACATCAATAGCGGAAATCCATAAGGACAGTTACTTTTCCACAAAATGGCCAATAGGCTATCCAAAAAAAATAATATAAGCAAGACAAACCATAACAAAAATAGTCCGCGACAGAAGAACCGACTCGGAACGGTCAGCGGAAACGAATTCCACTTTGGGGGTGGGGGGGGGGGTTGTTAAATCGATTTTACGTGGCCACAATCCTCGCCCTTACTTCCGTCGCGATTAAGCCAAATAATTTGTTCAGTCCGCATGAAGGCCTCCTAACTCATCAGTGCAACATCTCCGTTAACACAAAAATCAAACAACCACAGAGATGAACAACGGTGAGTACTCGACAGCAACAAAGCACTGAAATGCTGGAGCAAAAGAAAACCAATAGTTAGACTCCGATGGGCCCGACCATAGACAGAGCATCTGGTACCAACCAACATAAGCCTTTACGCTGGAACCGTCATAGAATCTGAGGCCTGAACCACCGGCGTGCAATTTAAAAGGGAAGCAAAGTTGTCAACCGTGATTGGGTTAATTACCATGCATGCAGTGTGTCGTATAACATTTATGTTGTACCTAATCTTTTTACATCTAAGAATGATTTTACTAAATTTGGTGCTGAAGTCATTGCGGTTATATATATAATTTTCTGATTTTATATACTAAGTCACCATAAAATTCGAGTTCCGATAGACCTTGTTGCAAAAGAGATTTAAGTCCAATATTGAATTTTGAAATTAAATCAGAATAACGTCTATACGAGTAAAATGTTGAAAAGGCTTCGCATAGTTTATGGTACCGATAAACCTGATTAAGATGTTTAGCCGTTAGAAACCCTGATTAAATTCAAGCACGCACTCATTCACTATCTACATCACGGATATTAATCTGTATTAACTTCGGAAAAGCACTCAAAATGGAATAGCTATCGTACACGATAGATTGTTTGTATCCTCAGACGGATTGCAGGCTGGTTGGTTGGGGCTGTGTTTGGACGCAAGACTACATCGACCGCACCTGGCTGGTCCGCGGATGATCCTCTATAATTCAGAACCCAAAGCTGCCAGACGTTTTACCTTCTGTATGGGGACATGAGAGAGAAAGTCCTGATTTCCCCGGCCAGCCCCATTGACAGGAGCAAATGATCGGGTTTCACCTCATTCTTTCACGAACACTATTTCGACATTTTCGACGCCGAACGACATTTTCAGGACGTGTGGCCTACTCCCATTCACCTAAGGTTACTCGAATGGACAGGTCTGCAACATGTGGAGTAAAGTGCTAACGTTGCGTTTAAAAGATAAAATGTTCATAACTTGCTAGCTATTTAACAAAGATACCGTGAATTCTCGACGACGTTTGCGATTTTAAGGACTATCAAACTGCAATCTGATTTAAACCCGGTCTAAGCTGAACTATGTACGCCTAGGCGCAGTGAGATCGGATTTTAATCAGATTGGTCAAACTGGTATGTGTGTATAGGGCGTGCTGTTTGGACATCGGTTTTCGCCACGCGCCCCTCGCTCCACCAGGTTTCTATTAAGGTACTAAAATGCCGAGTCTGACGTGGAAAGGAATGGTTCCAGTGCGATCCTTAACACGATTTTTATGACAATTGTCTCTTTACCGTGTTATGTTTAAATAATGGAATTTTACCAAAACAGAAGTACTATTCACGTCAACTGCAGTTCCGAAATTTATTCAGCAATGCGTACAAGCTCATATAATTGCAACAACGAGGACTGGCATACGTGCAAAATATGTTATCTTTTTGAAATAAAGTTATTATTATTACAACTATTATTATTATTATTATTATTAATACAGACTTGTGTATCAACTCAACACGCACTCTGATCAGACGTGTGGCATACCATTTCAAGAATACATCTAACGTGTGTAAACGTATCTGTCGAAAACAGATTTGCGGTTCTAACGGGCACATATAGTCACACATATATATGTAGTCAATAAACTAAGAGCATAAGTAAAAGGGGCCTCCGTGGCCTAGTGGATAAGAGCGCTGACTCTTAGTCATTAGGTCTCTCACCGCCGTAGGTTCGAGCCTCGCTCGGGCCACGTGTGAGACGCCAAGTTCTGCAACGGAAGGTCAGGTGGTTTTTCTCCGGGTACTCCGGTTTTCGCCCACCTCTGATTAACGATCGGCTCGATATGAGTGGAATAATCTTGAAAGGGCCATAAAACCCAAAACAAAAAAAAAAAAAAAAAAAAAAAGAGCATAAGTAAATAAATAGAGGTTATTATATGGTAAAGGTGTGCCTCTAAGTCATATTGGCACCGGTATGTCATATTGGCCCGAGGGCTTTAGCCCGAGGCCAATATGACTTCCGGTGTCAATATGACTTAGAGGCACACCTTCACCATATCATAACCTCTTTATTACTTCATTTAGATACCATAGTTATATTGCAACGTGAAGAAATGAAGGCAAAGAGAATATTTACTTTTTAAAGGTTGTTGCCGGGAACGTTTCATCGAGTGTGTTGAGGATATATTTTCGGTATCCGCCGAAAAAAAAAATCCTTTTAAATTACTACCAATTTTAATATCCATTTGACTTTCAGTCAAATTCAGTAGATCAAAGGGGTACATTCTGATGTCAGAGGTCAGTGCACTAGAAAGGTACATCAAACTTCACCAATTTCTTTGTACTCTAGACTTGTCACAGATGACTGACATGTGATAGACTATCTCTTATTGGACAGGTGCTAGTTACTGAAATGTGGAAATTGTATCTGATTTGATACCTGCACACTTGTTGTGTCATATTTGGTCAAATACTTTTCAATCCTTGTCAGTTTGTGACATAATCTTAAGTTCAAAGGATGTAGCAACAGCTTTGAAATTGGTTGGGGTTTGACAGTTATTGAGTAGCATGTCCACTCCAAAGTCTAATGAATAATGAAATCAGTAGTATATAACTGATTAGTAGGCCTACACTAACCATGCTCACGGTAATACAGCAATATAGTAGTTTTTTTGTTTGATTTGAGGTTTAACGTCCCCTTCAACACTGTAAAGGTCATTTTGGAGACGTTGCTTCCAATTTTGTGGGACTTTTACCCGACATTGAGATGAAATGACATCTCAAGCCCTGTCACCCAATGAAACCAATAGGGTTTATTAGCATGGACGGTCCGCCTCGCACCGCGGTTCCTGGACAGGCTTAGATCCTCTAAGCGGTTTACCAGTACTAGTGTGCGGGCCGGATTAAGCTCTGCGTGGAAGCATCATGCAGCCCATATATTTCTTCAGGCCCCTATGGGCGGGGGCCGTAATATAGTAGTGCGCAGCAAATTACGTCACAAGTGACGTCGCAACTGTAGGTTTCAAAACACACACAAATCGCCATTTTAAATAAACTACAGAATATCTGCTGTTCAAAGAATGCTTTTTAAGTTATTTTACAGAACGTTTTGTGCTTATTTGAAGACCATTTTAATTTTAAAGGCTCTTAGTGTCATTCATCAAGCTACTGCATAATCGATTCCGTGTGTAGCAGTCGGTCGCGGTGGTTGTTTACGTTAAAATAAAAGACAAATTTGGGGGGCATTTTTCTCTCTCACAGATTTCTTCCGCACAATTTCCAGCTCCTCATAAGTGAAGGGATCTGTTCGTTTAAGGTTGTTGGCAAGACCTTATTGTTTCAAATGTTGGGACATCCCTCCTATGCTTGACAGCAACGTCATCACAATGCTTCCCAATCGTGAGTGAACATCTTTTAAAAAACATTTTGGTTTTCATTTTTCATGCTTGCCACAAACTATCAGACCTTTCTCAAAATCTATTGTTATCACTGTCTTCTATCGCTCTGTCTAGGTCCAGAAGTCGGATTGACATTGCTTCAAATGATTTTTTTCTGAGGCAATTTCGAAGCTTATGGAGTACGGCATTAATGTTCTATTGCTATAGTAACAGAGTGGAGGAGTGCCAATATGGAAAGGCAGTGCCAAAATTCCATATTATATGGATTTTTGGCCCCGTCACGTGACTGTGCCATCAAAATAGCGAAATAAATGAGCCTGTATTGGAAGATTCTAATGTAATTTTCCTATAGTAGGTATGTAATAAAAAAAATTATTACACATTTTCAAAAGCCAAAAATCATCTAAGGTTCAAAGACGTAATATATTTCATAACGTTATACAGTGCCAATGCATTTACAGAAATGTCTTTAGTTTACTACTGGGACGTAATGTTGTTCATACCCCAATGGATACATTGGCTGATGCGACTCACACGACCGTATATGCTTATCAAGATCAGTGACGTCAAAATAAACCATGGTTTTCTCCAATGTCACAGTATGGTGAGAACCTTATGACGTCAACGGCGATTTTCCACAGTCAATAAGAAAACTTTGTGCATTTTTTTCTTTCGTCAAATAAGTAATAAAGGTTATCTATTTAACCTTCATGGAAGTATGAGCAACCTCTGGGGCCAGTTGTTCAAAACTAACGATGTCGTTAGTTAACGCATCGTTAAAACTTTGATCATTAAATATGGCAAATATACTAATATTTTTGCTGAAAAAATGTGAGCAGCTTTTGCGGACGCAAAAGCTGCTCACATTTTTTCAGCAAAAATACCAAAATTTTACATATTAAACTTGCTAGAAGAGTTAACAATATGACCACTAACGAGCTCGTTAAGCTAACGATGCTTTGAACAACTGGCCCCTGGTCAAGTGCAAAATTTAAGAAACCCCCAAGTTCGGGGTTCACTTTCTTTGCTCGTGACCCAATGTTGTTCATACTTCAATGAACGTTAAATAAGTTACATTCATTACTCAAATGGAATGATCATCACGAAAACACGCCAATATAATTTTGACCACATTGAATCCCACTTTTATATAGTAAAACTAGGGTTTACAGGGGTAGACCTTATTTTTCTTATTTTTTTTTAAATATAGATTGTGGGTACTCATTAGAATCGCCACGAAGAGGCGGTTCTAACGAGTACCGAAAGTAAATATTTTGAGTAGAAATAAGAAAAATATCACAATTTTTCCTCTTAAAATTTTCGCTGTTTCGGCGGAATAGTTTACGATGTATTTGTATAGGCGTGTTTTCGTACTGTTTCTTAACTGACTTTATTTTCTACACACAGTGATGAAGGACACGGATGCATGGATGCCGATCATTATCAAAAAAGGTGTGAAGTATTTTTCAAAGGTGACACCAAAACCAAGAGACCCAACAGATTTGCGATTTCCTGAATATAAGCGAGGTCTTCCGGGTGTTACTAAGAATCCGAACAATAAAGCAGACATGCTGAGTTTTCCACCTATCAAATTTCCACACGACAAAGATGATTAGATTTACCAATGTACTCCAACAGGTAACAAATATTATTACACCTGTGGACACAAATCCGTTCAAACTTTGATGAGCTTCATTTCATTTTGATCTGATGTTTCATTCAATATTTCCTTACATCCTGTCGTGCAGTCAACTGCAAGACAGGAATAAATTCAAAACACAAAGTGTTGTACATTTCATTGTAGATCCTGCACTGTCCAATCAGAAGACATCTCGATGTCAATCAGATCTAAAATGCCACAATAAGACACCAATCAATGTGTGTGTGTGTGTGTGTGTGTGTGTGTGTGTGTGTGTGTGTGTGTGTGTGTGTGTGTGTGTATTGCTTGATCCAGTTTTAGACTACTTTGACTACTATATATACTCACCGGAAATAGAAACTATACACTCAATTTTGAGTTGTCACTGGCGAAACATTTTAATGAACTTTGAATTTCAATTATATAACGTATCATCACTGGCATGTCTGATTTATCGATTAAGATTTTTAATGATAAGTACGATTTATCGGGTAGAGCCACAGGTACAAAGCAAGGGTCCAAATCTTGCTGTTAAAGTTTCCATTGAGTCAAACATTTTGTGTCGCGAATGTGATTCCAATTTTTACCAGTTATTACGCATCATCGCACGTTGGAAATATTGTTAACAAAATGAACATTTTCACAATAGCTGAAATGTTATCGACGTTTAAATATTGGACCAAACCACCGGAAGTGAGCGAAAAGTATGGCATTTCTGAGTGCGGTTTTTGTTTTTATCAATATTTAAGACACAGCTGAAGACGATTGAAGGCACTTTTTGGTCGATTTTTGGCTTGAAACATTATTTTGAAAATTTCGCGGAAAAAAGCAATTTCTGGGATTTCAATAGAATGTTTGCTTCTCGATAATTTTTAGATGTTATGTTATTTTTTTTATTTCTTGCTTTTCACTTGTTACCTACACGCAAAAATGTTCAAGTCAAAATTCGATTACAAACAGATTTTGCGAAAAATGCACTTTTCTACATTTTCCCCCAAAACAGTTATTTTGAACACCAGATTTCTTTAAATTGTTACAGGATTCATGTCGATAGTTAGTCAAATCCTTAATCAGTAACTTTTAACTGAATTATCCACTTGTTTTGTCAGGCGAGACAATTTAAAAACAATTTAAAAGTGTATAGTTTCTATTTCCGGTCAGTATATAATAGGACATATGTGGCAAAACACAAAACAAAATTCTCTATCGTAGCACCGGATCCTAAAAGGATGGAAAAATGATTTGATGGAATTATAAACGGAGATTTAATCATTTAACGATGCAAATTTGTTTTTTTTTTCAAACAAGTTGAAAAAAAAAAAAAAAACAAATTTGCATCGTTAAATGATTTAATCTCTGTTTTATATTATATATATATATATGTCTTCTTGAAAATCTGTCAAAACAGTGAAACTGCAGTAGAAGCTTGGTAAAAAATATATTATTGTGGCGATATCGGACTTTTTGATTTTATATATATATATATTCTAAAACTGGATCAAGCAATATGCAATATATATATATTGCTTCATCCAGTTTTAGACTACTTTGATGAATGACAGTTGCTTGTCAAACTAACTTGATGCAAAGAGATTTATTGAAAGGTACTTCATTGAAGTTTAAACGCGTTTGTGTCCACAGGTGTATATACTTTGTACTAGAAAAAGAAAAAAAATCCTGTACATAAAATTGCTTCTGCGGCCATAGTTACTACAACTTAGTTTGTTTTGATTCGGTTAGAGAACTCATTTTTCCATGCAAAGCCCCAGTCGTTGTTGTTTCCTTTTGGCAATCATGGTACGCTATTGTTTAAACACTCAAGGGGTTACTGGGTCGCTTTCGCAGAAAAAACAAAACAAGACAAAGTGCCATATCAAGTGACTCGATTGTGATTGCATTGAACTATTTTGGAAAGAACAAACAATGAAATCTTATTATTCAACCATTCAGTTATAAATTTATAAACTAGAATTATTTGACCGTGTCGACATGAAAACTGAATTTGCTGTATCATATTCAACATGACCGGTTGTCTTGTCAGTTTGATCGTTTTTGTGGAAAACTGTGTTGAGTTTAACAGTGTAACAGAGTTGAATTCGACAATGGCCGATCAATGGGCCCAGCCTAAGGGATATAACAAACCGACAAGCGCAATCAACAAAGAGACTGGTCTTCTTTATACAATGTACTTAGCACCCTCCCTTTAAACACCAAGAACAACAGGAGTTCATTAATTCCGTGTGTGTTTATATTATTATTATTATCATTATAATTATAATTAAATCGATCATCGTTTTCTTTATTTATTATTATTACTGATGAATTTTCAGCAAGTGTTTATTCATTTTTTTTTCCAACACATACATTACAATAATGCTAATAATAATAACAATAATAATCAAAATCATAATACTTGTTGTAAATGTGTCAGGCATTTGAAGTAATGGTGGAAATAGTAGTAAGTATAATTATTATAATCAGCGTTTGGATTATTAAAAAAAAATCGCATTATTATTATTGTAATAGCAATAGTAGTAGAAGTAGTGGGAGTATTAATAAGTGTAATATTGTTTGTTTGATATGAGATTTAACGTCCGCGACAACACTATTTAGTCATTTTGGAGACGCTGCTTCCAATTTTGTGGGAGTTTTACCCTACATTGAGATGAAATGACATCGCAGGTCCTATCGTTCAATGAAACCAATACATGAATAGGGTCTATATGCATGGACGATCCGACTCGCGCATTTGCCCTAGCAGGCTAGTAGTAAGAGTGGTAGTTAGAGTATAATTGTTATTATAATTGTTTTTAGTATTAAACTTATCATTATCATAAGTAGCATAATTAGCAGCAGTAGTTTGTTTGAATCCCCGTCAACACTATTTAGGTAATTTTGGAGACGTTGCTTCCAATTTTGCGGAGCTTTTATCCCGCATTGAGATGAAATGTCATCTTAAGCCCTGACGCCAAAACAAATCAAAATGTTTATATGTAGGGGCTGTCCGACCCGAACCATTATGCCTGAACAGGCTTAGACCCTATAAGCGGTTTACCAGTATTTATATATGGTCGGTTTCAGCTCTTCCTGGAAACATTATCCAGCACATTTTATTTCTGCAAATCCCGATGGGCAGGGGCTCATGTAGTAGTAGTAGTAGGTTTAATTCTTTTCCTCATCGTTATATTATTAACATTATTATCACTAGTAGTAGAACTAGTAGTAGTTGTTGTGATATTTTATTATTATTATTATTATTATTATTATTATTATTATTATTATTATTATTATGTACATTCCTACAAACAATATTGACTTGTTTTATCATATTTCGTTTTCATCACGTAAACATGCTCTTGTAGTGCCCTTATAAATCCGATTTTATGTTATTTACATTTTTTGACACTATTTCGACCAACAACCTTCAATTGAATTGTTAGAAAATGCAAGTTTAGTCTCCAAAATGACCTTTACAGTGTTGACGGGGACGTTAAGCTTAAAATCAAACGAACAAACGAACAGTCAAGAACCACAGCATTATCTGATTATTAGGGTTGAATTGTAAATTTTGGTTCTGCCCTTATGAACTCTATTTTGAAGCAAATGAGAAACATATTAAAACGATATCGTGTGGACAGTTTTATATTATTTTTGTTACTAACGTGTTTATACCTGTTATACATCTTCTAAGTGAGCATATCCACAGTCAGGGCACAGCAAAATGTAGGGTTGGTAAATTTATAACACAACTTCCCATACAAAGTGTTTACTAAGTTCCTTACGCATCCTTTTACATGAAGTATTCATCAACTGATCTTTTTATATGGTACTCGAGTATATAAAATGATCACAGTCATCTTTATACTATTAATCAATATGTGATGTACAACCTTTTCTTGCTGAACAGCTAGAAGCTCATGTAAAACTGCTGCATTTCAAGAACTGTATTTGTGGAAAGAAAATGTGTAAGAATTGCCGTGTTGAAGTCTTAAACTCTAACATTAGTGACATATGAAAAGTTTAGGGCAATCAACAGTTTCGAGCCACACAAAAAACAACAACAACAACACAAAAAAAAAAAAAAAAACACAAAAAAAACAAAACAACAAAAAAAAAAAAAAAAAAAAAAACAAACATTAAAATGCTTAGATTTAACATCATAAAAATACCACATTATCCAAGAATTCTTAAAAAAGATACATGTTCCATTTCATAAAATACCCCGTGTGTATATTTTAAAAAAAAGATTTAGAACTTTATTTCCATCATCTAAGAGAAACATGCGCATTCGCGTATGATCCTCCAGTACATTGAAGTTGTGTGCAAAATGCCGCTTTCATAGAAAATTGCAATCGGTTGCACTTAACCCTTATCTTGCTGTTCACGACAACCCCTATCTTTGAAAACAGTGTAGATCCAGATCAGATGGCTTCTGAAGAAGCAATCTGACCAGGATCTACACTGTTTGGCATTCAGTTTATAAATTTGTAGCAATAAATTACATCTCGTAATTTGATTGGATGATAGACAGAAATGGGTGTGGCTTAGATGAATATTCAGCAAGATAAGGGTTAATGGTACATGAACATCATTACGAAAACACGCCTTTACAAATACATTGTAACCTTTATCACCGAAACAAAAAAAATTAAGAGGGAAAATTGTGATATTTTTCTTATTTCTGCTCGGAAATATAGATTGGTGGTACTCGTTAGAACAGTCTCCACATTTTTCTTATTTCTGCTCAAAATATAGATTGTGGGTACTCGTTAGAACCGCCTCATTAAGACGGTTCTAACGAGTACCCACAATCTTTATTTTAGAGCAAAAATAAGAAACATAAGATTTACCCCTGCAAACCCCAGTCTTCTATATAAAAATGGGGTTCACGGGGGTCAAATTTATATAGGCGTATTTTCGTGATGTGATGAATTCTCTATATTATTTTTCATCATGGTTAAAAAGAGTGTTTTTTTTTTTTTTTTTTTTTTGGTTTTAAGAAATTGCACAAATTAATTGATAAATTAAATAATAACAGTTCGACAATTGCTATATGTTCAATAAAATGCATGATAATCTGAGAATTTTACAAATTAAAACATTTCTATGATATGTATTGAAAGTTAAGTGTTGTCCAATGTTCTGTGGATAAGGTCTTAAAAGCGATTATCTCCGTATGCACAATGCTCGTAATCTAGGCACATATTTCAAGACAACTCTTGAGCAGAAAGGTATGGGTAAACACAAGTATGTGCATTTTAGCTTAACGTCCGATTCATATGTCTATCTTTTGCGGTACCGGTTAGCTAGTGAGTTTGACCCAAAAGTTGGTATTGTTAATTTTGTGACTAAGTATATATAAAAAACAGGTGATATTTACTTTTTTGAGATGAATACCGAAATTATTTTATCGAGTGTGTGAAAACATCAAAATCTTCACGAGTGCGAAACACGAGTGATAATGTCTAATGTTTTCGACACACGAGATGAAATGTTTTTGGTATTTATAGGAAAAAGTAAATTACACACCCATTCCAGGGTCGATCATTACATGAACTTGATAACCTGATGTACTTCATGTACTTTAGGACTGAGAGCGAGTGTTGAAATTTAGTATACTGCCAATTAGAATGACACCGCACCCTGCCATAGCCCCGTCCAGTAGTTTACTGCCAACTGTCCTAAGGCGGTCGTTGAATATGCCAACTGACTGTTCGATGTACATGTAGGCTTACACATGACTGTTATTGCTTTGCCTTTGTGTCCTTTTTCTGTTCTTTTATCTAAATGACATTTTTTTTGTATATTGCAGGCATAACGTCAATAATGGTTTGCTGGCCATCTATATGTATCACTAAAGTGGGCGCTGAATTTTGTGCTGAAAGGTCAGCAGTTAAAACATAAATTCCACGATAAAAACTAAGCCGAATAATGGATTGGCAAACAAAAATGATAAATGAAACAAAGTCCAACGTGTATTTTTAAACATTTGTACTTGCATAATTACATTTAAGTGTGAACATGTTAAAGGTATCAAGTGGGTTTTAATGTTCTGGGCTCTCTAGTGTAACTGTTATAAGAATACCATGTTCAGAGAAAACATCTGGGCCCCGTCAAGCGATTTTGGTACTTATCGCCTATGCGAGCAGCGAAGGTTCAGGAGAGCCTGCGCATACGCACAGTCTCGCCAGAACCTTCGCTGCTCGCTCATACAAGCAGTGAATCAAGAGGAACCTTCAGACAGAAAGCCATATACCTGACCCCTCTGAATAGCTGGGCATGCGCAGTTAAAATTTGTCATGACGGAATGCTCGAAGACACAAATTCGCTTGGCGGGGCTCATTTAAAGATGGAAATACATTTAACTGTGTCGAACCTATTATTCATGTACATGTACTTAGACATACACCGAGCATCTTACACGAGCGGTCGTGAAACGTGCCTACGGCGAGTGTCATAAATTCCATATGAAATAGCAAGGAGTGTGAGATTCTATTTTATCATATAGCAAAGACAAACGTTCGACAGAATATCTATTAGAGAACCCAGGATTGCCGCACATGCCGTCATGGCGTTACGCACCAACACCATGTGTTATTACACGAATAGACATAGCATTTTTATGCAAGACGTTATCCACGTTAAATAACAGCCACGCTGTATGACAAAACAACAACAAGAACAACAAAATACAACATTACGGTATGAAACATAGCCAGTAAAGCAAGTAGATGAACTAAACTGGAACTCGGCGGTGCCAACACTGATTCAAATGCTGTCTCATGTTATATTCTTGCATGCCGTTAAAAGGAAGTGAGTCACCTTTCGGACTTCTCCTTCAAAAGTACTTTTTTTGCCCCTCATATCAACAGGGGTCTTCTCTTGAAGTAGAGAATTTGCTCCTCTTCAAGAGTAGACCCCTTTTCCGGAGGTACAATATGTATATAAAAGCCAACGGGAAGTCCCAAAAGTTGTCTCTCTTTGAAAACTGGCGTACAAATCTGACAGGTGTATCTGATTACAAAACGTATATCATAAATCTACAAGCGGGTCTTTTTCTCATTTCGATAACACATCAATGTGTACATTACATTCAAAAATGGTTAATTGTCTGATAAAACTCATGACATTTTTCTTATTAATGCGCCAAACATAGGTCGTGGGTGTTCGCTAGCACCGCCTTTTTGAGCAAACACGGTAAACTCCAGTTTTCCCTTTATTAAGTTGGGTTTAGAGGGGTGTTTATTAAAACAGTTGTTAACATAATGTAATGAAAATCAGTGATTATTTCCTGTAAGTTCTGTCACATACATAGTTGGTTGGTGCTCGTTAGAACCACCGCCATGATGCTCATATGTATCCCACAATCTAGAATATGAATTTGAACGAAGTAATTAAAATAACACATAATTTGGGGCTTTGCCCTAAATCGATATCGATATGGTTATCCTTATATTGATATTCAGTACGATAACACATCCGTGCGGCAAATTGCACAAGACATAGTGCACTGTTTTCGCATCTCCAACATGGTAAATGGGCCCCGTCAAGAGATTTTGGTACTTATCGCCTATGCGAGCAGCGAAGGTTCAGGCGAGCCTGCGCATCCGGGCGCAGTCTCGTCATAACCTTCGCTGCTCGCTCATACAAGCAGTGAATCAAGAGGAACCTTCAGACAGAAAGCCATATCCCTGGCCCCTCTGAATGGCTGGGCATGCGCAGTTAAAATTTGTCATGACGGAATGCTCGAAGACACAAATTCGCTTGGCGGGGCTCAGATATGCTGATAATAAAAATGTGGTATGATTCATTTTTATACGCAAAACATACGCTATTAGTACTCGGCAGAAGCTACCCAATGCGATTTTCCTAAAGAGTACCCACAACCTTTGGCTTGAAGCAACAAGAGGGCCATGATGGCTCTGGATCGCTCACCTGATCCATAGTGTAACAAGTTGGGCCCAGGGCCATTATTGGCCCGAGGGCTTTAATGGGCATAATGTTGAGGGAGGTCATAAAGGTGAAGCGTCATACCAAACATCAACAAAGGCTATAATCTGAACAATCTTGGCAAAGGTCCACTAGATGAAGCTACACACAAAATATCAAAGACCTGGGTCTTGCGGTTTCAGAGAAGAAGATATTCCCTACATAAGCCTATGCACCAGGGCTATATAAGTCTATGTAAAACCAAAGGGCCTCGGGGTGGGGGCATTTGTGGCCCAAGGGCCATAATTTGAACAATCTTGGTAGAGGTCCACTAGATGAAGTTCCATACCAAATATCAAAGACCTGGGCCTTGCAGTTTCACAGAAGAAGATTTTTAAAAATTTCCCTTTATGTAAAACCAAGGGGTCTCTGGGCTGCGACACTTTTGGCCCCAGGGCTATAATTTAAACAATCAATGTAGACGTCCACTAGGTGACGCTTCATACCGAATATCGAAGACCTGGGCCTTCTGGTTTCAGACGAGAAGATTTTTAAAGGTTTTCCCTATAAAAGCCTATGTAAAACTTGTGGGCCCTGGCGTGGGGGGGGGGGGGGGGGGCGTTTTTGGTCCCAGGGCTATAATTTGAACAATCTTGGTAGCGGTTTACTTCACGAAGCAACTTACCAAATATCAAAGACTTGGGCCTTCTGGTTTCAGACAAGAAAATTTTAAAAGGTTTTCTTAATATAAGCCTATGTAAAACCAGTGGGCCCCGGGGCGGGGCCGGTTTTGGCCCCAGGGCTATAATTTGAACAATCTTGGTAGAGGTCCACTAGATGAAGCTTCATACCAATTATCAAAGACCTGGGTCTTTTGGTTTCAGACAAGAAGATTTTTAAACGTTTTCCATATATAAGCCGATGTAAAACCAGTGGGCCCCGGGGCGGGGCTGTTTTTGGCACCAGGACTAAAATTTCAAACAATCTTGGTAGCGGTCTACTAGACGAAGCTACATACCAAATATCAAATACCCGGGCCTTCTGGTTTTGGTAGGGTGACAATCTGGACCAAAAAAATGGGAACCCATACCCCCCGTATAACAAGACAAGTCATATACCGAAATGTTTGCCAGGATCAGTAGTATCTGAAACTGCCGGCATAAATTGGCATAAATGATGGCGAGCTGAGAAATCCAAGATGGCGTCCAAGATGGCCGCCATAGCTGTAAATTCCAGCTTTTCGTAAAATATGAATATAAATACCACAAATCATCTTTCAAACTTATTTTAATTTATTTTTCTAGTGTAGAAAGAAGATTTGTGCTTGAATTTAGAATAACTTTTTAGGTTTGACTTGAAAACCGGTAAAAAATGATATTTTATTGTTTTTGTGTCTAGTTTCGCAGGTGATACATACAAGCAATTGTGATGTTTCAAAATTTAAACAGTTTTTACATATATATTGTTTTATTTTAACTAAGACACTATTCTAAAATACATTTAACACTATTCTAAAATACATTTATGGTTGGTTATGACTTTTTTACCATCTATTTAGCCCCAGGATTACCCCACCCACTCAGTTTACCTGTAAAATTCATTCACATAAATGCTAACACACCAGGGATTTGTAGGCGTCTGCTTCATTTCAGACAATTAAGTAGTAGAGGACATTCACAATAATGCTTAGTTCTGTTTTCATATTGTCACGAAAACATGCCCATATGTTTTTAACCCCCTTGAACCTCACTTGTATATAGAAAAACTGGGGTTTTCAGGGCTAAGCATTTTTTTTTTCTAATTTATGCTTAAGGACATAGCTTGTGGGTGTTTGACAGCATCGCCACGTTGAGAGCATTCTAACAAGTCCCCGCCATCTAATTTTTGAAGAGAAATAAGAAAAAAATCATTTTTATCTGAATTGTGTGTGTGTGTGAGGTGTGTGTGTGTGTGTGGGGGGGGGGTGATGGGGTGATGGTAGTAAAATCTTCCGTTGGATTTGAATTATGTGTGTTTTCGTAACGTTATATTATGTATTTAGCCATTTGGAAACTCCACCTCTTTATAATACTTTGTTCTTAATCCAAGCATAAACCTCTTAGTTAAACAGTGTTATATCCAAACAAAAAGGTAGAATAGCATAAAATAACTTCTTTTACATGTTTTTTTAGGGTTTTTGAACAGTGTTATATAAAAATGTCTTATAAAATGATTGTGCTGTACCAATAGGTCAAATGAGACTACAAGTACATGTTTTAAAACTGTCATAGTCCTCGGTTTAAACATGAGCTAGTATTGTTTTGTTTGTTTGATTTGGAGTTTAACGACCCCATCAACACTGTAAAGGTCATTTTGGAGACGTTGCTTCCAATTTTGTGGGACTTTTACCCGACATTGAAACTAAATTACATCTCAAGCCCTGTCGCCCAATGAAACCAATAAGGTTTAAAGAGTACATTGTTGTACTTTCTATGAGCAAATGCAGTCATCACTACACTGATCAGGCTATTTACAACCATATCAGTTATTAGCTGGGGGCTTCTTGTGTCTGTCTTATGACCTGTGGAATAAATAACCCAGTCTCAACCATATGCCCTAGGTCTATAGGGATAGACAAATTAATCTTAGATTTTATAGCTCCCCATCAAATCAGTAGCTGATATGTACACCTGTACAAATGGAGCAAAAAAAACCCCAAAAAACTATTAGTTGGTGGTAGATGACTAGGTCTAACTCTGGATTTTTGGAGCACCATTGTTGTCTAATGTGTTTGTCTGAGCAGCAAACCTACAGAAAAAATGCTGCTGTCTTAACTGGCCCTGAGACATTTGACTCAATACCAAGATTTGAAATCTCTTGAAGCTTGAAGTCTGATTTAGGCATGTAAAGAAGAGCAGGTATCACAACCTGTAAGGCGATACAGACAGCATAACTGCCCTTTCATCTGGCTCTAGCTTCCTGAAAACATTGTGAACTGGAATACATGGTGCAGTCAGCATGAATACACTTCCTGTCTTTCTTGAAGAATATGTTATCAACATTAAGCTGGCTAAAATGAAGCAGAAGTAGATCGAAAACATGGGTAAATGGACTGACCAGAACAGCTGTGTTATCTCCCAGAGAACCTGCAAACTGCAGGTGCAAAATCATTCTACTATCGGCTTCTTCATAGTTGTAATCGAGTTAATGCTGAGCAGCAACAACCTCATTGCATACTTTCAGAGATTTATTCTCAAAATAGAAGTAAAGCAATGATCAAGAATCGATACAATTAATTAACACCTCCCATCAATGACTCTAAAGGGAAAGAATCACAAACATGAAGTAACTAGAACTTAATGGAAACAACAACAGAGGAAAGTCAAAAGGACAGTTACTGTCCCACAAAATGGCAAACTGGCTATCCACCCACAATGACGTTATGAACAAGCCCTTATAAGATGGTTTTTATCACGACCCATTACTGCTAAGTATGCCATGCATAGTTGCAAGCTCTACAAAACACCATACCATTACACAGGCTTATAATAAGCCTATTAACAAGATGCTGGATTTATTTCACAATGACAGTTTAAAATTATTGAACCATTTTCCCTGACATTTGGACAATTTTGTTTGTTTGTTGTTTTATTTGAAGTTTAACTTACCCATCAACACTGTATAGGTCATTTTGGAAACGTTGCTTCCAATTTTGTGTGACTTTTACCCGACATTGAGATGAAATGACATCTCAAGCCCTGTTGCCCAATAAAACCAATACAGCTTATAATCATGGATGGTCCGACTCGCACCGCTTTGCCTGGACAGGCTTAGATCCTCTAAGGGGTTTACCAATACTCATGTGCGGTCGGTTTCAGCTCTGCGTGGAAGCTTCATGCAGCCCATCTGTTTCTTCAAGCCCGATTGGCGGGTCCGAAGACATTTCGACAATATAGCTACTGGAGATGAAGTTCCTCAAGAGATAGAGAAGTTTGATAAGTTGCCATAAAATGGGTCGCCATTTGAGTCCTTCATGCAGGAAAGGCTCATACCAATAGCTTGTTAGGCAGTCCAAAAGAATAACCATATGAGCCTTTGTCTGGGTCAAAACTCCTGACTATGAGTGATACCAGGTCAATGACACAGGTGTCTGGGGAAACCAGTCTGAGGAACTGACTGCCTTCGGTGAAGAGAGCTTTCTATACATCAATTCATTCATGCAAGGTCTTGTCTTTCAAAAATGCGCATGATCACACGAGTTTGTTTACAGATGAAGAATGTATGATGTCTACCAATAAGTCGGATTTCCTTGAAAAACTAGAAAGACTTGCTGGTTTTATAGTAATTGACGGGATGTCTGTACTTAAAGTGTTGCAGCATTCATCATGTCTCAAACTGACATATCAATAGATGACTGCTATGTTTTGGTCTTACAGTCTTCTTACCATTATTTGGGTAGCTACCATTCACTTCGGTTTTGACAGGAATGAGGCAAACATTCTCAAATCACAGACCCAACAAAAGTGTGGAAAGAATTTTTCTTCACCCGCAATGTCTCCAAAATGTAATATGACTAATACAGTGTTGACGGGGATGTTGTATCTCAAATCAAACAAAATATAACCTAATTGTATAGCATATCCTCTTTATAACACAGTTTTGGATATAGCACTTTATAACTCCCAAAACCTAGCCAGTTACACAGCAAAAATTACAATAAAAATCATTTTAGATCAATTTGATAAACACATTTTTGCTATTTTGTTTGGATGTAGCACTGCTTAATTAAGACGGTTAATGCTCAGATCCCGAAAACAGTGTTATAAATAGGTGGTGTATCCTAATGGCTGATCATATAATTATTTATGAAAACAGAACTAAGCATTAGTTTCAATGCCCGCTTCTACTTGTTGTCTAAAATGAAATCCTCACCTGCAAATCCCTTGAGTGTGAGTATTGTGTGAATGAATTGTACTGGTAAACTGAGTGGGTGGGGTAATCCTGGGGCCAAAATGATGGTAAAAAAAGTCATAACAAACCATTAATGTACTTGGGAATAGTGTTAAATGTATTTTAGAATAGTGTCTTAGTTAAAATAAAACAATAGATAAATAAAAACTGTTAAAAATTTTGAAACATCAGCATCGCCTTTATGTACCACCTATGAAACTAGACACAAACACGATGAAATGTCTTTTATTTCCCCGGTTTGAAGTCAAACCTAAGATGTTGATCAATATTCTAGCACAAATCGTCTTTCTATACCAGAAAAATAATTTAAAATCAGTTTGTAAGATGATTTGTGGCAATATTATGTGAATGAATTTTACTGGTAAACTGAGTGGGTGGGGTAATCCTGGGGCTAAATTGATGTTAAAAAAGTCATAACCAACCATAAATGTATTTTAGAATAGTGTTAAATGTATTTTAGAATAGTGTCTTAGTGTAAATGAAACAATAGATATGTAAAAACTGTTTAAATTTTGAAACATCGGAATTGCTTTTATGTACCACCTTGGAAACAAGACACAAAAACAATAAAATATCATTTTTTTCACCGGTTTTCAAGTCAAACCTAATAATTTGATCTATATTCTAGCACAAATCTTCTTTCTACACCAGAAAAATAAATTAAAATAAGTTTGTAAGATGATTTGTGGTATTTATATTCATATTTTACCAAAAACTTGAATTTACAGCTATGACGGCCATCTTGGACGCCATCTTGGATTTCTCAGCTCGCCATCATTTATGCCAATTTATGCCGGCAGTTTCCGATAATACAGATGCTGACGAACATTTCGGTATATGACATGTTTTGTTATACGGGGGGTATGGGTTACTACCAGAAATAGTGGACTTTTTGGCCCATTTCAGACTAGGAGATTTTTAAAGGTTTTCCCTATATAAGCCTATGTAAAACCAGTGGGCCCCGGGGCGGACCGTTTTTGGCCCTAGGGCTATTTATCCATCCACTGGTTAAGCAGGAGAAGCTCTGGTGGCCATTTTGTTCACCCGAGCGGAACAGTATGAGCAATTTTGGTAGAGTGTCACCAAACGAACATTCCTGTGAAATAATTTCAAATAGCATCCACTGGTTAAGGAGAAGAAGTCGTTTAAAGGCTTTTCTATTTTTAGCTCTGGCATCCATTTTGTTCACCCGAGCAGAACGGTTTGAGCAATTTTGGTAGAGGTTCACCAAAGGAACATTCCTGTGAAATAATTTCAAAATCCATCCACTGGTTAAGGAGAAGAAGTCATTTAAAGGTTTTTCTATTTTAGCTCTGGCGGCCATTTTGTTCACCCGGGCGGAACAGTTTGAGCACTTTTGGTAGAGGGTCACCCAAGGAACATTCCAGTGGAATAATTTCAAAATCCATCCACTGGTTAAAGACAAAAAGTTGTTTAAAGGTTATTCTATTTTTAGCTCTGGCGGCCATCTTATTCACCCGAGCGGAACAGTTTGAGTTATTTTGGTAGAGGGTCACCCAAGAAACATTCCTGTGAAGTAATTTCAAAATCCATTCTCTAGTTAAGGAGAAGAGGTCGTTTAAAGGTTTTTCTATTTTTAGCTCTTGCGGCCATCTTGTTCACCCGAGCGGAACGGTTTGAGCAATTTTCGTAGAGGGTCACCCAAGAAACATTCCTCTGAAGTAATTTCGAAATCCATCAACTAGTTAAGGAGACGAAGTCCTTTAAAGGTTTTTCTATTTTTAGCTCTGGCGGCCATTTTGTTCACCCGAGCGGAACGGTTTGAGCAATTTTAGTAGAGGGGCGCCCAAGGAACATTCCTGTGCAATAATTTCAAAATCTATCCAATGGTTAAGGAGAAGAAGCCGTTTAAAGTTTTTTTCTATTGTTAGCTCTGGCGGCCATTTTGTTCACCCAAGCGGAACGGTTTGAGCAATTTTGGTAGAAGGTCACCCAAGGAACATTCCTGTGAGATAATTTCAAAATCCATCCACTGGTTATGCAGGAGAAGTCATTTAAAGGTTTTTCTATTTTTAGCTCTGGCGGCCATCTTGTTCACCCGAGCGGAACAGTTTGAACAAATTTGGTAGATGATCAACCAAGAAGCATTCTTGTGAAATTAGATCAAAATCTGTCCAGCAGTTTTGGAGAAGAAGTTGTTTAAAGTTGACGACGGACGCACGGACGACGGCCGATCCCAAAAGCTCAAGGTGAGCTAAAATAAGAAACATAATGTATATCCGGTAAACTCCAGTTTTCCTATATTTAAACACCAGGTTTCTCTTTGTAAAGTGCGGTGTGCAAGTGTGGTCATTTCAAGGACTTGATTCATGCCTAGGTCAGGTCTCAGACGCTATGACGGTTCGGCCTAAAGACTTTTGCGTAATTCGATTGTGCCTTGCTCTCCCTACCTGGTCGGGCCCACCGGAGTCAAGCTGTTGATTGTATTTTGCTTCAGCATTTGAGTTATTTTATTCTTTCCAGTCCTCATCGTTGTTTCACATCTGAGTTCGTTTGATTTTTATGCTGGGCCTTCACGCGGAGTGAACAAATTAAATGTAAGTGTTTACACCTCTGCAGAACTGAGGGTGAGGGTTGTAAACCGTTACTGACACTTTATTAACCCATTGTATGCGGGAAACCCCTAAAGGGTTACCTTGGCAAGCAGTGCAGGTCCAGATCAGACGCTGCAGAACGCGGCGTGTTCTACGGCGTCTGATCAGGGCCTGCACTATTTGCTAACAGAATTTTCCATCAAAATAGAATAAAAACGAAAAAATAGGCCTGACGCCCTTGACGCCCCTTATATGACAAATGGACTTGTCAAAATATAGCAACAGACGAGTCCGATAGCATACAATGGGTATATTTACAAACATTTTTATAGGACTGTTCAGGATCTGACAGTAAACGTAGCGCATATGTAGAAGGCACCTGGACTCCACTTGCATGTGGGGATATGCTCTTAAACAAAAACGTTTTTCTCCGGAAAATAATAATAATAAAAACTGATAGTCAAAAAAGTAGTCTCCCTCGTAAAAATTGCGACATTAACAGCGAAATTTCGATGGCTCGAACACCTACCCCTCGTTTACCACGATATTTGCGAACTCGTTCCTTGGTCCAAAGGAAAAATATAGAATAACTGCAGATATTAAGATGAATGTGAACACCTTAAGGGGAGGCAGCTCCTGTAAAAGTACATTTGTCTCCCATGCCAATAAAGGTCTACTCTTGAAGGAATGAATTTGCCCCTTAGGAGCAAATTTATTCCGTTAAGAGTAGACCCCTTTTCTGCTGGACAGAGTTTACAGAAAAGTGAACAGGAGGTCCCCAAAATTGTCTCCCTTTGAAAAATGGCCGAAAAAATCTACCAGGTGTTCCCATTCCCCTTAATATATTTGGTATGTTTTTTGTCTTTTATCTTGGAATTGTTTTGTTTGTATTAATGTTTAACGTTCCCGTCAACACTATTAAAGTAAATTTGAGACTTTGCTTCCAGTTTTGTGAGATTTTTACCCGACACTGAGATAAAATGGCACATAAAGCCCTGCAGCAAAATCAAACCAACAGGGCTTATATGCATTGGGCTCCCACCACTTTGTCTTTCTAAGCGGTTTACCAGCACAGTGTGTGGTCATTTTCAGCTCTGTGCGGAAGCATCATGCAGACCAATCTATTTCTCAAAGCCCTATCTTGAAATTGTACGCTGTGTGCACTCATTAGAATCCCCTCGTGAGGCGATTCAAATGAGTACACACGACGTAGTCTTACACGTACCTTTATTTTAAAGAAAATCGAATATAGCCCCATTATGCCGCCGACCTGGTGATATAATTATTTCATGGCTGCAAAAGTGTTCGAGCAATTGATCCAAGGTTTAATTACTCAGCGGTGCGGTTTGGTACAGATGCCAACGCAGACAGTGTAGATCCAGATGAGACGATCTACAGTGTTTGCCATTTTGTTCATAATTTTGACTAAAGTCCTTTTTTAATATGTTAATGGGCGTGTCAAAATTCAAAGACGGAAATATCAACTTGAGAATTAAGGGGGTCACGGTAAAAAGGGGGTAATTGCAGTCTACGTTATTGTTTGTTTACTCTCTTTTCTTAAAAATACTTGTATATATTTATGGCATTTTGATTCATTATTGCAAAATTAAAATAAATATTAAGATTGGTGTCTTTGCCTTTTTGAATAGCCAAAGCCAAAAAAAAAAAAAAAAAAAAAAACAATTCAAGGTAGTATGAAGAAGCCTCCGTGATGTGGTGGTTGTGCCACTTGCCTCATTAACCAGGAATTTCTGAGTTCGATCCCGGCCTTCCACAGACTTTCAGATGAGTCTTTAAACTGAGGTCCCGGCTCCGTACGACCTTAGCTGTTAGTTGGACGTGAAACTCGAACAAACACACATTATGTGTATTGCCTACCTTTACTACCCAGCCTTTGTGGCACAGTCGGGTGCGCGTCTCATTGGTAATCAGATGGTCAGGTGTTCAATCTCCACATGGTCCGGCAACATTCTTTCTGTCATTATTTCCTTTCCGCAGGTTCAAGAAGGGCAACTGTCAGTTTCTGGCGAAAGAATGTGCATTACGACGGCAAACAGCTTAAGTATAAGTCTGCCCTGGACAAGTATGGCCTTTGACAACTGACCGACACGCGATTGCCTAAACTGTTGATTTTGGCCATCGAAGTCCAAACGAAAACAAGTAGTGTTTTTTACATGTATGGACTCTTCATTCTTGTCGACCATCAATTCTATAACACAACTGTATCTTTAAAACCGTCTTTCATGTCACAAGAACTAGCGTTTTTTTTTTTGTTCAGATGAGTACTTTTGATATCTTCCTTATTCCTGGTCAAACACAAATTATGTGCACTTGTTATAATCGCTTCATTGAGACGGTTCTTATGAGTTTCTGAGCAAAAATATGGAAAAAATATATATACCTCTGTAAATACAACATTTCTCTACTTAAGGTGGGGTTTAGAGGCATGTTCATGACAAGGGCTTGTTATTTTGAGGCTGATAACTAGTACACCTTTAGGGGAGGCAACTCCTGCAAAAGTGAGTCTTTAAACTGAGGTTCACGTCCCACTAACAGCTAAGGTCGTACGGAGTCGTCTCCCATGTCAATAGGGGTCAACTCTTAAAGAAAAGAATTTGCTCCTGAGGAGTAAATTCTTTCCTTTCAGAGTAGAACCCATTTTGGGTGGGACTAAGCCTATAGAAAAGGGAACAGAAAGTACCGAAAGTTGGCTCCCTTGAAAAATGGCGGAAATGTAACAGGTATTCCCATTCCCCTTAAAACTCAAGCTCACGAGGCGGATTAGTAAGGAGTATTTTTTTCAATCCTCATAATTTAAAAATATGCTGTGCATACTCATTAGAATCGTTTCCTCAATGCGATCTTAAGAGTGCACACGCATCATATGTTTTTAGGATGAAATAAAAATATTCTCCTTAGATCATTCCAAATATATTTAATTTTGAAGTTATGAAACATATATTCCTAGTGACTAGAGAATGAGATCGAAACACTCATGGTAGAAGTGTCCATTGAAATTTCATAGAATACTCAGTATAGCCCCGTCTACATGCAGCCCTGTCCTACTTCTTTTAACAAAATATCGCGTTCGCATGTTTTTTAGGTTTGACATTTATGCTGGATTCTGTCTAAATACATAAACGTAAATGTCAGGAGAAAAATGAAAATCCAAGAGCCATATTGAATAAGGCTAGCCCTGTCCAAGGCTAAGAAATAAAATAAAATGGACCACCAGTTTTTATCTTTTACACAAATTGTCAGAAATACTATGTAGATAGTCTATACACGGTTGGACATCAGGGAAGCTATCGTGAAATCGCGTAAACGTAATTTTGTTCCCATGACAGATCCGGGAACTCTCGCGATAGTTCCTAGGACCTGAAAATGGTAAACAGAGGTAGGTTCCCTTGTGTGTTTTGATTTATTGCAGAAGAATGAGCGAATAATATAAAGTTTCGGCGATGCTAAGCCATGTTAAAATGATTTACCTTTCTAAGCAGGCCGAAAAAAGTAGTGAAAAAATCATTATTGAAAGTAGGCAACCGTAACAAAATCGAACACAGGGTAATCTGACTTTAGTTTTATGTTAGCACGAATGTATGAAAGCAATATTTTTGTAAGTTTTCGCTTAAAACGAGAACCTTTGATGCATATTCTGGGTATGTCAGCCATCATTCATCATTTAGATGTAAAAAATGGCCAATCCATGTACACTGAAGGGATAATGCCGCATATTTTCAGATTGAGTAGCTCCCACATAATCGCAGCAGTTCCCGAAACACGCTCTAGTTACCAAGATTTTATCAACCTCAGTTAGGCGGTTCGCTAAATTTAGCAAAATAAAATCAATGGATGAGTTCTTAAATGATTAAGACGAAGAATCTCATCTGCATACCAAGGTGATTTTTTGCCCCCCCCCCCTTCCCGCCCATGGGGGCTCGGAGAAATAGATTGATGCTTCCAGCTGAGCTGAAACCGACGGCACATGAGTAATGGTGAACTGCGTAGAGGACTAAGCCTGCTCAGAGCCTGCTCAGACGAAGTGGAATGAGTCAGACTCTCCAACGAATATAAGTATTTAGGTTTCTTTGGGTGGCAGGGCTTGAGATGTCATTTCATCTCAATGTCGGGTAAAATCCCACAAAAAAATAGAAGCAACTACTCCAAAATGATCTACACAGTGTTGACTGGGACGTTAAACACTTAAATCAAACAAACAAATCCTCCCAGGGTGACCACTTTTCTGAAAACAAAATTCCGGGCTATTCTCCAAACTCTGCGGGAATTCAATTTTATGACTCAAATTATTCTACTTGTTTAGGGTAGGGCATCATGATAAATTAATCATGACTAATTAGTTTTACCAGTTTATTTATTTAAATTTTCTAGAACAACTATAGACTTTGGTCTAAAGAAAAGGAGTGTGGTAGCTCAGTGGCTAGTGTATTTTCCTATGGTGCTAGAGGTCCACAGTTCGATTCCCGACAGAGTTAGTAAAACTGCGGTGTCAGAACACGCTGCACTTGCAGGGATGACTGCCACAAAGTACACCGTCCTTCGAATCGGGCCGTTAACTGGAGCCCCCTGTTCAGGTTGCAGGTGAACGATCCTTACCGTAATTAAATGGTTACTGTGTAGGCTTTCATAATGCAAATCTGGAGTGTATGTTATTTACATCTGCCGAAAATGCCCGAAAGGGCGTAGGCAGGATAGATAGATAGATAGATAGATAGATAGATAGATAGATAGATAGATAGATAGATAGATAGATAGATAGATAGATAGATAGATAGATAGAGCTTGTGCCGTCACACCTGGTCAATACAGGGTTATCTATCTTACTGAGAGGTTACCGCGGGCCGTAATCAATAGAAAACAGCTTGAATTCAAGAGATTTTAAACCGCAGATTAACCATGAATAAAAGCAAAATCTTCCCAAATAGCCATTTTCTACAAAAGTATACATCCAGTCAACGATCTCTAATAAACGTTTATGATTTCTGACAAGTAGAAGTATGAAAATCCTGCACAATTTGTCAACGGTGATTGAACCGTACTTGAATAAAATGGGCATTAATCTCATAATTTATCCCAATAAAATAACTAATTAATTACCAGAAAGCGTCTTAAAATGATAACCTTTGATAATTTTAAGAATTTTAAATATGAATAATTTGAATTTTGATTTATATCTCTATCCAATCATGACATAGACTTTTAACCCCGAACTTAAAAAGACAACTCTCGACCAGTGACGGGGTTAAAAGTCGGTATAAGGATAGAGTAGGAATAATTGAAATTCAAACTATTTAAACACATTAAAATTCTTACAATTATCGGAAACGTTGTAATAATTTATTAGTTATTTCATTTGAATAAATATTGAGATTAATGCCGATTTTATTCAAGTATCGTGCAGATATTGTTGACGATATATCCAAGATTTACTTACTTTAACATATCAAACATCATTAAATGTTATTAGAAACCGTTGACTGGGTGTATAACTTAGTAAAATATGACAATTTGAGGAGGATATTTCTTTTCTTCACAGTTATATTATGGTTTAAAATCTCTAAAATTCCCGCTGTTTTCTAATGATTTCGGCCAACAGTCCCCATCGGTGAATATAGACCAGGTGTGTGACGTCACGGGATTTCGCTCAATTAGACAATTATTCCTTTTCCTTAAAAACCTGTTATATTTCATTTTTGTAACAATGAGTCATTTATATGATGCTAGCGGTTGCCTGTGGTTTAAATTGATATATAATCTAATCTAAAAAAACTTCTCTCAAGGTGATGGAATTATAGACTCGTGGGAACTAGAGCGTGTTTTGGGAGCTGGCGCGATGATTTGGGAGCTACTCCGCCTGAAACTTTGGCATCACTCCTTCACAGTACATGAACTGATATTTTTTTTAAATCTAAATGCTTAATTAGGGCCGACACACCCAAAATATATCGTTCTAAGCGAAAACATACAAAACAGTTGCATCATTCATTCGTGTTGACATAGGCCCCCGCCCATAGGGGCTTGAAGAAATATATGGGCTGCATGATGCTTCCACGCAGAGCTGAATCCGGCCCGCACACTTGTACTGGTAAACCGCTTAGAGGATCTAAGCCTGTCCAGGAACCGCGGTGCGAGGTGGACCGTCCATGCTAATAAACCCTATTGGTTTCATTGGGCGACAGGGCTTGAAATGTCATTTCATCTCAATGTCGGGTAAAAGTCCCACAAAATTGGAAGCAACGTCTCCAAAATGACCTTTACAGTGTTGACGGGGACGTTAAACCTCAAATCAAACAAAAATTCGTGTTGACATAAAACTATAGTCAAAGATTCCTGTGGTCGATTTTGTTACGGCCGCCTACTTTCATCAACGATTTTTTCAATATTTTTCGGCCTGCTTAGAAAGGTAAATCATTTCAACATTGCTTAGCATCGCCGAAATTATATATTATTCTCTCCTTCCTCTTCAATAAATCAAAACACACAAGGGTACCTACCTTTGTTTACCATTTCCAGGTCCTAGGAACTATCGTGAGAGTTACCGGATGTGTCGTGGGAGCGAAATTACGTTGACGCGATTTCGCGATAGCTCCCCTGATGTCCACCCGTGCTACAGGATGGCAACTTATTTACCAAATATATCTAAAAATCAGTAAGTATATAGAATACATGTTACTTATTCCTTTTTCTTGATTCCTTATTTTCACATTCATCATCACTTGTATTTCTAAGCAAAATGTATAGGTTTCGAAATCCAGCAAGTATCAATAAGGAAAAAGGAATAAATCCAAATTTTCCGTATTCCTTATTCGATTTTGAACTTCGTAGTACTTTGCGACAGTGTGTAACAGAACATTTGTGCCCCGCCAAGCGATTTTGGTACTTATCGCCTATGCGAGCAGCGAAGGTTCAGGCCATTCAGAGGGGCCAGGGATATGGCTTTCTGTCTGAAGGTTCCTCTTGATTCACTGCTTGTATGAGCGAGCAGCGAAGGTTCTGGCGAGACTGCGCGGATGCGCAGGCTCGCCTGAACCTTCGCTGCTCGCATAGGCGATAAGTACCAAAATCGCTTGACGGGGCCCATTTTTACTTCTATGTATAATGGTTTAGGTTTCGGAATCCAGCAAGTTTCAATTGCGAAAAAGGAATAAGGAATAAATGAAACTTTTCCTTATTCATTCGATTATCAGCTTCAGAGAATTTTGTGACGCGGTGCAACAGAAGATTTGTGTAATGTACATTCATCACCATGTTTTACTTCTAAACATAATGGTATAGGTTTCGAAATCCGGCAATCTTCAGATCAGATCAGAAATGGCTGAGAAAAAGTTGGAGACGTCGTTTTTTAATTGTATGCCTTTGTATAATGTTTTAACGCTCAAGTGAACATAAGTGCGAAACCGGTTGTCGGATTCAAAGCAAATTCGAAATTATCTGAGATATTATGCTTGTCCTTGTTTATTAAAAGTTTCAAAATGATCAGTTCGAAAACAGCTGAGAAAAAAAGTGGAGACACCATTTTCGCTTTTATTTGTGCTCAAGGGCAGGTTACTAAAAACCCCGTTGGTACTGCGAGGCCCGCATTCGAACTCGACGTAGACTGTATTACTCTCCTGGTTTTCGACAAGTTTGATAAAGATCAGATAATAAATGGCTCAAAAAGTTGGAGACGTAATTTTTCATTCTAAGCCTATGGTATTTTTTTCACGCTCAAGGTAAAGTTACTGCGAAACCGGTCGTCAGATTCAAACCAAATTCGATCTACTCTGAGATATTATGCTTGTCCTTGTTAACTATAAGTTTCAAAAAGATCCGATCGAAAACAGCTGAGGAAAAGTGGAGACACCATATTTCGCTTACTTTTTATGCTCAAGGGTAGGTAACTCCCAAGCCGTTAGTCCTGTGAGGCCTAAATTCAAATTCGACGTAAAATGTGTGCCTGTACAGGTTATCTGCAATTTTGATAAAGATCAGGTCAGAAATGGCTGGAAAGTTGGAGACGTTGTTTTTCCATTGTAAGCCTATCTTAAAAGGTTACACACTCAAGGGAACATAACTGCGAAACCAGTTGTCAGATTCTAGCCAAATTCGAACTCATCTGAGATATAAGGCTATTCCTTGTTAACTAAAAGTTTCAAAACGATCAGATCGAAAACAGATTAGAAAAAAGTGAATACACAATTTTTCACTTATGTTTATGGTCAAGGGCAGATAACTCCAAAGCTGTTGGTCCTGTGAGGCCCAAATTCGAATTCGACGAAGACTGTATGCATTTCCTGGTTATCTGTATGCTTGATAAAAATCAGAACAGAAATGGCTGAAAGAAGTTGACGACATCGTTTTTGCACTGTAAGCCTAAGGTATTTTTTTCACGGACAAGGGAACGGTTATCAGATTCAAGGCAAATCTAAAATCATCCGAGAAATTAAGCTTGTCCTTGTTTATTACAAGTTTCAAATAGACCATGCTGAAAACAGCTGAGAAAAGGTGGATACATCATTTTTCACTTTTATCCATGCACAAGGACAGGTAACTCAAAGTTGTTTGTCCTGCGGGGCCCGAATTCGAACTCGACGTAGACTATATACGTGTCCTGATTATCTGTAAGTTTGATAAAGATCAGATCAGAAATGGCTGAGAAAAGTTGGAGACGTTTCTCCACTGTAAGCCTATGGTATAATTTTTCACGCTCAAGGGAACGTAACTGCGAAACCAGTTGTCAGATTCTAGCCAAATTCAAGTTCACCTGAGATGTTATGCTTGCCCTTCTTTACAAAGTTTCAAAAATATCCGATCGGAAACAGCTGAGAAAGAGTGGAGTCAGCATATTTCGCTTATTTGCATGCCCAAGGGCTGGTAACTCCAAACCAGTTGGTCCTGTTAGGCCCAAATTCGAACTCGACGTAGTCTGTATACATCTCCTGGTTATCTGTCAGTTTGATTAAGATCGGATAAGAAAAGGCTGAGAAAAGTTGGAGGCGTAGTTTTTCCCCCATTAAAAGTCTATGGAACGTGTTTGTTTCCATGGCAACCACAGAATTGATAAAAACTGGTATAAAGCCTAATGCAGTCAATCCCCGACCCAGTGATACTGCACATGGAGTTTGATCAAGTTTGGCCAGCTAGTAATTAAGACATTGAAGTTGTTTGGTGTCGACGATGGACGGACGCCGATGCCTGCCTATACTATAAACTCACCTTGTGAGCCTTCGCCTCAGGTGAGCTAATAACACACTACTAATGGAAACATACTTATTTCAAATATAAGCAAATCTGAAACAAGCATGACTGGGGGAAATTCCAACAGTTACGCAATGCAATGGATTCTGAAGCAAATTATTTTGATAAACTTAAATCAAATCTCACTACCGCGAAGTCGATTTCTAGACTGTTTTTGGAAAACACCAAAACACAGTTTAAATATGTATAAAAGTTCAACAAATATGTCTACACTTTCTTTTAATGAGAAGACAGTGAACACAAGGCAAATATGCTAAACACCACGTCTGTGAAATGAAGACCCCCTATACCCCACTTTATATATACATTATTTTTTCTTATTTTTACTCCAAGACATAGGTTGTGGGTACTCGTTAGAACCGCCTCACTGAGGCGGTTCTAACGAGCACCGGCGACCTATGTTTGCAGTATTTATAAGAAAAATATCAGGGATTTTCATCAGAAAAGAAGCCATTTTGGAGATGAGAAATATGCAGTATGTCGCAAGGGGGTTTTATCGTGATGTAACCACTTCTCGCACCCAACTCTTATAAATGAGCCCCGCCAAGCGAATTTGGGTCTTCGAGCATTCCGTCATGACAAATTTTAACTGCGCATGCCCAGCCATTCAGAGGGGCCAGGGATATGGCTTTCTGTCTGAAGGTTCCTCTTGATTCACTGCTTGTATGAGCGAGCAGCGAAGGTTCTGGCGAGACTGCGCGGATGCGCAGGCTCGCCTGAACCTTCGCTGCTCGCATAGGCGATAAGCACCAAAATCGCTTGACGGGGCCCAAATAATCAGACTAAGCAGTCGCCTCAGCTCCATTTACCTGCATATTCAGTTCTACATTTCATTTTAGAAGTGAAAACAATGATCAAGCATCGATACAATTACCACACACCTCCCATCCAAGACACCAAAGGGACAGAAACACAAACGTAAAACAATTTCACCATATGCAAATGTCACAAGCAGAAAGCCAAAATGACAATTATTCCCCAACAAAATGGCGTAACGGCTATCCAAAATCAAACAAACTTGGCAATACATACGAGGCCACGTACATGCAAAGACAAGCTGTAAGAAAAACCAGTGCTTCAGCTGAAGTGCACGACCCGCCGGATGCTTTTAGCTTTATGAGTATTACCATATATGGGTATGGCGGCAATTTTGGTCATGTGACCTGGACCTAAAACGGTTCCCCCAATAAATGCGCCTTATCGTAAGGAGCAAAAATTTATCTTATACTTAAGTACTGTATTCTGAATCGTTTGCAGGATAAAATGCATTCTCACTTTTCCAATACAAAAGCATATGTGTCAAAGTTTGACCTAGGCACAAAGAAGGTCAAGGTCAACCCAGGGTCACCATTTTAGCAATTTATAATGGGCCTACGTCCCAGATGCTATTTACCAAGTTTCGTGGAAATCTGCCCAGTGGTTCTGGAGAAGACTATTTTTGAAGGGTTTTTACCATATATGGCTTGGCGGTCATTTTGGTCATGTGACCTGGACCCCATGAGCAAATTTTGGTTTCCCCCATCCAATAGAGGCTCCATATGAAATTTGACTTCAATCGGCCCAACGGTTTCCGAGGAGAAGCAGTTCGAAAATTTTAACATTTTTCGCCTCGGCGAGGCTATACTAAATGGAATGTAATATTTCGAAAGTTCATTGGTTAGATATCATTGATATCTATCAGTATGCCAAAAATTGTTTAAATATTCCAAGCGGTTAAGTCACTATCACCAATTTTCACAAACGGGTTACGGACGGACAGACAGACTGACAGAATGACACGGTGATTTTAGGGCACTCTTAGAAAATAAGACTTTCGGCTGAGTCTTTAAACCGAGGTCCCGTCTCCGTATGACCTTAGCTGTTGGTGGGACGTAAAACTGAAACACTCACTCACTCACGACTTCAGTCGGTCGCTTTTTCTGCGGGTCGTGCAACGACAAAAGAACCGCTTTGGATCGGTGAGTAAAACGTTATTTACTAGAGGTTGTGTGTGTGTGTGTGTGGGGGGGGGGGGGGGTGCTGTGCTGAAAAAATTTTATCCTAGAAGGCGCTCCAATCCTTTCTCGGCTTCTTTCGTTACGAAAACACGCCTATACAAATACATTGTAAATTTTACCTCCAACAAAACGAAATCTTTAGATGAAAAATTATAATATTTTTCTTATTTCGCTCAAAATATAGATTGTGTGTACTCGTCAGAACCGCCTCAATGTAAACCCCAGTTTTTCTGTATAAAAGTGGGGCTCGAGGGGGTCAAAATCATATAGGCGTGTTTTCGTGATGTAATTGTATTTAACAAATCACTTTGTCAAGGATATTTCCGATTTCCGTGGACGGATGCCTACTTCACACCAATTAACGAAAATACGACAAATCATTGGCGTAAAACTACAGACCTTTATCCAGGCACCATTGTTTTTTTTTTTTTTTTTTTTTTTGATGTGATGTTTAACGTCCCCGTCAACACCATAAAGGTCATTTTGGAGACGTTGTTTCCAATTTTGTGGGACTTTTACCCGACATTGAGATGAAATCACATCTCAAGCCCTGTCGCCCAATAGGGTTTAAAAGCATGGACGGTCCGACTCGCGCCGCTTTGCCTGGGCAGGCTTAGATCCTCTAAGCGGTTTACCAGTACTCTCGTGCGGTCGGATTTAGCTCTGCTTGGAAGCATTGTGCAACCCATTTATTTCTTCAAGCCCCAATGGGCGGGGGCCGCGGTACCATTGGTAAAACAATGCAACGTTGCGTACATAAAAAACCTTAACAACTACATTCGCGAAAATCAGATACTCCGCTCAAATCCGGGTTTTGTTCTACTTTACTGTATATATATTTTTATAAACATGTCATACGCTCTGCGAATCTGTCGATTCCGGACAAAAAAATCTGAGACGCATTCTATGACATAAGTAAGGCGATTCTCAGAGTCGTGCACAGAGCTCTTCTGTACACACTCTCTAAAACAGGCTGTTCTAAGCAAGTTCTGGCATCACGTGAACAAGTCCGGGAAATGAACACCCCCTAAACCCCACTTTATAAAACTGGGGTTTAAGGGGATATGCCATATTTTTCTTATTTTTGCTCTAAGACATAGGTTGTGGATACTCGTTTGAACCGCCTCAGTGAGGCGATTCTAACGAGCACCCACAACCCGTGTTTGCAGTACTTATAAGAAAAATATCACGGATTTTCATCAGAAAAATGGACATTTTGGAGATTTGAAAAATGCACTATGGCGCACGGTTGAGTTATCGTAATGAATGTTTTTCCAGTTATCTTTCGTGTAGACGTGAGTTAGTTGTTCTGTGAGGAACTGTATCTGACGGGGCATCAGTCAGTTTATGCTGGCGTCCCAATGGATCTATTCTTGGTCCCCGCCTATTTCTCATTTTGTTTTATAAATAATATTCTGAGGAATATAAATTGTTCTATTCGCCAATGACGCAAGCTTGTGTCTCCAGAAACTGAAGAGCTCGCTGTACACTTAGATCTAGGGACTTTAAAATTTAATGGAATTTGGACGGTTTCACTAACCCGATCGTCCCTGATGTTTTGTTTTGTTTGTTTGTGCGTGATAGCTCAGTGGTTAGTGCACTTGCCTCTGATGCTAGAGGTCCCGGGTTCGATCCCCGGCAGCGGCGATAAAATTTCGGTGTCCGAACACGCTCCATTGGCATCATTTGCAGGGATGAATGTCATTAAGTGCACCGTCCTTCGGATCGGGACGTTAACTGGAGGCCCCCTGTGCAGGGAGAACCATCCCCTGTGCAGGTTAAAGATCCCTACCGTAATTGCATGATTACTGTGTAGGCTTTCATCCTGCAAAACTGGAGTGTATGTAATATACACCTGCGGTAATGGTCAAATTTGACCGACGCAGTATCAGAAGATAGATAGATAGATAGATTTGTGTGTTTGATTTATTGGCAGCAACGTCCCAAGGTCATGTTGAAGACATTGCTGCCAATTTTGTGGGACTTTTACCCGAAATTGAGATGAAATGACATCTCAAGCCGTGCCGCCCAATGAAACCAATAGGGTTTATAAGCACGGACGGTCAGACTCGCACCGCTTTGCCTGGGCAGGCTTAGATCCTCTAAGCGGTTTACCATTACTCGTGTGCGGGTCGGTTTCAGCCCTGTGTGGAAGCATCATGCAGCCCTTATATTTCTTCAAGCCCCGATGGGCGGGGGCCGTCTGATGTTTTGTGCCGACCCTGCAAATTGTTATGACCATCTAGAAAAAAATAAAAGGACTTTCTTGTCTTCCGACCTTAATATTCTCTAGCACTTCTGATTATCATAACTCACCCGTGCGACATAGTGCATTTTTCATATCAAATTCTCCAAAATGGCTACTTTTCTGATGAAAATCAGTGATATTTTTCTTATAAATGCACAAAACATAGGTTGTGGGTGCTCGTTAGAACCGCCTCATTGAGGCGGTTCTAACGAGTACCCACAACCTATGTCTAGGAGCAGAAATAATGAATAATGAATACCCCGTAAACCCCGGTTTTCTCTATATAAAGTGGGGTTAAACGGGGTGTTTATTTCACGGACTTGTTCACGTGTTGGATACAATTCTATACAACTGTCAAAAAGCAAACCAATTCTTACAATCCTGTTCTTTTGCTTGCTTGATGCTGTATACCTTATTAACGGAATCATCACTAAAACACGCCTACAGTATACAATTTTTACCCTCTCGAACCCCACTTTTATATGGTAAAACTGGGGTTTTCAGGGGTAAACCTTATTTTTCATATTTTCTTCTCTAAAATATAGATTTTGGGTACTCGTTAATGATATCCATTTTTTTTTTCTAGTAGTCCGGTTCATTCATAAAAGTGCAATGTCACGTTGACGTGATAAAGCTCACTTGTCCTGAGATAGCATATCTTTATCAGGTCAGTGCGTTACAATGCAATATATATAGGGGATAACTGATAAAAAGTTTTCTACATCGTCGTAGTTGCAAATGAATTCTTTGAACTTTTTGACAGTCAAAATGTCTGTTGTTGTTTTTTTTTAAATGGTTTTCAATAAAATATAGAGATTTCTCAGTGAAATCGAAATCGATATTGTCACTGTTTCAAACAATAAAATACGACTTCTATTTTCACTGTTTGTGAATTCGATGTTTCATCAACGAATAACGCATAGTTTCTGTCTGTTAGACGTCAGTTAGCTAAGCGTTGTAAATTTTGTCAGAAAATACGTCACACAAGTTTTCACGTCAGTCGGCAGTTAATGACGTCGCTTTTATTATTTACGCTACGTTAAATAATGCACGCAACGCCAGACGATCGTAGTAGCTGCGGACATTATTTGAATGCACATCTAAAGCGAACCTTTTAAAAAAGTAACATTCCAAGCTGTTTTTTTTTTTTTTTTTTTTTTCAGATGCAAACTTGCAGTTTACACCCAATATTATTCCCAATTAACACGCTGAACATCTCCAAATCATCACGCTAACAAGTCCGTGAAATGAACACCCCCTTACAACCCAAGTTATATAGAGAAAACTGGGGTTTAGGGGGGTATACATTATTTTTCTTATTTCTGCTCCGAGACATAGGTTGTGGGTACTCGTTAGAACCGCCTCAATGAGGCGGTTCTAACGAGCACCCAAAACCAATGTTTTAAGTAAAAATAAGAAAAATATCGCGGATTTTCATCAGAAAAGTAGCCAATTTGGAGATGTGAAAAGATGCACTCTGTCGCACGGGTGTGTTATCGTAATGTCAACGCGAAATCGCCCTGGAAAAGGTTTGTTCTCTGTGGCGATGGCTGACAAATTACAGTTTAAAGCATGAAAGAATAAAAAAAAAATGGATTTTTTAGTGTAAGATCAACTATTTATTTTACTCATGAACACCAAAATTTGTATTCTCAGTGGTGACTACGCCACTCGTGATAATACTATTTCTTGTGCTCATTCGATGAACAAAAATCGATCATACATTGAAAAAAAAAAATCAAATATCCTCTATATATTTTGGACCTCAACCAACCACAATTCAAGGCTCAAGGGAGGCTGCTTTTATAGGCAAATAGGTACATTTTGGTATCATATATAAATGAGGAATGGCAATTTTCATTCCTCTTTCACTAATATAACGAAAACACACCCGTGCGACATAGTGCGTTTTCCCCATCTCAAAAATGGCTACTTTTCTGGGGGAAAATCCTTGATATTTTCATGTCCCCGGTAGCGATTGTTTTGCTCTGTTTGTTTGTTAGTGTGCTGGTTTGTATCACGTGAACAAGTCCGTAAAATGAAGACCCCACTAAACCCCGTTTTATATATAGAAAATTGGGATTTACGGGGGTATACGCGGCAACAGGACACTTCGGCCCCCTCACCACCTCGGCCCCTAGACACTTCGGCCCCAAAACCACCTCGGCCCCACATAAAATTGAAACCCTAGACGTGTCGGCCCCTGGACACCTCGGCCCCTAGACACGTCGGCCCCATATACCTAGACACTTCGGCCCCACTTTGCTTCTCACGGGGCTTCAACTTAAATAGGAGATCGGGTTGGATGCACGATGAGGTTTTTGTTTTATTTTATTGCTAATTTGATTATTTTGATAGGGAGTCACGAATATTTGAACCTATATTATATAGATTTATTATATATTATAACGTTACTAAATAGAAAATCTATTTGTCCATTTAAGAAGAATGGAAGATACATTTGAAAATCCCCCTCTTTTATTTCAATGTATAAATCTAATTGCATTGCGGCATTCTTTAAAGATTAATATAATGACAGACTCTTTTTTTTTTTTTTTTTTTTTTGACTTTTCTGCTCTTTTGATCAGATTTCACACCTCTAAAATACTTTTTAACTAAATTTCATAAGAATATGAAACCTACTTATCCTTATTAATTGGATGGAAATCTCGATCGATCGGTGGATGGATGGATAGACATACGGGCGTATTTTCGGACATGGCTCGAGTCACATGTGAGACGCCAAGTTCTTCAACGGTAGGTCAGGTGGTTTTTCTCCGGGTACTCCGGTTTTCGCCCACCTCTACCTCTGATTAACGATCGGCTCGATATGAGTGAAATAGTTTTGACAGGGCCGTAAAACCAAAAAAAAAAAAAAAATCATTCCTCGGCTTCGTCGGTCATGGTGATGATGGGGCATAATCTTATTTTTGTTAACATATTTATTTATTTATTGATTGATTAAATTATTTATTTATGCGGCCTCGTTAGCTAAGTCGGATGCGCGTCTGACTGGTGATCAGGGGGACGCGGGTTCGATACCAACCGGGGTCGACAACATTCTTTCGTGGAGATTGATTATGAAATATTTTCTAGGGTCATTCTCTCCCTTCCGCTGATTCAAGAAGGTCAGTTGTCACTTTCTGGCGAAAAACTGTACACTGTACCGGTTAACCGCTTACGTATAAGCCTGCTCAGGAAAAGTGTGGATAGGTAAACTGACTGGCTAAAAATGACCTAAAATATTGTTGACTGGGCCGTTAAACACCAATACAAACACTTTATTTATTTACTAGGTAATTATCAGTGTTCATAAGGAAGACATATCCGTGTGAAATAATGGCGTCCAACATGGTGTCAGAAATGACACATTTTGGGTAAAAATGACAACATCTTTCTTATTTCTGCTTTCAACATAGATTGTGGGTGCTCGTTAGAACCGCCTCAATGAGGCGGTTCTAACGAGTACCCACAATCTATGTTTTTGACCAAAAATAAGACCGATGATGTTTACCCCCCCCCCCTAAACCCCACGTTTCTCTATATAAAGTGGGGTTTAGGGGGGTTTATTTCACGGACTTGTTCACGTGATGTCAGGTTCACTGAACTAGAACTATCCTCGTAATTAAACGAATTAATATAATGTATGCATGCAATTCAAAAACTGCATCCGGTTCAGAGGGCAGAAGCAATCTGATCAGGACCTACACTGTTTACAAAGATAAGGATTATCGTGTTCAGCGCGATAAGGGTTAATGAATTTCAGGTTAGTACACTATTTAGCTGGCATGAACAAACAAAAAGATATACAAGAACAATAATTGACTTAAAAAGTAAAGTGTAACCAGGCGTTTCTAATCCCTTTTCCCCCAATAAACAGATCATTGTTATCAATTTTCACACATTTGATAGTCATTACGATAACTCACACGTGCGACATAGTGCATTTTTCACATCTCCAAAATGGCCATTTTTCTGATGAAAATCCGTGATATTTTTCTTATAAATACTGCAAACATAGGTTGTGGGGGCTCGTTAGAACCGCCTCATTGAGGCGGTTCTAACGAGTACCCACAACCTATGTCTTGGAGCAAGAATAAGAAAAATAATGGATACCCCCGTAAACCCCAGTTTTCTCTATATAAAGTGGGGTATAGGGGGGTCTTCATTTCACGGACTTGTTCACGTGATGGTCATTTTAGCTCATATTTAAAGACGGACAGTAAGAGTATATTGTAAACTTTATTTATTTATTTATTAGTCACATTTCTGCCACTCAAATTGCTTGATACTTGTATACTATATATATATATATATATATATATATATATATATATATATATATATATATATATATATATATATATATATATATATATATATATATATATATATATATATATATATTAGTGGCAAACAGTGTGGATCTGGAGAACATCATCTCCGATTCTTATCGCATCCCTGGGCAAGGACAAGATACCAATGGTCTGATCAGTGACCACATCAATGACACAAGTCCAAACAAGGACCTGGACTTAACATTCTTTTGTATTTTAAGCTCCCCGGGAAAGGAACCTATCGAAACAATGTTTCCAAACATAGACGTGGACACATGGCTCCCCAAACCCGAGAGCCCGGTGAGCCCAGTGAGCCCAACCGTAACAAATCCCGGGACCGTACCGGACCCTTCAAAAACCGCCGGTACTCCAACCACAGCAGTACCTACAACCGTAGATGCTTCACCAGCCCCATCAGTGGTCGACCTGACATCAGAGAGCCCGGAGAACCCAAATATGACAAAACCTGGGACAGTACCGGGCATATCAAAAATCGCCGGTACACCTATTAGACCCGTGCCCACACCCGCTGATGCCCCACCAGCCCCTCCGAGAGCCATCCTAACGCCAGCTCGGCTCCACGTACAGCAAGGTACCCCGTTAAGACAGGACTCATCCCAGCGTTACCAAGCCACCCCCAAAAGACCCAAGGCTAAAAAACTAAACAGAACAGAACTCTTCATAACTCTCACAAACAACCAAGACCAAGTGAATGAAGACACGGACATGGACTGGGACAACGTTGCTGTACCTAAGAGGAAAAGAAATATTAATGACTCAAACTCACCTAAAGCCTCGACCCCTGCAAAAAGGGTCAATAACAAACCGTCCAGTCCTATATCCCCCCCCCCCCCCTAGAAAATGAAGTATCTAACGAAAACGAAAGGTCATTTGTAGAACTAATAAAGACCTGTATAGAGGACCACAACTCCAGGACTAAAAATGACAAGCCCCCCCCCCCCCCCCCCCCCCCGCCAACCCCACTCGGAATCAGGAACAATTCTACTTTACAATATCCCTAGAAGAAAAAAGACCGTTATCATCAAAGGAAGCGGAGACTATTACAAAGGCCTTCAAAACATACATGGGGTCAGGTGTAAAAGAAACCTACCCTAAAGTGGGATTATCGGGCCCCACTTTTGCTATTATGATACATAGCCTTCCCAAAGCAAGAAATTTCAATCATATTCCCAATAACCCGAACCTCCACATCATTGGCATGGAATCGGCCATGCAACCAATATCGGGTCATGGCCACCACCCAAAGTTTACAAAGACCCCTACCCAGCAAACAGCCCCCGTTAACAAGAACAACCCAACTAGTACGGGGATAATTAAAAACATCCCCTTTAACACTAACCTGGCCCAATTCCAACGGTCATTGAACCAAAATGGTCAACTCAAGGACCTTTACAGAATTTCTAATAAACTAAAGCAACCAACAGACATGGTCAAAATTACCTTCAATGTTCAGGAAGCCCCACACTACTTCTAACTAGGACAGAATCTTACCCAGTCTACCCCTGCGAAATCCCATACTTAAGATGTAATAATTGCCAGGAACATGGGCATAGTACGAACTCCTGTCCTGGTAATCCCGTTCAGTGTCCATTGTGCGCTGGAAACCATAATTATAGCCAGTGCACACATAAAACTGACTCGCGAATAAGGAAATGTAGCAATTGTAACGACCAACATGGCGCGGCATCCAAATCTTGCCCCTTCTTCCTAGAACAGAAATATGCCATTGATAGGAAAAATAACATAACTTATATAGAATGGGCAAAAAGAAGGAAAGATCCAACCACACACAGGACCGATAAAAAACTAGCCCCCCCTCATAACTGTCAAACCCCCCTCCCTATTTAATTTAGAAACGGACTTTCCGAAAATAAATAAAACAAAAACTGCCGAACAACCAGCAACTAGACCTGACATGACGAAAACCATCACACTTCTACAATTGAAACATATATTAACAGACATCTTACACACAAACACGTCCAATATGAGTAAAAGACAGAAAGAAAGTGTAGTATCAAACATCATAGAGAAGCATATGGATGAAAGAGATAACACTCCCCCCTCATACGGACCCATAACCTGCCCACAGTTCCCGTTATACCAAATGTACCGAGGTATGCTCCGCAAAATACAGGAACTGCCTCATCCAATCAAGTCAGAAGGGCCGATCCTATAAAAACAAATGCCTACACAACGGTTGCCCAGCAAAAAACCAGACGACCAAATAACTCTTTATCTACAGCAACGTATCATAGTAACAATATTTATACGTTACTTCCACAAGAGACCACTGGTAGACACTAATACCCCCCCCCCCCCCCTCATGGCCCACGACTACAGCAACGGCTTCACACACGCGGCTGTAACAACAACTTCTGACCTTGAATTGATACAATGGAACATCCGTAACTGGGCAATATTTCCGAACTTAGGTCACAACTGGAAGATAAAAAACTTAAGCCCCATCTACTTTGCCTACAAGAAACGTGGTTGAAAGATAAAATACCCCATGTACCCAATTACAAAGTCGCCTCCTTCAAACATAGAATAGACAGAGGAGGCGGAGTCCTAACATATATTAGGAACGATTTACCTTTTACAAACTTAGACCTCAAAATTGAGCAACCCAACCTTGAATACTGTGCCACCGCCATATATTTGAAAAAAGACAAAATAACTATTCTTAATTGCTATGACCCTCCTCATAGCAAATCCACAGCTGATGAATATCAAAAGGTCCTTGACCTTATCCCTACCAAAAATTTCATCCTTGTAGGCGACCTTAATGCCCATGACTCCTTATGGAGCTCCAAATCAGACACAAAGGGAAAAACTTTACTTGACCTCGTCATAAAGAACTGCCTTATTATACTCAATGAGAATGATGAAGCCACGATGGCCGAACATACTACGTGGTCTGACCTGTCAATAGCCACTCCAGCCCTGAGCATAGGTACAATCTGGGAAACCCTGGGCAACACGTGTGGAAGCGATCACCTCCCCATCTATCTCCGATTTCTTTAAAAATTTAATGCACTGGGGACAGCCCACAATCCAAAATGGAACTTACAAAGAGCTGATTGGGAAAAATTCAAAATTCTGTGCTCAGAAACATTAAAAATAAATGAAAACAACCCAACACAGGAAATAGCAACAGACTTTGTAGAATCCCTCCAACAAATTTGTCAGAAAACTATTCCTAAAACAAAACCAAAAGTAAAATCGCTCCGACCGCCCTGGTGGGATCAGGAAATTACTATAGCTATCAAAAAACGTGAACAAGCTAGAAAGAAATACCTTAAAAATAAAACTCCAGAACAAAAACGAAACTATAACAGGTTAAAAAATGAAGCTAGAGACATTAAAAGGGACAAACAGATTAATTCATGGCGTGACTTTGTATCTAAACTAGACCATAAGGCAAATTCTAAAACAGTATAGAATATGATTAACCGTTTCCGGGGCAAACCTACTGACCATATTACCTGCCTAGAGGTAAACAAAACTATCATTACCGATGAAAAAGAAAAAGCTAATGCTCTAGCACAACATTATGACAACATGTCGAAATCGTCAAATCATATGCCCAAATGTCAAGCTGTTAAAATAATTATGGAAGATAGGGGACTTGGTCACACCCCGGAACCCCAGGCAACAGAAAACAACTCGGACTTAAACCGACCCTTCACATTTTTTGAACTGGGAACTGCACTATCATCCAAAAAGGAATTAACACCAGGAGCGGATACAATCCACTATGAAATGCTCAAACAACTACCCGATAACTCTAAAATGGAACTATTGAAACTTTTGAATATCTCCTATCAAAGAGGAGAACTCCCACCTGAATGGAAACCTGCCACCATCATACCTATTATGAAACCAAATAAAAATAAACTGGAACCAGGGTCATACAGACCTATATCACTTACATCGTGTATCTGCAAAACAATGGAAACCATGATTGCTAAACGATTGACGGCCCATTTAGAAAACAAAGGGCACCTGGCTGACACTCAATCCGGTTTTAGACCCAACAGATCTACCACTGATCAACTAACCAGATTAGACTCTGAGATAAATATGGCCTTTATGGAAAATAAGATAGTAGCTGCCGTCTTTCTAGACCTGGAAAAAGCCTTTGACCTCATGTGGTCAACAGGAACCATCTGTAAACTGAAGCAATTTGGCATAAACGGAAACATGCTCAAATGGATACACAATTTTCTCCACAATCGAAAAATTCAAGTAAGGGTGGGACAAGAACCATCAAATCAGCATAAATTAGAAAGTGGCTATCCCCAGGGCAGTGTCATTAGTCCCATTCTCTTCAATATAATCATGGTTTCATTAAAAGAGAATCTCGACCCTGAAGAAAGACTGCAGCTGCCGCAATTTACAGACGATATAGCGCAATATGGAGAAAACATTATTCACCCGGTTGCGCCGTAGATGCCCTTCAAAAAGCACTCAAAAAATCGAATTTTGGGCCGAGGCGTGGGGGTTTAAGGTGTCCAACACTAAAACTAAAGCCATACTTTTTAGACGTAAAAAAACATCGACAACTCCATATTCGATCTCAAACTATTTGGCAAAAAACTTGAATTTGTGGACAATGTAAACTTTCTAGGGATGATCCTTGATAAAGCACTCAGATGGGATGAGCATATAAAACAACTCATCTTAAAATGTAAGAAGGACCTAAACATTCTTCGTTTGGTCACAGGCACAACTTTTGGTGCTGATAAACACACCCTTATCAACCTATACAAAGCCCTCATCTTAAGTAAATTAGATTATGGCGCACAAGCCTATAACTCTGCCTCACAAGCCCAACTTAAAAAGTTCGACACAGTACAAAACCAAGCCCTTCGCATTGCAACAAGGGCATTTATATCCACCCCGATTAATGCACTCGAAGTAGAATGTGGCATAAAACCACTCTATTTAAGAAGAGAGGAATTAATCCTAAAATACTGGGCACGTTCCTCGCCATTGGATAAAAATCTGCCCGTAAATGACCTCATTGGGGAACATGGGTGCCAAACTACTAAAAAGGCACACCAATACCGACCATACTCCGTTACAGTTCAGAAGCTCATAGCTGAGCTGAACATTCCTAAGGACATCGAACCACCCCATTATAGAAACAAGTGTGACTTAATGCACAACCCACCCTCCTGTACAATCAAGGACATCATTGGAAAGAAAGGCGAAAATGACATAAAAATTATGAAACAAAGTAGTATAAACTATATAGAAAAAAATCATAGGGATAGATTACAGATATATACGGATGGCAGCAAAGATATTGAAAAACAAACAGCAGGAGCAGCAGTTTCGGTCCCTGATGAAAACTTGAATATTGAACTCAAAACCAATCCGAGCCTGTCGATATTTACTATTGAATTGATAGCAATAGAACATGCCATTAAATGGATCATTGATAACAACATCCCGGAGGCAGTCATACTTACAGACTCCCTCAGCTCAATACAAGCCCTCCAATCTGGCCAATCAAAAACAAGACAAGACAAAATAAACAAAATACTTCTAATCTTAGACTCAGCTAAAGACAAAGGCAACAATATCTACCTGGAGTGGATTCCATCCCAGGTAATGAAATGGCAGACTCAAGTGCCAAATCAGCAATGACAAACGTAAAAAACGATCAGACCCTACCAACCAAAACAGAAATATACCCGGTAATCAACCAAGCCATTATGACAAAATGGCAAAAATTATGGGACAACCCACAAAGCAAAGGTCGTTCCTACCATAGATTGGAACCTAAGGTTAAAAATACTTTCACCCATTACAGCGATAAGCGAAAACATGACCCAGTTTACACTCGTTTGCGTCTAAACCATAGTAAACTATGGACCCATTGTGTATTTCATCAAAACCACATCAAATGTAACAGATGTGATAAAGATGAACAAAATGACATCAAACATATCCTTTTCCACTGTGAAGGAAATGTAGAACCCAGACAGGAATTAAAAGCTGCACTATTTATATTGGGATACAACACATTTGATGAACAAGACCTACTTAACCCCCCACGAAACATTAGGCCTCAGATAGTTGAGGCAATCATTACTTTCTTGAAAGACACTGAGTTATTCGATAAAATATAGACAGCTGCAGTATAAAAGTAACCATGTAATACTAATCCAAGTTTATTTCTCTTCCAGCGCTGGAATCCTTTCATGCAGCGATCATTAATACTGCATGTTTCTTTCTCTTACAGACACAGCCTCCAATAACCACCTGGCCCTATTCCAATAACACCATATATCCTTGCCCCCAGGGACTCGGGGGAGGGTGTCCGGAGACAGGATTCCCCCACTCTCTAAACTAGATCATAAAGCATTATGAATCTCTCAATCTAAATATGCTGGGCGTGGGAATAAGGTTTCTAGGTTTCAATCAGAGAGCCAACCAATGCTGCTAACGTTAGGTTACTGACTGCGGAAGGCAATCTGGTTCCCTGTGCCTTGTTCCATAACCAGTCTTTAATTCAATCATCGCAATAAGGAAGTTTCACTATCTAATTATGCTGGGCGTGGGACTAGGGCTCTAGGCTTCAATCAGAGAGCCAACCAATGCTGCTAACGTTAGGTTACTGACTGCGGAAGGCAATCTGGTTCCCTGTGTTTTGTTCCATAACCAGGGGCGGGGGCTTAACCAACCCACCGGCCTCTCGCTGGCCGCGGGCGCTCGATCGTCGTTGCTTGGTGCGTGATGTTTGGACATTGGTTTCCGCCACATGCTCTTGGCTCCAGGCGTGGCGGGCGTGTCGCGGTGCGCGTCGGGTACGGATACATATAAGCTTCTCTCTAAATAAATTATTTAAATCAAAAATTGCGCCTGGTCGTGATCACGTGCTTGCTGGGGCATGGGCTGGTTGCAACCTAGGTGGGGGCACTTTTCCAATCAGACCGTGACCGCCTTATGCTTCTGGCCTGCGCCGTCGCGAACAGGTGAATTATTTTTACTAAGAATTTAACAGTGCTGCTTATGCTACCCAACCCATACATATAGGCCCCACTCTCATATTTCTGCCTCTCCGTGCACCTGGGGGCTTCGGGCTGGTGCCCCTGGGGACATGATTCCCCCACCTTGGGCGGACTGGCCGTTTCCGGGACAGTGGCCCGGGGTCCCCGGTTGCATGGGTGCGGGGGAACACAAAACCCACACATTCTTATACAGTGGTTACATGAGCACTGCTTCTACCCCTTACAGACCCTACCCTACATGACTTGGACTAGAGCCGGTTGAGCCGAAGCGGGGCGCTGTTGTTGCGGCTCATTTGCTTTGCACTTATGAGTGCTCCGCCGACGCAACACATCGGTGATAGACAAGTCTAAACTTAGGCTTATGTAACCCTAACCCTAACCCTAGCCCTAACCCTAACCCTAACCCTAACCCTAACTCCAATATACACTAATCATAATTTCTCTTGCAGGTACACGGGGATCCTTGACGGGGAATCCCACCATACCTCGAGTAGGACACCTACCGAGAAGTCATCAGCTGGGTGCCCAGAAGGCTGCCTCGGTGAGGCTCCCTTGGGGACACCCTCCTGATGAAACCCGAAATATGCGAAGCGAAGACAGCATGGCTGTCAGAACGGAGCATACATTTCTGGAATAGGTCAAATACAGAACAATTTAATAGGCGGGGCAACGGTAAAGACCAAATTTGATAGGGATTTGGACACAGGAAGACCCTCAAAAAAGCCTTTTAGACCGACCGTTCAAAATGAAATAAAAGCGAAATTGCACAATGGCTGGTTAGCCGCATACTCGCCTTTGCCAAACTACACAACTTTTCACCACTAAGAAGTCACACCTATGCGTAAACATTATAAGCCTAACCACATTGATCCTGAACAAAAGAGGGATTCAACATTACCACACACAATCAGAATTATTCGATACTGCATTACAACCCATATACTCCTACTATGATATCTTCCTTCACGTAGGATGAGATAATGATATGCAAACATGGCGGTCCGGTCCCAATTGACCCACTTAAGATTTTATAAGAGCTCGACATCCTTCGTCGACGAAAGCATCACCTTTTCATAGACTACAAAAGCTAAGAACCAAAATAGGATTGACCTCCTTTCGCATCCTCCGCGATAGAGGTCACTCACTGCACACTGATTGGCTGGATTAACCACAGACTAAGAGAAAAGCAACAACCAAAACACCAAAGCATGACACCCCAACACAACGCAGTTAGGGGCCAGTAGTACATGATACTACCAAGATTACCCTCGTAGAGACCTGGGGGTAGACATAAAGCATAGGTGTGTCTTCAGGGTGGTAGAGCACGGTTACTAGGACATTTTGCAATAGCCGAAATTGGCTGGTCTAATAGTAACCCTTCCTGGCTCACTTTTAGCCGCCGTTCAAAATTCAAAATTACATGCATTATCACCCTTTAACAAGCACCGTGCCCATAGGCGTTTTCTCTACCATGGCAGGGGTGGGGGTAGAGACTAATGGAAGCCAAAACCGATAATGCATGAGAAGCGTTTTTCCTCGGTCAGACAAAGGGCTGTGTACTGACACATTTTGCAGCCGGAATTGGCAACGTGTCACCACATTCTAGAGCCCGACCATTGGTCTGCATTTGCATTCAAAATTCAAACCCCACCAGAGGACTGCCCATTTTACAGGACAAACGCTTAACATTGGGTGCGTTCTGTGCCTACATGACATCTTGAGCGGGGAATGTGGGAGGTGGGATTGACCTACTTCTCACATCCTCCGCGAAAGAAGTCACCTAACTCCCAATCGGCTAGCTGATAACTGTCAAGCAGACACGAGTCAGCATATTGGCAGCCTAGGGAAAGGAGCAGTACCTACAACTAATCCCAGATGGCGAACTGGGGGTAGCCCCTATGTGCCCTTGGCGCCCGGTTACCTTAAAAACAACAGTCTGTCAGTCAGTGTGGATCTGGATGTGCACTGTGTACAAAGTCTTCACTGCTCGTATTTTGTAAGAATTGCTCAGTATGTTTCCATTGTTATCAATTTTCACACATTTAGAAATTCCTATTTGATTGTCATTTCAGCTCATATTTAAAGACGGACAATAACAAGTATACTGTATTTATTTATTTATTTATTTATTTATTTATTTATTTATTTATTTAATTTAATTTATTTATATTTATTTTATTAGTCACATTTCTGACTATCAGCCCCTCAAATTACTTGATACATGTATATTGTATTCATTTAAAATTGAATTTCGCAAACTGAATGACAGTGTAGATTTTGTTTGTTTGTTTATTTGATTTGAGGTTTAACGTCCCCGTCAACACTGTAAAGGTCATTTTGGAGACGTTGCTTCCAATTTTGTGGGACTTTTACCCGACATTGAGAGTTTGATTTGAGGTTTAACGTCCCCGTCAACACTGCAAAGGTCATTTTGGAGACGTTGCTTCCAATTTTCCAATTCTGTTGGACTTTTACCCGACATTAAGATGAAATGACATCTCAAGCCCTTTCGCCGAATGAAACCAATAGGGTTTATAAGCATGGACGGTCTGCCTCGCACCGCGGTTCCTGGACAGGCTTAGATCCTCTAAACGGTTTACCAGTACTAGTGCGCGGGCCAGAATCAGCACTGCGTGGAAGCATCATGCAGCCCATGTGGGCGGGGGCAAGATGACAGTGTAGATCCAGTTCAGATGGATCTGAATGTACACTGAGTGTAAAGTCTGTCTTCATGGCCCGTATTTTTGCAGAAAAGGCTTATTGACCAGCAGTATCAAATATTCACAATTAGAACAACCCGCTAAACCCCACTTTTAATGATGCTGACTCAAGCTCAACCTCACGGTTGAATGAGGATTAGCTGTCCTTCAGTGTGTGCTCTTCTTATTAGCCTGAAACTGTCAGTGTATGCGTTGTTATATTTATTATAAACGTCCCATTGGTTATTTTTGTATATGAAATAAAAATAACAATAAAATAATTTGATCGTATTTCCTAACAGCTTAATAGAAGATTCCGTGAAAGCAAAATTATGTAACGAAAAGTTGATAAAAATTTTATTTCTTACTTCTGCTTGAAAACATAGATCTTTGATAGTGGTTCAATCGTTCTCAAGCAGAAGGTTTATCGCACAGACCTGCTAACTTATATGAAAGGGATCTAAGCAATGACTAGTTTGCATAAACATAGATTAATATTAAACTAATTGTGGTTAAAGGTGGTCAGACGCATTCTGATCAGTCCTGCACATTGAGACGGTTCTGACCAGTACACATAACCTGTATCTTGGAGCAGAAATAAGAATTACGAAAACACGCCTATATAAATGCATTGTAAACTTTACCGCAGAAATAAAACGAACATTATAAGAGAAAAAATGTGATATTTTGTATTATTTCTGCTCAAAATATAGATTGTGGGTACTCGTTAGAAACGCCTCATCGAGGCGTTTCAAACGAGTACCCATAATTCATATTTTAGAGCAGAAATAAGAAAAATAAGGTTTGCCCCTGTAAACCCCAGTTTTACTATATAAAAGTGGGGTTCAAGGGGGTCAAATTATAAAGGCGTGTCTTCGTGATGTGAATAATGTATGCCCCTATGAGCCCCAGTTTCCCCCATATAAACTGGAGTTTAGAGGGGTGTTCATTACACGGGCTTGTTAACATGATGTTTTGTTTGTTAGATTTGGCGTTTAACGCCCCGATCAACACTGTCTCGGTTATTTTGGATGAGTTGCTTCCAATTTTGTGGGAATTTTACCCGACATTGAGATGAAATGACATCTCAAGCCCTGCAGCCCAATGAAACCAATATGGTTTATAGGTATGAAAGGTCCGACTCCCACCACTTTAGAACCTCTAAGAGATTTACCAGTACTCATGCCACAGACTGTCGATTTCTTGAATAAAAATCAAAAATGAGTTCCTTTAAGAGCAATGAAAATATTCATAAGAAAGAAGAAGTCCCAATGGGCGGGGTCGATTTTAACATGATATAAATGCCCTTACCCTAACAGATTTCCAAAGTGGGGCCGAGGTGTCTTTGGGGCCTATATGTCTAGGGGCCGAGGTGACAGTGGGGCCGAGGTGTCTAGGGTCGAGGTGACTAGGGCCGAGGTGTCTAGGGCCGACTTGGTTTTGGGCCGACCTGTCTAGGGGTCGAGGTGGTAGTGGGCCGAAGTGTATGGAAATCGTATACACTATTATTCTTATTTCTGATCCAAGACATAGGTTGTGGGTACTCGTTAGAACCGCCTCACTGGGGCGGTTCTAACGAGCACCCTCAACCTATGTTTTGAACATTTATTACAAAAATATCAAGGGTTTTCGTCAGAAAAGTAGCAGTTTTGGAGATGTGAAAAATGCACTTTGCCGCACGGGTGAGTTATCGTAATGGTACGTGACCAGCTTTAACGTTTGTCATAACGTTTGATCCGTTTGTGATAGAGCCTTTATATTTGGCATTAAAGAGCTTTCCAGTCATACAAAAGTTTGACCTGTAACCTTGATCTTGACCTGTGACCTACTTTAAAGAAAAATAACATTGGTCATACCTTTCGAACAATGATACACAGGGCCTTCATATTTGGCATGTATGCTTCTTATGACAAGTTGATTTGTGACCTTGACCTATGACCTTTAAAATAACGTTGGTCATGATTTTTGAACAATGCCACCTAGAGCCTTCATATTTGATAAGAAGGTTCCTTGTGACAAGTGCTTTCCAGTCATACACAGTGACCTACTTTAAAGAAAAAATAACATTGGTCATACCTTTCGAACAATGATACACAGGGCCTTCATATTTGGCATGTATGTTTCTTATGACAAGGGCTTTCCAGTCATACAAAAAATTGATTTGTAACCTTGACGTATGACCTTTAAAATACTGTTGGTCATGATTTTTGAACAATGCCACCTAGAGCCTTCATATTTGGTAAGAAGGTTCCTTGTGACGAGTGCTTTCCAGTCATACACAACTTTTTGACCTTTGACCTTGACCTTTGACCTACTTTAAATTTCGAACAATTACACATAGAGCCTTCATATTTTGCACGTAGGTTCTTTGTGACAAAGGCTTTCCAGTCATACAAAAAAGTTTGACCTGTGGCATTGACCTCGACCTATGATCTACTTTAAAGAAAATACAAAAATGCCACCTAGAGACTTCATACTTGGCATGTAGGTTTCTTGTGAAAAGGGCTTCCATCCCGTACAAAAATTTACCTATGATATTGACCTATGACATTTAAAGAAAAAAAATTACATAAGTCATAACTTTTGAACCGTCTGAGATAGAGCCTTCATATTTGGCATGAATGTTTCTTGTGACACTTGCTTTCCACTCGTACAAAATATTTTGGCCTTTGACCTTGACCTGTGACTTACTTTAAAGAAAGAATGAGATTGGCTATAAGAATTGATCCGTTTGAGATAGAGCCTTCATATTTGACATGAAGGTTCCTTGTGACAAGGGCTTCTCGCCCATACAAAATATGGTCTGTTATCTTGACATGCGACCCACTTCATCATAACAATTACTGTTGAAACATTTGAGATGGAGCCTTAATATTTGACATGTAGGTTCCTTTTGACAAGGGATTTCCACTCATCTAAAAACATTTTGACGTTTGACCTTGGCCTTTGACCTACTTCATCGTAACTCTTGAACCGTTTGAGACAGTGCCTTCATATTTGACATGTTGATTTCTTTTGACTTTCCACTCATACAAAAAAAAAACCTGCGACCTTGACCCCTGCCCTAGTTTATCATAACTTTTGAACCGTCTGATATAGAGCCTTCACATTTGGCGTGTATGTCCCTTGTGACAAGGGCGTCCCATTTATATAAAAATGATCTGTAATCTTGACCTGTGACTTTCTAAAAGGAAACTTAACCTTGGCCCGGTGACATGTTCGTGTTTCACACACAGATTTTGTTCTTATTTATACTACAAACAATGGTTGTGTATGCTCGTCACAACCGCCTAACTGAGGCGGTTTGAACGAGGTGCCACAACCTATGTCGAAATAGAAGTAAGACAAATAACGTATGCTACTGTATACCCCAGTTTTCTTCATATAAAGTGGGGTTTAGGGGAGTTCATTTCACGGACTTGTTCACGTGATAAATGATCATTTTGTATGTCTTCTTACATTGTTATACTAAAAATTGTAAATTTTCTCGAGAAAATACTTTAAATTAAACCGGGAAGACCCTGATCAGACCACTATTTTTGATGAGCCTGATCTGTGCTACATTGTTTGCAAAACAAAACACATGAGGTCGAATCAGCGACCACTATTTTTGATGCGCCTGATCTGTGCTACATTGTTTGCAAAACCAAACACATGAGGTCGGATAAGCGACCACTACTTTTTATGCGCCTGATCTGTGCTACATTGTTTGCAAAACCAAACACATGAGGTCGGATTAGCGACCACTAATTTTAATGCGCCTGATCTGTGCTACATTGTTTGCAAAACCAAACACACGGGGTCGGATAAGCGCAGCTAACAAAACCCTTTACCAAGGTTTCATACAAATCAGCATTGGTCAGGTGGTCATCAACAGCGTAATACTACTGCTCTTAGTATCATTGGATCGATTGACAAACAAAATTCGACCCAGAACGACCACATTCGTCCCCGTCAACACTGTAAAGGTCATTTTGGAGACGTTGCTTCCAATTTTGTGGGACTTTTACCCGACATTGAGATGAAATGACATCTCAAGCCCTGCCGCCCAATGAAACCAAAAGGGTTTATCAGCATGGACGGTCCGACTCGCACCGCTTTGCCTAGGCAGGCTTAGATCCTCTAAGTTGTTTACCAGTACTCGTGTGCGGGACGGTTTCAGCTCTGCGTGGAAGCATCATGCAGCCCATATATTTCGGCAAGCCCCGATGGGCGGGGCCGTATTGGTGATATGAAAGAATGCACTATGTCACAAAGATGTGCTATCATATTGCAGCTTTTTAGAGAAATTCAGTACATACAAAGATTATTCAAAATCTTTATTGTTTGGCTATTCTTGTTGGTCGAAGTAAATACAGTAAAATTCCTATATTAAGACCACCTTTGGGACTGTTCAAAAGTGGTCTTTAAGACCACTTTTGAACAGTCCCAAAGGTGGTCCCTGACCAGATGATACTGTATGCAGAAAACTCAAAGAAAGAATTACTGCAACCTACTAAATAAGCTTTGGAAAGGAGTATTAGTCTTAATTTAAGGTGGTCTTAATAGCGGAATTTCACTGTAGTTACTTCTAAGATACGACTGCAATTTGTCAAATAGAACTCGTCCGTTACTTCTTAGATCCGACTGTATGTTACATCTCAGTCATCAATTTCACAAACTCTGTAAAATAAATCATATATTATAGAGGATCGTGTTCACGTATTATTGGATTTATTAAACGAGTTGCGAAAAAGGGATAAAATGCGCGGCTTTGTCGGGCATGTTATCCCTTTTCATCAACGAGCTTAATAAATTCAATAATACATGAGCACAAATGGAAGATTCTATTTATCACATAACATTTAAAACGCATGTCATTCACGATTTTTTAACAAAAATGTTAATATTCCACCATTAGCCAATGAGGCATCTTTAAGGACGTCGTACATGTAACGTTACGGGCATATCTATTATATAACTGATTTGTATATTAAATCCACTGGTGGATTATCGAATTTATTACATGGCGTTATTACACTCTCAGACGCGACGTCATATGATAAAAAGTATGTAACATCACTTGATGAATATCAAATAACAGAGGCATATTTTTTCATTGCCCTTCTGTGTGTGTGTGTGTGTGTGTGTGTGTGTGCGCGCGTGTGTGTGTGTGTGTGTGTGTGGTGGGGGTTATGAAGAACGAATCGTCATAGTCCCCTAACACAAGGACAACTATTGGTTAATTATACCGATGTCCGATTTGTAGAGATCCTTTCAGTGAATGCACTTGAACTGATTGAGCAGTGATGTCAGGGGGGAATATTGTAGGGGGATGTGGTAATTTATGACCCTGCGAGTGACTGCTCATCACGTGACCACGTCTGTGAAATAAAGACCCCACCCCCTGAACCCCACTTTATACAGAGAAAACTGGGGTTTACGGGGGTAAACAACATTTTCCTTATTTCTGCTCCAGGACATAAGTTGTGGGTACTCGTTAGAACCGCCTCAATGAGGCGGTTCTAACGAGCATCCAAAACCTATGTTTAGAGTATAAATAAGAAAAATATGACACTTTTTCACCATGAAATTACCTTTTTTTGTTTGAGGTATGAAAAACTGCACTATATCACACGGATGTCTTATGGTAATGTGGAGATTCATACAGTGGATGCTCGTGTACTTTTAAGCAGTGACGTCTGAGGGGAATACTGCAGGGGAATGTGATAATTTCATGACGCTGCGAGTGACGTCTGGAGATTCAGTCAGTGTGTGCTCTTGTACTTTTAAGCAGTGACGTCGGGGGGGGGGGGGATATTGCAGGGGAATATGATAATTTATGGCCTGTGCGTGGCATGTTCTCGACCAATCGTAATTTTTGATCATATTGTGAATATATGATGTATAATATAATTCTCTACTACACAAAGGTTTATAGCGTGCATCTGAGGATTATCCATTTCAAATATACCGTAATGGATTCGATGATTCCAAAGAAAATACAAATATAAACTGCAGAAGGACGAAGTGAAGACGTTCTACCGCCGCCACTAGACACTTGGCACCAGATACAGTATTGTAAAAGATAGCTACGAAAGTTGTTGAATGCTTACTGTATACCCTCAAACAATGGATTTCGCCACGTTAACAGATCCGTGTGATGAACACCGCTGTCTATCTCACGTGATATGGACAAAACAGGGTTTTACAAGGGCGTACATATTCTTTTCTTATTTTGGTTCTTTGAGGAGGTTGTAACGAGCATTTACTTACAATTTTGGTTTGGACCAGAAACAAAAACTATATGACTTATTGTCATTGTAAAAGTATCGGTCTTGGATTCACGAAGGAATAAACTTTATTATATAATCTATAAATGGACGATCTTTAATCCGCAATCCATGCGCACGCTGTGACGCCTGACATATCTACATGTGCAGCTGATCATGAGATATTAGTTTCTAAAATTTAATTTTCCATACGATATCAATTCCCGCCGCAGTTTAATGAGTTCACTCGGAAATGTTATTACGTTAGACGGTATTTTAATAATGTTTGGTCGCATGAAAACATTATAAGGGCCCCGTCATGCGAGTTTGGTACTTATCGCCTATGCGAGCAGCGAAGGTTCAGGCGAGCCTGCGCGTCCGCGGTTCACCAGTACCAATGTGCGGTTGGTTTCAGCTCTGCGTGGAAGCATTATGCAGCCCATTTATTTCTTCAAGCCCCAACGGGCGGGGGTGGATCCCTTATGCCTGAACGGATTTGGGTGATCTGGGTAAAAAACGAATCGTCTAAAGGAGACCTACGCGATGAAATCATCGGACCGTGACCAAAGTGCGTGAAATCGCTTTTAAATCCTTATAGAACACGTTACGTCTCGTTCGAAAGGTCTTGACTTATACTAAGTACTGTTGATGAACTCAACGATCTCATCACGTGAACAAGTCCGTGAAATGGACACCCCACTAAACCCCTCTTTTTATAGAGAAAACTGGGTATACATTATTTTTCTTATTTCTACTCCAAGACATAGGTTGTGGGTACTCATTAGAACGGCCACAAAGAGGCGGTTCTAACGAGTACCCACAACATATGTTTGCAATATAAAAAAGAAAAATATCAAGGATTTTCATAAAAAATGTCGCCAATTTTGGGAGATGTGAAAAATGCACTATGTCACACGGGTATGTTATCGTAATGTGAAAAAGGAATCATTGTTCTGAATGAAGTGTATGAGGTTAGACCTACATTTGGCTAAAATTATGTCTGGTATACGCACAAAAGATATTTTACTTGTCCAAAAATAACAAGTTCGAATTGCTATTTCTACAAACCCATTCTGGCTAGCTAGAAAATCGATCACATGACGCGATCACGTGACAACCCAAAGTGCTATTTTTAGAAACCCATTCTGACTAACTAGAAAATCGATCACATGACGCGACCACGTGACAACCCGAAGTGCTATTTTAATAATCCAACCAAACGTAAGAACGAGTTTTCTAAAAGTATATAAGAACAAACGCAAATGAAATAAATCATTCTCAATATTGAATTGATAGCGACAACATGGGAAATTTACAACACAGTTCGAGAGTATGGTGAACACTTTCACCGACGCCGACAACCTGATGAATTTCGCTGCGACGTGGGTAATTTCAGATTTGCCGGCGGTTAGATTTCGATTATTTCAATTACATAATCGACAATACGGGGGCGAGTTCGTAAACGAGCAAATGGAATTGTTGCTTGAGCGTATGGATGGGCCGACGGAACAAATTACCGACGATCTTGAGTTGGCCTCGGAGTAGGTAAGAGAGCAGGAAGAAGTCGAAGAATCGATCAAGGCTCTGTTATTCGACGACAGTATGAATGACATGGCAGAGGCGTGTATCGAAGATGGGGAATGGCAACAGACAGGCGGAGGGAAGAACCTCAACCGTGGCCATCACATCGACCCGATACCCCACCACTCAAGTACAACATGAGGAAAAAGGCGGAAAGAACGTGGCCGTTGACCGCAACTATCAGATAAAAATCAACGAGCAGCACAACGGGGAACGGCTACAAGACATACGAGATGGACTCCATCACACGTTCAACGATGTTCAAAACGAAGCCAGGGGCAATTTAGCGGGAAACGACTTGGGAGGCCTTCATGCGGACTGAACAAATTATTTGTCGTCTAAATCGCGACGGAACTAAGGGCGAGAGTTGTGGCCACGTAAAATCGATTTAAGCCCCCCCCCCCCCCCCACACACCCAGTGGAATTCGTTTCCGCTGACCGTTCCAATGCGGTTCTTCTGTCTCGGTTTATTTTTGTTATGGTTTGTCTTTGGGTGTTTGTGTCGCTTGTGTTGTTTTATTTTGGATAGCCTTTTTGCCATTTTGTGTGAAAGTAACTGTCCTTTTGGCTTTCCGCTGTAAAAGTTTCCATTGGGGTCTGTTGTTACATGTTTGTGTTGCTTTCTCTTTGGTGTCTCTGATGGGAGCTGTGGGTTAATTGTATCGATTCCTGATCATTGGCTCCACTTCTATTTTGGGAAGGGTCGTGATTCAGCGCGAAGGTTTACACGACCCTATCGTGGTACCCCTGCAGACCTGGGACCAACTGGACGCGCAGAAAGTGATGGAGACGGTCTAGAAAGTTCTAAACAGTAATCAAAACCTGACTGTGGACTATGTAAGTTTTGGCATTATCATTGGAACCATAGATTTACCCAAAGGCAGTGGAGGACCACGACGAGGAATAACAAAGATTGAAGGCAAGAACAACCCGCTTGACTTGAAAAAAATATATCGTGACTATAGAGAATGAAGACCCACTTTGTATGGCGAGAGCAATCGGGATCAATTGGGCGAAACTCAAAAGGTGAACACCCGAAGAGTAGGAAGAAATAGCCAAAACCAGAAGGAAGAAAAGGAACACACAACTCGTTTTAGAACATCAGAAATCACCGGAAAGTTACTTAAAAAAATCCGTACGAAAAAGAGAGATGAACAGCAAAATCTAGCAACAGCCATCAGTCAGTTAGCGAGAGTAGGCAAGGACATACCGGCGAGTTTAAATGATGTGGAGGCATTTGGAGAAGCCTTAGGAGTCTGCGTCATGGTGGTCAGCGCCAGACTAGGTAACAAGTTTATTACCAGTCCTAGTACCGAAGAAATACCGTGTATCTACGTGTATCTAGTCGACGACGACAACTTTCGCGCTATTATCAGCATAACCGGATTCTTCAGCGTCATCTACGTTTGCGAAAAATGTCTATACCACTACGATCATCGAGAAAGGTACCAGTGCAACACATCCTGTATCGTGTGTAAAAGAGACCATTGTCCGAAAACCGAGGCACCAGTAAAATGCCAGGACTGTAATATGGATTGCAGATCTGAATAATGCTATGAGAAACACAAACAGGTTCCAGTGCATAAAAAGGGAACATTTAAGGGAAAACGTAGCGGACCATCACAGTGCGAAAAATGGTGGAAGTTTGCGCAGTGCTTAAAAGTAATGTGAAAAGACAAACGACAAACAGAGGGCCACGAGTGTGGTTAATACTTATGTACTTCTTGCGAAACACATGTAATGGACTATCATCAATGTAACCTGAGAACTAAACAAGCTAAGGCGGACTTTATTCCTAAATTTATATATTTTTATTTTGAATGTAGTCAGGATGAAATTGCTGAATTTATGGATAAATATAAACCTTTAAAAGGACACTTGAAAGGACTGTCAATCTCAACAGGTATGTAAATCTTGTTCTAAATGTCAACATTGTAAAACTTCATGGTGTGGTAAGGCTATGCATCGTCCCAACTTTGTCGTAGCGCATTCCGTTTGTCCCAAAAGCATTGATAAGCCCCTGACCCTAAATCTGTATGTAAGGCGTGCGGTACCCGCTGCGAAGAGTGTGGGGATTCCGGTTTGTGGGACAACGAAGACGATGGTCCTAGTCCCGGCAAATGCGGTTTTTGAGAAGTCACTTTTGAAGGAGCGGATACCGCCGAAAACTTTGGAGCATGGCTATTTAACGACCGACATAAACATTTTAAAGTTGTAGCGCTTAACATGAAACGCTATGGCGACAATTTTCTTTTGGAGTACCTTATTGGCCGAGCCTACGTCCCGATGAAATCATCTATAACGGTTAAAAATATGTATATGACAGTCGAGCGAAATTTACACATCAAAGTGATTGTCATTATCAACTTCTTACTTATGAAATTATCGCAACTATCCAAAGCATTTGGACTGAAAGAGCTGAAAAATGGATGACCCCACCCCTCTTATTTTAATACGAGAGATATCAAAATTATGTGGGACCTTACCCTGAAGCTAAATTTTTATGGTAACAGTTTTATGGGAGATGAAGAGGGAGGAGAATTGTTAGAATGGATGAGTGCGAGGAAGGATGAAGAGTTTTGAAAAGAAATGTTAGACTTTTGTAGAAGTGATGTAGATATTTTAAGGCAAGCGTGTTTGAAATTTAGAGATTTGTTGTTGAGTGCTACAGGTGTTCAAAAAAGAAGTGATCAATGATAAGAATAAGAAAGAGAGAAAGTGGTTTGGGGCCGTGGACCCATTGGACTCATTTGATTCAGTCCCCATAGCGTCAGTGTGCATGAGCGTGTTTAGAACAAAGTTCGTTGAAGAAGAATGGCGGGTAAAGTTTGAAGAATGAAAATCTATCAAAGGGTTCAGGAGATATGGAGCGGACAAGAAAGTGTTACGGACTGGCCGACGGACGGACGGACAGACGGACGGGCAGACATAGGTTCTGCACATCAGCTCACTGAGAAGCATATTTAACCAAAGTTTAATGAAAATCGTTCCAAGGGTAAAGGAGATATGGAACGGACACAAAATTCCAAGTTTGAAACTCGTGACCTTCAACCGTGACCGTGGCCTTAAGTCGGCATGGTTCATTTATGGGTTCTGCACACAAGATCACTGAGACGAATAATTGACCCAAGTGTAATGAAAATCTATCAAAGGGTTCAGGAGATATGGAGCGGACAAGAAAGTGTTACGGACGGACTGACAGCTGGACGGACGGACATAGGCTCTGCACATCAGCTCAATGAGAAGAATACTTGACCAAAGTTTAATAAAAATCCTTCCAAGGGTGAAGGAGATATGAAACGAACACAAAATTCCAAGTTTCAAACTCGTGTTCTTCAACTGTGACCTTGACCTTGAGTCTGCATGGTTCATTTATGGGTTCTACACACCAGCTCACTAGGACGAATAATTGACCAAAGTTTAATGAAAATCTATTAAAGGGTTCAGGATATATGGAGCGGACAAGAAAGTGTTACGCACGGACAGACAGACGGACAGTCGAAGGCCATTCCTATAATCCCCGGTCCGCTTCGTGGCGGGGGATTAAAAATCAAAGACAACAAATGGGTCCACGAATCCGACATCACACGTGAGAGAGTAAGCGCAAGAGAGTTTGTGCGTAGATCAAACGTTTAGCGTATCGCAAAAATCCCTCCCAGTGGTTACAATGATCAGTACAGCAAGGTTTCAATTCAGTGATTAGAATGGATGGCACGTGCCAGTAACACTCACACTCAGCACGCTTTGAATACCGGCGAAAAGTCTTTACCGGGCACACGTTACAAGTTGGACGGTTATTGCGAAGAAACAAACACGGCATACGAATACCATGGTTGTATCTTTCATGGTTGCCCTGATAGTTTCTCCGATAACCGCGAATACACGTACAAACCAATCTTTAAAGGAATTATACGCATTTACCATGAAAAAGAAAGCATACATAGAACATTTAGGCGTGAATTACGTTTGCATTTGGGACCATGAGTTTAAAAAGCTACGAAATCAAAACTCTGAGCTTAAACAATTTACCCTACAGTTAGATTTAATGGACAGGCTAGATCCTAGAGAGAGTTTCTTCAGGGGACGCACCAATGTCAGTCAACTCTATTATAAAACTTCAGAACACGAGCAAATCAGATACGTCGATTTAACTAGTCTCTGTCCCTGGGTGAACAAGTATTGTCGGTATCTCGTAGGTCATCCCACCATTATCACTAAAGATTTTGGAAATATAAATGACTATTTTGGCATCGCAAAAATCAAAATTCTACCTCCAAAAGGACTGTATCATCCAGTCCTTCCCTACAGATCAAATGGTAAATTGAAATTCCCCCCTATGCAAAACCTGTTGGGATACCGAAAATTAAAACCTTGCACGTGCTCTGAAGAGGAAAGAGAGTTGACTGGTATCTGGTGTACTCCTGAGAGTCAAAAGGCTCTAAGATTAGGGTATAGCCTGAAAAATACGAGGTATACCACTGGGAGGAAACGACACAATATGACCCCAAGTCGAGAGTGTGTGTGGGGGGGGGAGCTATTTGTCAAATATACGTTTTTAAAGTTTAAGCAAGAGGCGAGTGGTCTCCCGAACTGGATCGAAAATAAAACGGATATGGTGCAATACATACAGCAATATTTCGAGAAGGAGACTGTATCATTGGATCGAGGAAATATCGCACAGAACCCTGGCTTGCAAGCCCTGGCCAAATTATGCTTCAACAGCTTCTGGGGCAAGTTTGGTCAATAGCTTATCATGCGACAGACAGAGTTCTTTCAAGAAACGGAAGCCAACATGTTGTTCCAATTGTTTTCCGATCCAACAAAACAACCTCTGAATTTCAACATACTCAAATGACATGATTTAAATTGAATGGATTTATAAACAAGATTGTCAACCCGAAGATAACAAAACCAACATTTATTTAGCTACATTCACTACATGCTGGGCAAGACTGAAACTGTACAGTGCGCTTAAAGAGCTAGACAGGCGTGTCTTGTGTTATGACATAGACAGCGTGATATCCGCGAGTCGTCTCGGGACAGTATGACCCTCCACGAGCTGGCAGCTGGAGTGCACATTGTAGAGTTTGTGTCCGGAGGCCGCAAAAGTATGCTTATAAAACAAACTCAAATAAAGAAACTTGCAAGGTTAAAGGTTTCACTTTAAATTATACGAACAGTCAACTCATCAATTTTGAAAGCGTAAAAAATAGAAGTGGAGGCAGTGATCAGGAATCGATACAATCAACCCACAGCTCCCATCAGAGACACCAAAGGGAAAGACACACAAACATGAAACAACAGACCCTAATGGAAACACCAACAGCGGAAAGCAAAAAGGACAGTTACTTTCCAACAAAATGGCCAATAGGTTATTCAAGAGAAAATAACACAAGCGACACAAACACCAAAAGACAAACCATAACAAAAATAAACCGCGACAGAAGAACCTCCTTGGAACGGTCAGCGGAAACAAATTCCACTGGGGTGGGGAGGGGGGTGGGCACAAATCGATTTTACGTGGTCACAATCCACGCCCTTACTTCCGTCGCGATTAAGACAAATAATTTGTTCAGTCCGCATGAAGGCCTCCTAACTCATCAGTGCAACATCTCCGCGAACACAAATAATCAAACAACCACAGAGATGAAACAACAGTGAGGACTATACAGCAAGGAACCACTGAAATGCTGGAGCAAAAGAAAACCAACAGTTAGACTCCGATGGGCCAGACCAGAGACAGAGCATCAGGCACCAACCAACATTACCTTGAATTAGATCTCTCAATAAGCCTTTACGTTGGAACCCTCATAGAATCTGAGGCGTGACCCGCCGGCGTGCAATTAAAGAGGGAAGCAAAGTTGTCAACCGTGATTGGGTTAACTACCATGCATGCAATCTCTCGTATAACATTTATGTTGTATCCAATCTTTTTATATCGAAGAATGATTTTACGAAATTGGGTGCTGAAGTCATTGTAACCAATCCAAAAAGTTGCACAAACATGACGGTAATCAAGCCAAGCAAAAAAAAGGTAGAGATAAGAGAAAACGAAAACTTATTAATCGAGAAGAAACGAAAATTTATCAGATGGTTTATACGAAGCGTAGGAAAATAGATAACCATGATACAGTGCCTTATGGATATTAAATGTTGAGTCGATGTTTTGGCGATAGGTGTTCAGAAAAGGTGTGATAGGGGTCAATTTTTGTATATAGCATTTTCATTTTTTGACATTGCCGTTTCGCTTTTTGTACATTTACGTGTATTTTCCCATAGACCACATTTTCATTTTTGTAACAGGCGTTTCAAAAATACGACTTTAGTATTTCAATTTCTGTACATAGCATTTTCTTTTTCTAACATTGCTGTTTCAATTTTTCTACGTAGTAGTTTCATTTTTTGATATTGCTGTTTCGAGTTTTGTACATTTACTTGTATTCTCGTAGACCACGTTTTCTTTTTGTGACTAGCGTTTCAGAAACACGACTTTAGTGTTTCATTAATTGTTCATAGCATTTTTGTCATTGCTGTTTTGATTTTTGTACGTGTCATTTCTAATGCTTACTTTTTTGTTTCAATATTTGTTTGCCATTGCTGTTTTAATCATTAAAATAAAGTTTGTATGAATACCTTGTTTACTTTGTCTTTTTCATTCCTACGTAAGAATATGAATCCTACCGAGTCTCATAAACCCGAAAAGGAAGCATTTATTAGGGTACCAGACGAACAAAAATAGAAGTGGAGGCAATGATCAGAATCGATACAATCAACCCATAGCTCCCATCAGAGACACCAAAGTGAAAGAAACACAAACAGGAAACAACATACCCTAATGGAAACATCAACAGCGGACAGCCAAAAGGACAGTTACTTTCCAACAAAATGGCCAATAGGCTATCCAAAATAAAATAATATAAGCGATACAAAAACACAAAGACAAACCATAACAAAAATAAACCGCGACAGAAAAACCGCCTTGGAACGGTCAGCGGAAACAAATTTCACTGGGGGCTTAAATCGATTTTAAGTGGCCACAATCCTCGCCCTTACTTCCTTCGCGATTAAGACAAATAGTTTGTTCAGTCCGCATGAAGGCCACCTAACTCATTAGTGCAACATCTCCGTGAACGCAAATAATCAATCAACCACAGAGATGAAACAACGGTAAGGACTCGACGGCACGAAACCACTGAAAGGCAAAAGAAAACCAACAGTTAGCCTCCGATGGGCCATTCTGGTGCCGATAAGTGGCATTTATTGGGAACTCGAGCCCCCCACCAAGCCGAAATTGTTTACTTTTGTCTGATGATGGTCCACATTATAATCATTACCTCCATTGTGAAACTATCTCTCCAAAATGGTTCCACAGATCTTTGGATCAGTCTACTGAGTAGCTGCATAGGCTACGCACTACCCAACCAAAAGTAAAAGAAATGAAGTGTACACTACCTTTTGAACCTTGTTCTAGCGTGTGTATCAGTGGTCAAAGAGGAAGCGGTAAAACGCAATGGGTGTACAAATGTCTGAAAAAATGTACAGTCCATGTACCCCTGAGACCCACCTACCAACATATTATACTGTTACGGCATACATCAAGATCTGTATGACACCACGGAAGAAAATTTTCACAGCCAACAGCGACTACCAACTACCGAAGATATGGATGGTCTTACCAGAGATAAATAGCATAAACTCATTATCATCGATGATCTGATGAACGAAGTTATGCGCAACAAAGACATGGAAAGTAGAAGTAAAACAAAGATCAGGAATTGATACAATTAACTTACTCCACCCATAAAAGACACCAAAGGGAAAGAAATACAAACATTAAGCGACCAGACCATAATGGAAACCTAAACAAAGGAAGGCCATAAGGACAGTTACTTTCCCACAAAATGGCCATATGGCTCTTATTCACCCAAGGGACGCATCACAAATGCGTGAGTGTAATCTTGATCACCCAGAACTTATACCCAGGAGGAAAACGTGCCAGAACCATAGCTCTGAATACGTGGTACACGGTGCTCATTAACAATTTGCGTGACGTATAATAAGTGTCAATACTGGGACGTCAGTTGTTTCCCTGGAAATCAAAAAGATTTTTAATAGCCTACGAGGACGCGCTGAGTCACGAGAAATACGGATATTTCTTGGTAGATATGAGCCCTCATGCCGAAACCAGATACCGTCTTAGGACCCATATATTCCCTCGTGAAGACCCCGTGATTTACAGACTGACGTAAGAACGAGACTGAAACCTGTAAGAGTAACCATGGCTCAGTTACTGGTACAAGAACGTCATTTTCTATTGCTGTTCGTACAAACCACACCCGCTCAGAGGAAGACATTGCTACAAACGATCACCAGATATAAACTGACAACGATAAGTGAGATAGCTCACAACATTGTCAAATTCAAGATACAGTTAACTACAGTGGAGAAAATGGCGCTTAAACTTGAGAGACGGCTATTGCATCTTATGGGAGACAGAACACTGGGTCATCATTACAAGAAAAAGGGCATTTTGGAGAATCAGTGATTTATGAACATCCTTTTAAAAATAGCCATTCCTTACTTGAAAGCTGTACTCGAGTGATGGAAAAAAACTAGTACTCGTTCCCTTTGACAAATATAAACAAATGCAAGCAAGGACTAGCCTTCCCAAAACTCATAGCGAGTAGCCGTCGATAAAACTGGCGAGGGAAACAAGTATAATGCCGAATCCTAGTAGTAAGAAGAAGAGTAAAACAGTTGTGACACCACTGCCACCACTGCGGGATACGTGTACTGTGACACCATCACCTCCAGGAAAACGTGATTCTCACACCGACACTGATAGATTCATAGACAGGATATCATTTTAAAAACAAGAAAGACAAAATAATGTTTTGAAATTTATTCGACAAATAAAAACATATAAAGCTATATAGAGTGTTGTGTTGTATTTACAAAGGTTCTCCCAAATCTATCATTTATCTCTAGAACGCCCTCACAATGTCCTTCAATGACATTCCCCCCATATCGACGCATTACATAATATATATACAGTACAGTCCACACGTATCAGATCCAAAGTCTTGTAAGCGGTCGCAGATTGTCAAGTAATGACTTTGTAATACACGTTCGAAACCCACATTATAGTATTTCGGCGTATTGCCCAGTGAATCGAAGAACTCGTCTGGTCTTCTGTCGGTAAAATAGAAGGCTACCCACTGCTTTCCGGGTCCAGCTCTCGTATCCGTATTTGTGATCACAAATCTTTTCCTTCTGATAGTATCAGCCGCACAAACACTGACGGGATAACCTCTAAGTATCCTATCAAGTTCTAGATTATTCATTTTAGGTATACTGGCCTAGATTGGTCAATCTGAAGAACTTCTGGAAAGGATGCGTACATAACGCTCCGGTAAAGGATTGTCAAACTTGAGTTCTAACCTACAATGCCCTTTCCTCTTTGTATTGAACGCATGGTAAGATAACATCCAAGATATAGGGACAGAATCCGTACTTAAAATCTTCATTGCTCACATTGATATCTGTCCTGAACTGTGTTAGCGTTCTGGAGCAGTCCACAAACTGATCAGCACTATAATTCGGTTGTAAACGCTGAGAGGAGTATGACTGGCCGTCGACCAGTCCCACTGAACTACAATCTTACGGTTGAAAGTTAAGCGTTTTTTTTTGTAGTCACTAGTATAAGCGGCGCTAGACACCATTCCGATCACAAGTTTGGTGGGAACCAATCCTTGAAAGATGTCATCTGCACTGAAGAAGCTATGGAGGCTGTTTTAATCTCTGATCTCAGATAGGGATATAAGGCTGGTTGGTTCTGAATGAGCTTCTCGTGAGCAACTAAAACTGCCCCGTTTAAACGTTGTACACATTGTTTGAATCGAACATCGACAATCTGTACCTTCTCACTAGGATTCAAACTGTCCGACATTAGTCTGAATGCGTCCAGACACGGTCACAGTTTGATTCCTATACCTACACCATTAATCATTAATCTTGACTGTTGGAACATGCAAGAAATAAAGACCCTTCTAAGTCAACAATGTTTCCTCCTTTGGTAGCCATGTATCTACTACAAATATGTTTTATAAAAGGGTTATCTGGAAGCAAGGAATACACTACAGAACTGGAAAATACGAAGTGTACATGTTTTCTGGGCCAGACTAGCTAATTTCGGCCAATTAGGCCTCATCAGTGACTGTTAGGTCCACGGTTAGCCCTGTCTTTGCATCTGCTGAGTCTGGGTTATCGTACGTTTCTTTGTAAAACAGCTGACTGGATAATATATTTTCCTGTGTGCCCTTGTTATTTTCAAAATGGTATCGGTGTAATGTTTATACGGATAATTTTTTACTATGTTTGACAACGGCGTCTGCTGAAAGGTCACGTCCACTTCTCTAAATATGATGTGTAAGGGTAGGTTTATTAGTCCAGCGACGAGGACCTCCAGAAGAGGGGTCCCTTAAGCATTTGTCAATCGTAATTGTACGTTTAACAAGATATGTTTGAGTTTCATGTAAGCGAAAGACTGTGAAGGTATGTTAAAGTCTATCACTGACGGCGAAATAACTTGATTTGACGGTAGATACTCAATCCAATCCCTCGACTTAAACGCTGTGTCTGATTGTGGCATTTTGAAAATATTTAAACGCTTTTGATGATAATTATCCATGATTAAAACATGATCTTTCGGATTGTTAGCGTACCGTTTTAATCGTTTTGGTAGTGGTTTACTGACACTTGACGTCTTCTTTCGCTTTCCACCACCTTCCTTCTTACGGTCTCGCTCAATTTCTGATTTGGCCATTTCGACCGCCTGAGCCACGGGAGTGACCAATTTCACCACGGGTTTTTGCTTTCCGCCATTTCTATTTCTTTTTGCCTTTGATCTTCCATTTCTTTTAGAAGTCTACCACTACCGGCGATATAAAGTCCCATGTAATCGGGTTGAACGAAGCCCTCGCTCAAGTCTTTGAAGTGTTGGTACCATGCATCGTATTCAGTTTTTTGTCATACACTTCGATATATCCCATTTTGTTTAACATGCAGCACAAAATGCATGTCGTTGGACTCGAAGGTTATGTGTTGAAGATTTTTGCCCAGTAGATATATTCTGATGGCAGACAACTTCGTCACGTTCACGGGTATATAGATGGAGTCATCGAACGTATTAGTTTTGAGCTTTTTGTATCGGTTTTCGATCTCGATGTTTCTTAAAACGGGTACAGTTTTGTTTCTTACATATGACTCTTCCACAATATTGCAGCAGACATACAGTCGTTTGACTCTGGGAGTATAATTACACGTCAACGAAATCTGTTTGAGAGCGCACACCCAGCGACCGTCTAAAGTATAAGTCTTGTGAAACTGAATCCAAACATCTGAAGGGTTATTGTTCTTACGCAAATCTGAAGAGTCTTGCTGCTGAGGCAGACGTAAAAGTCTGTCATTATTGTTCTCTGATTACGCCCAAGATAATCTGAATCAGGTACACACTTTTCAACATTAACGTAGTGTGCGTGGGTGAATTCGGGTTTAACGTCGCTTTCAACAATTTTTCAGGCATATCCCGACGGTGTCTGGTTGCGACAGGGAGCTCAATGCTCACTTTCATAGTGCTGCCTCACTGAAGTATCATGTCCCAGACACATTACATGATACCACACCCAGTCACATTATACTGACACTGGGTTGACCAGTCCTAACTCTACACCGTAAATCTTAGTGCCAAGCGTGGAGCAGCTAGTACCATTCTTAACGACTTTGGTATGTCGCGGCCCGGGATCGAACCCGTGACCTCCCGTTCCCCGGAGCGGACACTCTACCAACTGAGCTATCGGGGCCGGTCAACATTAACGGTATAATCGAAGAATGTTGACCAAAGCTTTTTTTTTCTTCTGACACTGACTCTACGGGACGTCAACGTTCTTAGCATCAACCGTCTTCTCTGAAAAAGTCGAGCATCCCTTCTTAGAGGATTGATGGTTCCGTTGCTCTGTCTCTTGGCCACTTCTATGATGGATGACAATTGCAGTGTAGTTAGGTTTTTTAACATCGTTTTACGGACAAAAGGAGTGGCGTCCTTCAACGTCGTCAGAAAATGAACACACTGGTAGACTTTTAAATGTTTCATGGTTAAATATGTGCTTGCGTTGCCGATTCTTACGCGTATAGAGTTCTAGTTCTATAAGGGTTGGAAAGACCACATTATCAATTTGACAGGAACGTTTTATACCGGTGATCACCACTTTACCGGTATGAAAACAGCAAAAGTTTACGCCATAGATTTTAAAATTAAGGGCGGGAAACAGCTCTGGTTCGTACACAACGCTTCTTTCGTTGGCCAGCATCTTTATGTCTAGAACATCATTTAGGGAATGGCTCGCAGACGCTGTCAGCATCTTGACTTTTCTGTGCTGGACTGGTAACCACATTTTCTTAAGTTGTCTGGCATACCTTCTTAACTTCTGATATCCCTCATCTGCACTCGAAGCACTAACGTTACAATTAATCACGCTGATGGGAAACACCAAGCAGTTACCCCCGAAATTTCTGTGTTGCCATATAAGTCCGGGAAACGTATTGGGGTCGTACCGGGCGTTACATAGACGCTGACATAGGTCTCTCTAGACGCTGACATAAGTCTCTCAGGTTGATAGATCTGCACAAATGAGCGCTATAAACGACATTTGTAATCTTCATGGTGTAATCTTCAGGAATGGCGGGTCTAATGATTGGTCCTACATATATAATGTAACAAGAGTTACGTGATTTGATTGTCTGATTGGCCAGGCTTCTGATTGGTCTAGGAATAGTCCTTGTCGTCTTCTTCTGGTATCCAGCTGTCATATGTTTTGGGCCAGTGTAACCACCTTACTAAAACTTATTTTTTCTTTCGCACACGCTTCTTTACTATCACTTGAATGTGATATTCCGTCGAGGCATCGACAAGGACGGTCTGCATTTCCGGTTCATAAAATGCCCCTTCGACGCTTTCCTCATCCCAGAACGCTAGAGAATAGACTGGTATACCATCTCTTCTGAAACGTGTTTTGACTTTAAATATTTCTGCAGTCCATTTTTGTGATTACTCTCTGTCGAACAAATTTCTCATGCGGGACAGGCGAACCGTTTCACCTAGTTTAAACTTGTTTCGCCGCAAAGTTTTTTTTCGAGGACCTCTTCTTCGATTTGATGCCCTTTTGCCTCAGTAAATATTGCTGTAGTCTACTTTCCCTTTCGTTGTCCTTGTTGATGAATACAGGTGCATTTCCCAGACTTCGATGTCGGGTATGATTATAGCTGTGTACGATGTCTTGAAGGGCATCTATGTAGCGCTGCGTTTTGTGTTTCATCATGTATCTAAACAGCTTGTGTTTTAAAGTCTTGATAAGGTGTTCGCTATAATTTGCTTTTGTCCCTGTGTTTAATGCGTAAAAGTAAATGCCTTGTTCTTTAAAGTATTTATTGGTTTCTACACTTCTAAATTCCATTCCTAAGTCAGACCGGACCATGTTTGGCTTGCGATGACCGCTTAGCAGACGTTTCAAGGCGGTCACTACGTCCTTCCCTTTTTACTTTTGACAGGTTTACAGCGAGCAAAGCGTGGAAAAAACATCAATGGCGACCAACACATACTGATAAAAGTTATTCTGTTTGGCTAGATCTACCATATCCATGAGATCAAATTATTTGTCTAAATCGCGACAGAAGTAAGGGCGAGGATTGTGGCCACGTAAAATCGATTTAAGCCCCCCAGTGGAAATCTTTCCACTGACCGTTCCAAAGCGGTTCTTCTGTGGCGGTTTATTTATGTTGTTGTTTGTTACTTACTGTGTGTATCACTTGTGTATTTTTATTTTGGATGGCCATATGGCCATTTTGTGGGAAAGTAAATGTCCTTATGGCCTTCCTTTGTTTAGGTTTCCATTATGGTCTGGTCGCTTAATGTTTGTGTTTCTTTCCCTTTGGTGTCTTTGATGGGTGGAGTAAGTTAATTGTATCGATTCCTGATCTTTGCTTTACTTCTACTTTCCACCGACTGTCAATGCCCGCGACAATGACTCGATTTGGTATATTTACGTCTAGCGCCTTTGGTTAAGGAATAAGACTCTTGGTCTTGTAAACATTTTCGGCTTCTATATAAAAATACAAGTGAAGGCAATGATCAGGAATCGATACAATCAACCCACAGATCCCATAAGAGACACCAAAGGGAAAGAAGCACACACATAAAACAACAGACCTAATGGAAACATCAATAGCGGAAAGCCAAAAGGACAGTTACTTTCCCACAAAATGGCCAATAGGCTATCCAAAATAAAATAATATAAGCAACATAAACACCCAAAGACAAACCATAACAAAAACAAACCGCGACAGACGAACCGCCTTGGAACGGTCAGCTGAAACAAATTCCACTGGGGGGCTTAAATCAATTTTACGTGGCCACAATCCTCGCCCTTACTTCTGTTGCGATTTAGACAAAAATTTGTTCAGTCCGGATGAAGGCCTCCTAACTCATCAGTGCAACATCTCCAAGAACACAAATAAGCAAACAACCACAGAGATGAAACAACGGCGAGAACTCGACAGCAAGAAACCACTGAAATACTGGAGCAAAAGAAAACCAACAGTTAGACTCCGATTGGTCCGACCAGAAATAGAGCTTCAGGCACCAGCCAACATTACCTTGAATTAGATATCTCTCATTCTTAATAAGTCTTTACACTGGAACCGTCATAGAATTTAAGGCCTGACCCACCGGCGCACAATTAAAGAGGGAAGCAAAGTTGTCAACCGTGATTGGGTTAAATACCATGCATGCAATCTGTCGTATAACCTTTATGTTGTACCCAATCTTTTTATATCGAAGAATGATTTTACGAAATTGGGTTCTGAAGTCATTGCGGTTATATATTTTTCTGAATTTTTATACTAAGTCACCATAAAATTTGGGTTCCGATAGACCTTGTTGCAGAAGAGATTTAAGTCCAATATTGAATTTTGAAATTAAATCAGAATGACGTCAATAAAAGTTTGAAAACTTAAGGCTTTGCGTAGTTTATGGTACCGATAACTCTGATTAAGAAGTTTAGCCGTTAACACTTTATTACGAGTGTTGAAGTCAGTTACATGACTACACACTCTGGCAAATCGAATTAAATGCGAAATATAAACGCCATAGGATGGCGCACGAGGAACATCACCATCCAAAATAGGAAACTTTGCAATCTCAAAATCAAAATCATCGCGTTTATAATAAATTTTGCACGAAACAAACCCATCTAAAATAGATAGATACCTCCTAATTTTATATTTGCCTTCAGTTTTAACAAACTGATACAATTTTTCAGGACTAAGATAGCTAGTCGGTGACGGAATTAAAGTACAAGGAAGACGAGTACTGTTTCCAGTCGGAATTATTTATTTATAAATGTAAAGAAATATAAACGTCTTACAAACAAACACGTTTACAATAGCAATACAATTTACAATATAAGGCTATATGAATGCTCATGTTGTTGTCTTTCAAATATTTCTATCCACCGTTCTGAAGCCACTCTGGCTTCTCTTCGCAATTGACGGCATCTAAACCACCAACACAACTCGTTAAATATCGCCAATGTCATACACACAAAGCCAACCATTTTTCATGCAATAACTGTTATCACTAATTGTTAAAATCGTTGGGGTTAAATTCAGAACACTGTAACGCTCCCAGCTGGTCCATATGATCACTCTGTAGAAAACAAGGTAAAACTGCGTCCAGTTCAGGTAAAGCGTTTCCTATCTCTGACATCAGTTCTTTAAAACGTTGTATTCCAAAGGTCTCAAACACAGTCCCTTTTTCGTGGGTAACACATCCTCCTGGGGTTTCCAATACTGTCTTATATTAACACGCACGCCGCCTTCCACAATCGTACAGTAGACGTTACCTCCTAAGTGAGAACTGTAGGATTTCTTCTCTGTCAGTGCCTGGTCCACGTATTCTAAGTAATCGATCCAATTCTTCCACGCAGCAACGTGAGACAGATACCCTTCTTCGTCGGTCTGTCGTCTTTCCATTCTCTCAGATCAACACGTATTTGCTCTCTCCATTCGTTAACTTCCACGTCTCGATCGTTACCGAGAGTTAACCTGCATCTGAAGTGTGACATGTTTTCTGTCTGAATGCCCATACACATAAGACTCAAAACGAATGAGGCAATTACTTTTATAGTGACGAGTCAATTCTGATTGGATGTTATTTTTATTATCCCTCTGAATAACTGTTTACCTGAAAATCGTGTCCAAACATGTTTTACGATAAGCGGTTGTTAGAAAACATATCTTCTTAGTCCTTGTAAATATCACTTTTATCTTGTTGCTAGGTTCATTCGTATGTCCTAAAATTCCAATGCCAAAATTAAACGTTTTGTGAGTGAGTGTTTGAGATTTACGTCCCACCAACAGCTAATGTCATATGGAGACGGGACCTCGGTTTAAAGACTCATCCGAAAGTCTGTAGAAGCCCGGGATCGATCCTGCGACCCCTGGTTTACAAGGCGAGTAGCGTACCCACTGCACCACGGGGGCTTCTAAAAAAAGTTTAGTAACTTCAAGTGTTTTCCCACTCTGTTTCACAGTATCCGGTTCTTGGAGGCTTGCTTCAAAACATTCATACATTGTGTCCACGTTAAAAAAGACTGAAGCGTATTCATTATAAACATCTAAGTGTTTTTCTACCGTGTGGGTAGAAAGTTTAAAGGTTTGTTTCATTTTGAAGTTCGAAGAGCGAATGACAAACCCTACTGAAAAGAACTGAGTTTCCAAAGATGTCATCAGCCAATCATATAGTAGCGTTTTAATCATCCAATCGTAATTTAACGTTGCAAACCTGTCCGAACAAGTCATTGCTTGCTTATCAAAACATGTATCCACATATAGGGATCAGGCTTTTGTTTTCACATTTTAGTGCCTCCTCGGAACAATAGAGACGGGGCAGTTGGGTTTTGAAAAGGCCTTTTGTGTACATTTAAGTGCCTTCTTCGAACAATAGAGATGTGGCAGATTTTAATTCCGAGGTCTAATCATCCATCCAATATGGCCGACACGCCGACGCGCTATGACGTCATCCCCGCGCATGTGCAATCCGCGGGGCCAAACCGACGCCTATACTACTGGCTAAAATAATTTCGCTCCGATGAACAAGATGAACACAAGAGCTAAAATTATAAAATAAAAATCCTTAAACGACAACTCCTCTTGTAGCCTTCGACCAGCATTCAAACTTCATAGGAATGCTGCTTTTGTGATTATTTACAGAATAGCTATAACGCTTCTGCTCTGGTGGGCAAAATGGCCAGCAGAACTATAATAGAAAAAACAGCTTAGATTTGCTTCAAACGCAAACCACTTCTATACTTCTTGGGCCAATTTGTTTCAAACTTCACAGGAATGTTGCCTGGGCGGCTTTCTTTGCCGGATCATAACAGGGTCACTGATGAGGCTTTATTAGCCGAAACTACGTAGTATGACCCATCTTCTTAGTGCAGTTTATATTTTACTTTTGGTCCTTTGAGATCAGCTTGAATATTCTGAGAAATCGGAAATAAATTATTGGTTTAGACTCATATTCTAGACAGATTTTTAATTGTTTGGACCCCGTTTTGATTTATATCAGTCTTTGAATCGACTGCCTATTCGAAATTCGCATAATTTCAGTATGTTTCCTCTGGCTTTCTTTGCCGGATCATTACAGGGTCACTGATGAGGCTTTATTACCCGAAACTACGTAGTATGACCCATCTTCTTTCTTATGAATGTTTTCATTGATCTTAAAGGAACTCATTTTTGATTTTTGTTTGCCTTCACTGCAGCTCGTGTTGTGCCGTATGGCGGCCGTAAAACGTCTCCCTGTACATCAACAATAGTGCAGGTTATATTTTACTTTTGGTCCTTTGAGATCAGCGTGAACATTCTGAGAAATCACAAATAAATTATTGGTTTAGACTCATATTCTAGACAGATTTTTAATTGTTTGGACCCCATTTTGATTTATATCAGTCTTTGAATCGACTGCCTATTCGAAATTCGCAAAATTGCAGTATGTTTCCTCTGGCTTTCTTTGCCGGATCATTACAGGGTCACTGATGAGGCTTTAGTAGCCGCAACTACGTAGTATGACCCATCTTCTTTCTTATGAATGTTTTCATTGATCTTAAAGGAACTCATTTTTGATTTTTATTTATTAGCCGAAACTACGTAGTATGACCCATCTTCTTTCTTATGAATGTTTTCATTGCTCTTAAAGGAACTCATTTTTGATCTTTATTTGCCTTCACTGCAGCTCGTGTTGTGCCGTGTGGCGGCCGTAAAACGTCTCCCCGTACATCAACCATAGTGCAGTTTATATTTTACTTTTGGTCCTTTGAGATCAGCGTGAACATTCTGAGAAATCGGAAATAAATTATTGGTTAAGGTTCATATTCTAAACAGGTTTTTAATTATTTGGACCCCATTTTGATTTATATCAGTCTTTGAATCGATTGCCTATTCGAAATTCGCATAATTGCAGTATGTTTCCTCTGGCTTTCTTTGCCGGATCATAACAGGGTCACTGATGAGGCTTTATTAGCCGAAACTACGTAGTATGACCCATCTTCTTTCTTATGAATGTTTTCATTGCTCTTAAAGGAACTCATTTTTGATTTTTATTTGCCTTCAATGCAGCTGGTGTTGTGCCGTGTGGCGGCCGTAAAACGTCTCCCCGTACATCAACCATAGTGCAGTTTATAATTTACTGTTTGTCCTTTGAGATCAGCGTGAACATTCTGAGAAATCGGAAATAAATTATTGGTTTAGGTTCATATTCTAAACTGGTTTTTAATTATTTGGACCCCATTTTGATTTATATCAGTCTTTGAATCGACTGCCTATTCGAAATTCGCATAATTGCAGTATGTTTCCTCTGGCTTTCTTTGCCGGATCATGCCGGATCATAACAGAGTCACTGATGAGGCTTTATTAGCCGAAACTACGTAGTATGACCCATCTTCTTTCTTATGAATGTTTTCATTGGTCTTAAAGGAGCTCATTTTTGATTTTTATTTTCCTACCAAAACGCTAAAATCATTTCGATCCGATGAACAAGATGGCCGCTAGAGCTAAAATAGAAAAAAAACTTTAAACGACAAGTCCTTCTGTATCCTTAGGCCAAATTCATTCAACCATGACAGGAATGTTACTTAGGTGACCCTCCACCAAAGTAGCCAACACGGTTCCGCTCTAATTAGTAAAATGGCCACTAGAGCTAAAAAAAGAAGAAAAAAAAAAAAAAACATCGTAAATCTGCTTAAAGTAGAAGTAAAACAAAGATCAGGAATTGATACAATTAACTTACTCCACCCATAAAAGACACCAAAGGGAAATAAATACAAACATTAAGCGACCAGACCATAATGGAAACCTAAACAAAGGAAGGCCATAAGGACAGTTACTTTCCCACAAAATGGCCATATGGCCATCCAAAACCAAAAGACACAAGTGATACACACAGTAAGTAACAAACAACAACATAAATAAATCGCCACAGAAGAGCCGCCTTGGAACGGTCAGCGGAAGATTTCCACTGGGGGGCTTAAATCGATTTTACGTGGTCACAATCCTCGCCCTTACTTCCGTCGCGATTTAGACAAATAATTTGTTCAGTCCGCATGAAGGCCTCCTAACTCATCAGTGCAACATCTCCGTGAACACAAAAATCAAACAACCACAGAGGTGAGACAACGGTGAGGACTCGACAGCAAGAAACCACTGAAATGCTGGAGCAAAAGAAAACCAACAGTTAGACTCCGATGAGCCCGACCAGAGACAGAGCATCAGGCACCAACCAACATTATCTCTCTAATTTTCAATAAGCCTTTACGTTGGAGCCGTCATAGAATCTGAGGCCTGACCCACCGGCGTGCAGTTAAAGAGGGAAGCAAAGTTGCCAACCGTGATTGGGTTAACTACCATGCATGCAGTCTGTCGTATAATATCCATGTTGTACCCAATCTTTTTATATCGAAGAATGATTTTACGAAATTGGGTGCTGAAGTCATTGCGGTTATATATTTTTCTGAATTTATATACTAAGTCACCATAAAATTCCGATAGACCTTGTTGCAGAAGAGATTTAAGTCCAATATTGAATTTTGAAATTAAATCAGAATGGCGTCTATAAAATTTTGAAAAGGCTTTGCGTAGTTTATGGTACCGATAACCCTGATTAAGGAGTTTAGCCGTTAATAATTTATTACGAGTGTTGAAGTCAGTTACATGACTACACACTCTAGCAAATTGAATTAATTGCGAAATATAAACGCCATAGGATGGCGCACGAGGAACATCACCATCCAAAAAAGGAAAATTTACAATCTCAAAATCAAAGTCATCGCGTTTATCATAAATTTTGCACGAAACAAATCCATGTACAATAGATAGATGTAAATCCAAAAACGGGGCCTCGGTATCAGAAGAATTTGCTTTATTTAACTGAAGTTCTAGGGGGTAAATCTGACTGATCAAACCATCAAAATAGGTATTATCAATATTTAATAAATCATCTAAATATCTAGAAGTAGAGCTAAAAGCTTCAATAATTTCAGATTGGTTATCAATGGAAAGCGACAAAATGAAGTCTCTTTCATAACAATACAAGAACAGATCAGCCACAAGAGGTGCGCAATTAGTACCCATCGGAATACCCACAATTTGTCTAACTAACTTAGTACCGAATCTAATATAAATATTGTCAAGTAGAAAGGTGAGGGCATCACACACTTTCTGACATGACCAAAGTGTATAATTCTTATGCTTTTTAGAAGTGAAAAATGCATTTCTGACATTACATGCAAGATAGAGAGAATCTTCTCTGTGAAAAGCCCATTCAATTAAATCATTAAGCTTTGCTTTCATAAGATTATGAGGAAGTGTAGTGTAAAGAGTGGAAAAATCGTAGGTAGACAGACTAGAAGCACGGAAATGTCTAGATTTCAATTTATTTAAAACCTCATTCGAATTTTTTATAGACCAAAACAGATTTCTTCCTGATCTTTCAAAGACTTTATCACAATATTTAATTACATGCGTTTTAATAGCAGTAAGACAGGAAGTTAATAATTTAGAAAGTTCAGTGGTAGTGCAAGAGCTAGAATTTGCAATAAACCGTGCTTTGTAAGGTTTTTTATGAAGTTTTGGTAACCAGTATAGCGTAGGAAGCTTGTCTTGGCCTTCGTTAACACACACAGCAAACTTGGTGGCTGAAAGAAAAACATGTTTATCTACTATAGCTCTCTCTTCAGCTAAAGGCTGAAGTTCATAGGCCTTAGTACCACCAAGCTCCTGCTTAAGCGTGTTAACATAGTGGAGCCGTCACACAACGACGACGTTGTTAGCGGCCTTATCTGCAGGGGCCAAAACAAACTTCTTATGAAATTCTTGAATACCTAGTTTAAGATGACGTAAAGACGTCTTGGGCTTAGGAGGTAATAAGTTAGTATTTTGAGAATAGAAAGAAATGCGTTTATTCACTAGTTTTAAAATGCTAAGTTTCCAGTCCTTAAGGGCTTTATGCTCAACATACTCTCGCTTACACCATCGATTACCGAATTCATTCAAGGAAGCAGCGATTTCATCTCTACATTTACTGAAATCAATTTTAGAAGGAAACCGATATTTCGGTCCTTTAGAAATTATATTCCTTATCCTAGAATCAGGAATAATTTTCAAATTGCCAGTAATTACATGACCAGCAGCAGGATAGCAATACTTTGAGTTTTTACAATCACATGAATCAGGAGTATTAGTATCAATATCAAGATCTGAAACTAGTTTATTGAAATTAAAAATGATAGATCTAACAGGTTTGTTATATTTATAGCAAATTATGGGTGTTTCAGTATTTTGAAAATAAGCAGGAATGGAAGAAAGCACCGATCTCTCACGGAAGATACTGGGCAAATCTATAAAATCCATACCCTTATTAATGAAGGATATTTTGAAGAAATGGCGTTTATGATTAATTTCAGAATCAATGTAAGGACGGAGCGTATGCTGAGTATAGCCTCTAGTTAAGAGAGCCACATCATATAACTGATGAGAACTATCGTAGAATTTATTCGCCTCGGTGTCCAGAAGACGTAAAATAGAGACGGGTAATGAACTTAAAAATGAAAGCATAGAGTGGCGTCCATGATTTAATAAAATAATTGACAGTAACTTCAGTCTAGTATTGTTTCGTTTAAATGCACGTGATTTACGTTTAAAGTTACCATTTTTCCTGGTGCCGTGAGATCTAGTTCTGCGTTTTCGACATTCCAGGAGTGAGAAAATATCAAAGTCCGGCATTCTGGAAATATTACCCTCATGATAAATGTTGTCATTAAATCCCAGTGGAAAAGGGGTCTGTAAAAATTTAATCCATTTCAGTTCAGCTTCATGTATTTTGATTATTTTGAATCTAGATGTAGAATTTGCATCGTAATAAAGTTTTTCCACTGGTTGTATAACAATGTTATTTACAGAATGACTTGTACGTCGAAAGTGACGGTACAAGAAAGTGTCAGTTTTCTTAGGCTTACTCATTCTACGATAATGCTCGTTCAATCTAGTTTTAAGCATGCGGTTAGTTTGACCGACGTACTGCATATTACAGTTTGCAGCACGTCAAGTAATTAGATAAATTAAATTAAAACCCGATTTCCTAAACCATTGGGCCAATTTGATTCAAACTTCACAGGAATGTTGCCAAGGTCAACCTTTGCGAATCATTCTAAAATCGTTACATTCTGATGAACAGGATGGCAATTAGATCTTAAATAGAAAACAATCTTTATACGACAACTCCACCTGTACCCTTGGACCAGTCACATTCAAACTCCATAAAACTGTTGCTTAGGTGACCCTCCACCAAAAGGGCTAAAACGGATTTGCTCTGGTGAGAAAAATGGCCACCAGAGCCAAAAATAGAAGAACACCGTATTTGCTTCAGATGCGAACTCCTCCTAAACCTTTGCGCTAATTTGATTCGAAGTTCACAGGAATGTTACATGGGAGACCTCGTACCAGAAACAGCTTAAATCGTTCTGCTCAGATGTACAAGTTGGCTTTCAGAGCTAAAAAAGGAAAACGTAAATTTGCTTCAAATGAGAACCGCTAAACTTCACAAGAATGTTGCCTAGGTGGCCCCTACCAAAATAGTTAAAATGTTCCACTCTGATAAACAAGATGACCGCCCTAGCTATAAATATAATGTATTGGAGACAGTGACACTCAGGTGAGCGAATAATGCCCTTCTGGGCTATCTAGTTGAGTAAAAGATAATAGACTGATCAACTTTGCAACTGACATCCAAACTGCGATATATTACTCAACAAATCGCTGCTTTCAGATGAAACTCCAAACAAATCGCAATCGTAAGTTCTACGTGCTACCTGAATTTTCTGTATTAATTTTATATACCACCATGTTTAACAGCAATGGTAAAAAAGGCGTTTCTTAAAGAAAATGCAAAATTGATTGACACGTGTAGAAATAACAACAGTTCGAAAATTGCTAGTAAATCTGTTAAAACCCGATTTCCTAAACCCTTGGGCCAATTTGATTCAAACTTCACAGGAATGTTGCCAAGGTCAATCTTTGCGAATCATTCTTAAATCGTTACATTCTGATGAACAGGATGGCAACTAGATCTTAAATAGAAAACAATCTTTATACGACAACTCCACCTGTACCCTTGGACCAGTCACATTCAAACTCCATAAAACTGTTGCTTAGGTGACCCTCCACCAAAAGGGCTAAAACGGATTTGCTCTGGTGAGAAAAATGGCCACCAGAGCCAAAAATAGAAGAACACCGTATTTGCTTCAGATGCGAACTCCTCCTAAACCTTTGCGCTAATTTGATTCGAACTTCACAGGAATGTTACCTGGGAGACCTCTTACCAGAAACAGCTTAAATCGTTCTGCTCAGATGTACAAGTTGGCTTTCAGAGCTAAAAAAAAGAAAACGTAAATTTGCTTCAAATGAGAACCGCTAAACTTCACAAGAATGTTGCCTAGGTGGCCCCCTACCAAAATAGTTAAAATGTTCCACTCTGATAAACAAGATGACCGCCCTAGCTATAAATATAATGTATTGGAGCCAGTGACACTCAGGTGAGCGAATAATGCCCTTCTGGGCTATCTAGTTGAGTAAAAGATAATAGACTGATCAACTTTGCAACTGACATCCAAACTGCGATATATTACTCAACAAATCGCTGCTTTCAGATGAAACTCCAAACAAATCGCAATCGTAAGTTCTACGTGCTACCTGAATTTTCTGTATTAATTTTATATACCACCATGTTTAACAGCAATAGTAAAAAAGGCGTTTCTTAAAGAAAATGCAAAATTGATTGACACGTGTAGAAATAACAACAGTTCGAAAATTGCTATAATTTTAATTGAAGCGGAGATATTCAGTGACTTTCACAAATTAAAACCAAGTTTGTGATGCAAGAGCATGCGATGTTGCAAAGATTAAGTGTTATTTAGGCGTAACTATACCAAATTTAATGACACAGAGGCCTTTCTGACATTTAATCTTCATAAGTGTGTCTCAACCCCAAAGTTCTGAAACCGCAACGGATGATGGACAAGTCCCGGAAAACACAGCACATCCCCCTCCGAGCACACACCGACCGACGCAGATCATGAGACAGATCAACTGGGGGCATCAGACAAGAGACGCCTACATCATGACTAATAGGCGTCTCCCACCGAGCCAACATCAGCAAACAAGGCCCACGCTCCACGGAAGTCCCGGGCATCAGGAAGGAGATGTCCAAAGTAGCGAGACTTGCAAGACTTTAAAATATAACAAAAAGTGGCATCCAAATCCGCTAAGATACATTTCGCACCTGACAAGTCAGTCTGAGTTTCAGAAAAATTAGAATTTTATGCTGCAAAAATTAAACATATAATATAGTTATTTAAATTAGTACCAGAGTACTGACGTCAACACCGCAGTATCAACCTCAGCACTGAGGAACTGATACTAAGCTAATGATACCCTCGGGGACGAACGAATCTTCCACCAGCAGAGCTATCCGATATTTACTGGATATGGCCCCTCACCTTAGACACAAAAAATATTATTTGCAAATGTGCAATGCCCATTTCTTTGCAAAGCCTTTCTAGGCATGTATAATTTCAAAACAACTATCGAGTAGAAAAGTAATGGAAAATGTCAGTCTGTGCATTTTCTAGCTAAATGCCCGATTCATACGTCTACCGAAATCTTTTAGTTCATTGACTACCACATAGCTAGTGGATGTAATCAGGAGTTGATGTAGTTACTTCTTGACTATGTAGAGTAAAATTATGTTTTTCATGGGTGTACATTGCTTTTCTTAGAAATTTGAAAACAATAAAAAATATCAGAATTTTTTATTTGATTTTTTATATTAATGTTTGGTGGTAAATTTTCCCATATATTTGAATAGGCGTGTTTTCGTAATGGAGTATAAGAAGTTACAAAGGAGAGATCACTATGGGCCGGTCAGCAGGTATGCCCATATAACACCTTGGGCACCAAATGTATAGTTTGGGTCATCAAAATAGATCAAAATTGCTAGGTTAGGGCTTCTTGTGTATTTTGAGGTATCTTAAATAGCTTTGGCTGTTCAATGTAGACGGGATACACTTACTAAGGCCCGGTGTGGTGTTTCTGTTCATATATATATGTGATTGCACCGATGGCATAACTTTAGTCTTTTTTAATGCACCGAAGGTTAATGTGAATTATAACACAGCGCGCCTATATAGGCAATGCAAAATAACTGTGTTTTATTCTGCAACAAATCACAGCTCGGAAGAGCGTGACGTGTGACGTCATTAAAAACTTCAAATTTATGACGTCACTAGTCGATGTACTTGACGTTAGACGGTGTAACGTCATTTTCTCGCATAGAAAACGTAAGAAAAGGATATAAATGCATGTGTTTCAGTCGATAATTTTAGCGGGATTTCTTCTAACAATGGCGAAAGGTTGTGAGATTTTGAAGGAAACAACAGCATTATTGCCGAATTTCAGCCTGTTAGAATCGAAATAGATCAGCTCTAGTTTGTGATTTGTTGAGTAATAAATCACAGTTTGTCGGTCAGTTGTAAGTAGACAAATCACGCGCGCTACGTGCTCGTGATTTGTCTACTTTACAACTGACCTCCAAACTGTGATTTATTACACAACAAATCACAGTTAGAGCTGATCTATTTCTTAAACATACCTTCATAGTCTATTTTATAATCACCATCTAAATCAGCCTCTCTAATTAGTTCCTCCTCTTCCTCATCTGTCAGTCTCTCACCAGAATCTTTCAATAAAAATCCGTTTTCACCTACACTGACAAAACCATCGCCAGATATGTCAAATACTTTGAACGCTTCCTGGCTTTCCGCCTCGCTAGGAACAAATTTTATTCTCCTAGCCACCATAGTAAGGGACTCTGTAAAACAGAAGTGAAGCCAGTGATCAAGATTCGGTACAATTAACCCACATCACCCATCAGAGACACCAAAGGGAAAGAAAATCAAACCTTAAACAACTAGGAAATGGAAAAGGACAGTTACTTGCCCACAAAATGGCCAATAGCCTATCCAAAACAAAACAATACAAGCGACACACACCCAATAGACAAAACAAACCACAACAAAATAAACCGCGACAGAAGAGCCGCTGAAACGCATTCCACTGAGGGGGGGGGGGGGGGTGGTAAATCGATTTTACGTGGCCACAATCCTCGCCCTTACTTCCATCGCGATTTAGACAAATGATTTGTTCAGTCCGCATGAAGGCCTCATAACTCATTAGTGTAGCATCTCCACGAACATAAAAATCAAACAATCACAGAGATGAAACAACGGTGAGGAATTGATAGCAAGAAATCACTGAAATTCTGGAGCAAAACAAGACCGACAGTTAGACTCCGATGAGCCCGACCACGATGAGCCCGACCAGAGTCAGAGCATCAGGCACCAACCAACATTATATACAATTATATACTCCCTAGTTCTCAGTAAGCCTTTACGCTGGAACCATCATAGAAACCAACAGTTAGACTCCGATGGGCCCAGCTAGAGATAGAGCATCAGGCACCAACCAAAATTACATAAAATTGAATTCTCTCTAATTCTCTGTAAGCCTTTACACTGGAACTGTCATAATATCTGAGGCCTGTCCCACCGGCGTGCAATTAAAGAGGGAAGCAAAGTTGTCAACCGTGATTGGGTTGACTTGGCCAGTTTTCGAAATCATCCGAGATTTCCTCCCCAGCCACCTTACATATAAGTTTCAGAAAAATCGGATCAAACTAAAGGAGCTACGGTGATGGCAAGGTCAAAATTTGGCATTTTTAGCAATCAAAGGGATGTTACTTTAAGATAAATGGGCCGACTTGGCCAGTTTTCAAACTCATTCAAGGCTTAATCCCCAGCCACGTTACATATAAGTTTCAGAAAAATCCGATCAAAACTGAAGGGGCTACGGTGATGACAAGGTCAAAAATCAACATTTCAGCCATCAAAGGGATGTAACTCTACGATAAATGGGCTGACTTGACCTGTTTTCGAACTCATCCGAGATTTTATCCCCAGCCACCTTACATATAAGTTTCAGAAAGATCCGATCAAAACTGAAGGGGCTGTGGTGATGACAAGGTCAAAAATCGGCTTTTTCAGCAATCAAAGGGACGTAAATCCATGAAAAATGGGCCAACTTGGCTGGTATTCAAACTCATCCTAGGTTTTATTCCCAGTCACCTTACATATGAGTTTCAGAAAGATCCGATCAAAACTGAAGGGGCTACGGTGATAACAAGGCCAAAAGTCGACATTTTCAGCCATCAAAGGGACATAACTATATAGTAAATTGGGCGACTTGGCCGGTTTTCGAACTCATACGAGGTTTTATTCCTAGCCACGTTACATATAAGTTTCACAAAGATTCGATCAAAACTGAAAGGGCTACGGTGATGACAAGGTCAAAAATCAGCATTTTTCAGCAATCAAAGGGACGTTACTCTAGGATAAATGGGCCGTCGGTTTTCAAACTCATTCAAGATTTTATCGCCAGCCACCTAACATATAAGTTTCAGAAAGATCCGATCAAAACTGAAGGGGCTACGGTGATGACAAGGTGAAAAATCGGCATTGTCAGCAATCAAAGGGACGTAACTCTATGATAAGTGGGCCAACTTGGCCAGTATTCAAACTCTTCCTAGGTTTTATCCCCAGTCATGTTACATATAAGTTTCAGAAAGATCCAATCTAAACTGAAGGGGCTACGGTGATGACAAGTTAAAAAATCGACATTTTCAGCCATCAAAGGGACATAACTATATAGTAAATGGGGCGACTTGGCCGGTTTTCAAACTCATTCGAGGTTTTATCCACAGCCACGTTACATATAAGTTTCAGAAAGATTCGATCAAAATTGAAAGGGCTACGGTGATGACAAGGTCAAAAATCAGCATTTTCAGCTATCAAAGGGATGTTACTCTCTGTTAATCCAAGATGGCGGATACTTCAATTACTGGAAGGCTAGAGCGAGAGGGCAATATCTTTAACACGATATTATGGAACTTATCGGTTATTGCGCTGTCCAAATCAAAATATGTTCTTTGAAAAGAAAAACAAAACTCCAACTCAGTTAGAAGCACAATACACACTTTATTCTGGGTACATGCCTTGGTCTGAACATTCTTATTCCGATATTCCTTTACGCTTTCATGAGTTTGAATTATGGCTTTGGTCCCATGACCACAGTTACTTATGATTAGATGCCTGCGTTTAAAATGTACACCAAATATTCTAACCTTTTGGTTTAAACATATTTTATTCGTATTCTACAAGTACAATACAAAGCAAATATGACTGAAATCATACAAAAAGGGATTCAGAAGAAAGTCAGAGACTTATTTGAATCTGTTTCCCTAAACATTTGCGATAATACCATTGAATTAAATCTATATAATTGTCGATGCAAAACAGTAACTATTGTAAGTACAGAATTAGCTACTATATTAGCGACTAACCTTTTAAAAAGATATCGAACGATTTTTCATATGCTAATCTCATGCAGGAAATGGGCCATTCCTCTCCTGATAATTGGGAGATTCTGTCTACACTCTAACTTGGTCTGTATTTTATGAATATATTCATCCGTATAAAATACGATTTCAATCTACTTATCTTTTCAAAAGATATCGAAAGAGGCACAAAAAGCTCAAGTACAGTAAAATTCCTATATTAAGACCACCTTTTGGACGGTTCGGAGGTGGTCTTTAAGACCACTTTTTAACATTCCCATCAGTGCCTTATCACGGGCACCAATTAAAATCAACGAAAAGGATGATAATTCGACATCAACAATGCAATGAAACACCAGGAGATACTTGGGGCGTTAGTAATACAGAGGGATCTCCAGGTATTCAATTAATATTTTAAATGCATTACGTCACTTAATATTTGAAATGAATTACGTCACTGAAAAAAAATGATTATCGGGAATAGCAAGTTCTTATCACCATCCATATTTCTTCAATTCTGGTTTCTTATATTAATGAATGGCATGTCGAATATATATAGATCTACAGGTAAAACGCTGGGCTGTCAATCGTATCAAACTGTCAACTACATCATACAAACTGCAAGATTTGCAAAAGCGTGAATTTGGAAAAAAATTGATATCTGTCATTAATGGTTAAAAGTTGCATTTAAACTCAAATTAATCTCACTTGCTTGCCTGCATTTAGTGCTGCTTAAGTAGTAGTGTACTGGTTAAGAGACGTATAGATATCACATGAAACATTGAGCTATCAAAATATTCATTATTATGATAATTTCAAAGACGTGTGTTTCATTTATATTTTTCTAAAGTAGAAGTAAAACAAAGATCAGGAATCGATACAATTAACTTTCTCCACCCATCAAAGACACCAAAGGGAAAGAAACACAAACATGAAGCGACCAGACCATAATAGAAACCTAAACAAAGGAAGGCCATAAGGACAGTTATTTTCCCACAAAATGGCCAAATGGCCATCCAAAATAAAAAGACACAAGTGATACACACAGTAAGTAACAAACAACAACAAAAATAAACCGCCACAGAAGAACCGCCTTGGAACGTCGATTTTACATGGCCATAATCATCGCCCTTACCTCTGTCGCGGTATACACTAAACACTATGCCTAATTAGGTCGCCCAAACGCATTCAACTCAACTTTCATTTTTTTTTCAATTGTAAGAAAAAAAAATGAGTTTAAGTCCTTCGTTTTTGGCTTAAACTATGGCCTGACATACATGTAGTTGCTATGTCACAACGGTGATAAACTGCGAATAATTACTGTTATCATATACTCAGATATTAAAATTTTGAACTACTGTTAACATTGAACATGGAAAAATGACATCTTCTTGTACACCAGATAAGGAAATTTTGAACTTAACCCTGGGATAGAAATTTTGATCATGCCCGGGTTATCCTACCCAGGATAGGATAAAAATGGAGAATTTGCACGTGTTTAATAGGCACTGGTTTGATCAGACGTAACGTTTGCCGTCGTAGTTTGACGCCACTGCACGAACAGTAACGTCAAAAACGTTACATTATTGACGTAAAAATATGGCGTACAACAATCGAAATGACGGCATTCTGAAAATATTCAACTTTCTGAAATAAAAAGCATGAAAGAAATAGCATCGACAAAAATATTTCTTTGGAATCACTGCCCGGCATTCCGAGACAAGCCCCGTTATGCCGGACAGTGATACTTGGGACTGATTGTCTATCCACCCTTCAAAACCATGTAAGATCCTTATTATATTCAGATATTCAGAAGAAATCACGAACAAAGAAAACAAGTAACTGAAGCGACCGTCTGACTTGGGAAACCCTAGACTTCAACTTATTAATCCTTTAACCTTTGGTTTATATGTTGGGTTTTTTTGTGTTTTTTTTTTTCAATTAAAATGTCCAACCAAATGCATGCATAATGTAGGTACTTTTGCATCCTTTAAACCCCCAAAGAACTTTGTTAAAATTAGTCTTTGACTATGTGTTTTGCTTATATATTTTTATTTGGTTAGCCATTTGGGCATTTTGTTGGAAAGTAACGACCCTTTTGGATTTTCGATAGTGATGTTTCTATTAGTGTTTTTTTTGTGTCCTTGTTCTTTCCCTTTGGTGTTTCTGATTGGAAGTGTGTGGTAATAGTACCGATTCCTGATCATAGCCTTCACTTCCGTTTCACAAAATTGCTCATTTCGATTTATGAAATGTAGAAAATGACTAATAGAATTCATTTAAATGGGGTTTACATAATGATAATCAGGTAATTCTAAATGGACCGTTGTCGCCACTCCATATGTGCATAATGATGTTGTCGATGTGTTTTTATCACTTTATATCACACAAAGACAGATGTATATCGCACATAATGCAGACGGGAGTATTCAACGTTTAGACTTGGTTATGCAATAACAAAACAATTTTATACGAGTATGTCTAGATTTTGTATCATAATAGGTTTCTAATAATAGTTGTTGTTTTTTTTTTTGTAGGAAAGTAACTGTCAGTTTGGCTTTCCGATATTGATGTTGTACATGATCAAATATGATATATTGATTAGCAAGCAGTTATAGTCTATCGCCACTGATTGTTTGTTTATATTCACCTTGTTTGATTCTCTTGTTTTTTACATGTTTGTAAACCTGAGATTTTCAATAAATTCTGAAATTTTGAAATTTGGGTCTAGTTGTTTCATATTTGTGATTCTTTCTATGGGTGTTTGTGATGGGAGCTGTAGGTTAATTGTATCGATTCCTGATCATTGCCTTCACTACCATTTTTCTATGTCATTGATTTCTGTATATGCATATACAAGTAATCTTAACATCAAACATATTTTCACAGACTAAACTGGACTTCTCCCGTCACTGACATTCTTGGATCTGGTTATGGATTTATTGATGCCTACCGAACCAAGAAACTGATGTTACGAGACTTGTTAGCTCACAGGACAGGGCTAGCTGCTTTTGATGGATTGATTGATTCGGGCATTCCAAAATCTATATAGAGGCAGGAATATTGCAAGTATGGTTGTTTGTCAATCGAATTGAAATAAGCCCAGCAGGCACACGTCGCTAGGGCAACGTCAAATCAACGTCGATGCAACGTCATGACGTTGCACCGACGTAGATGTGACGTTGCAGAATCTTCATGACGTTGAACCGACGTTGACTTGACGTCATAATTACGTCATGTGCCTGCTCAGAATGTTTAGAAAGAGGAAGGCACGAGCTTTATCTTTTATCAACAAAATTGAGAGTGAACATGGCATCCACGATGACGATTGGATAGTCGATAGTGTAGGAAGTAATACCTACTGTCGACGCGGTTATTTATCTTCGTCACGATGACGGTGTAATGATGAACACCACATGTGTAGAGAGCCAAGTAGAGTTTACACTCCTTTGTAAGCTTAACCATTTTTGTACCAAATGGAATCTTCCTCCTTATATATAGCAGAACTCCATTTCTAAATTTAGGGGTGACAGGTTGCGATAGCTTCAAATTTGATTTGGAAAATGGCCGAACTTCCTGCAAATAGTGTAGGCCCTGATGAGACGCGTCTTATCTGGACCTGCACTGTTTGCCAAGGTACTCATTGTGGAGTTTCCGGTACAAAATGGGTTAAGTACTTCCGGTGTATAAATAATGCAAATGTTCACCTCACTGGTTCTTGATCTAGAGTCTTATAAGACGCAATATTATCTAATGCGTTTCTTGATGTAATACGGTAATAGCGATGTCCTAGGCCTTCATTGTACACACATTGACGTTAACACAAATCCATGTGATGCATTTCCTAATATATAGAAAAAGTGGTATTTGCAAGGCGGTACCATTCACACAAAAATCTATGTTTGAATCAGAAAGAATTAAAAGTATCACGATTCATCAGAAAAATGCGACATTAGAACCATGAAGCAAAACTACCATATGGGCCCCGTCAAGCGATTTTGGTACTTATCGCCTATGCGAGCAGTGAATCAAGAGGAACCTTCAGACAGAAAGCCATATCCCTGGCCCCTCTGAATGGCTGGGCATGCGCAGTTAAAATTTGTCATGACGGAATGCTCGAAGACACAAATTCGCTTGGCGGGGCGCATTAATGATTGTGTGTTCCTGAGTATTACAATCCACTGAAAAGTACTGTGTCATAACATCTCGACTTATTTCTCTGTTCTGTCTATGCCTTTTTGTTTTGCATTATATTTATTTGTTCAGGCGGATGAAATACCTTCCAGCTCAGGCACCAGTTAGAGATGTCTTCATATATAACAATTTAATGTACATGATGTTGGGCCACGTGGCGGAGGTGCTTGGACAGGACACATGGGAAAACCTTGTCAAGCAAAAGATCTTCGAACCTCTTGGAATGAATGACACAACGATTATGGAAACTCCAAAAGATATAATCACCCCCGGTGTTGCGCAGCCATACCTTTATGTAGATGGTCAGTACCTTAATGGAAGTTATGACGTTTACGAGTAAGTAACATACGCCAAAACGCATACGTAAATTAATCAACATTGAAAATAAAGATATTATTTGTACGCATTCCTCGTTTCTAAAATTGCCAGAAGTGGTAACAAAATAGAAGTCAAAGCAATGATCAGGAATCGAACTATTAACTCACACCTCCCACCAGAGTCACCAAAGGAAAAGAAATACAAACATGAAGTAACTACACCCTACTGGAAACAACAACGCCTGGAAATCAAAAGGACAGTTACTTTCCTACAAAATGGCCAATTGGCTATCCAAAACAAAAATTAAAAGCAATGCACACATTTAAAGACAGATTATAACAAAAATAAACCGCGACAGAAGAAACGCCGTGGAACGGTCATTGAAAAGTGTTTCACTGGGGTGTGTGAGAGGGGGCTGTGCTTAAATCGATTTTACGCGACCACGAAACATCTATTAGATTATATATACAAAGCCAACCAGGCATCACATCTGGTTATCCATCCATGGTGGAAAATTATATGTACTCTTTTAAATAATCAACCATAACCTCTCAAATATTTTTTTAACATATGAAAATACACTGGGTGTTTTATACAATGCAGACTATGTAACAGACCTGCATCATACATTCTTATCAAATAGTACAGGCGATGCCCAGGAACAGTCTACCAATGACTCAAAGAGATAGAAAAAATAATAAATGTTTCAATATTACAAAAACAGAAACAGAAAGGACATACAATTCTTTCTGTCTCATTCTTATCCCATATAAGACTATTATCCCTTAAAAGGGCCACTCGCAATCAAGGTAGATTCAAAACAATCGCCAAAGAGCGCAGGCCGCTTTATGCTGGGAACGTCATACGTACCTTGATCGTTAGAGCATTCATATGTAACAAGTCACTAATTGAGATACTACGAGGGGACTAGTCGTAGTAAGTGATTAAATTCAGCGCCTTAAACATATACATTTCAGACATTGATGCCCCATGCACAAATATAGAAGGAAATGATAAAAAAGAGAATGGATTAAAGAATAGGGTTTTGGCCCTTAAAAAGGTATTAAAAATGTAAATATTTAACTTTCAAACCTTTGCACTGCTCGTTTTAGAGGGGAAAACAAAACTGAATTTTGTATTATAGTGCAATATTCAATTTTGAATGTCGCGGTCGATGCGTCAATACTGGTGTCAGAAGATAATATGACGATAGCTAAATTAATTTTCATTCTTTGATTACAGAATTTATCCTAGTGAACCAGCCGGTGCCATTATTTCCACTGGCGATGAAATGGCTAAATGGATCAAACTTCAGCTAAATCTTGGTAAAACTGAATCTGGTGTGCAACTGATTGACAAGGATCTAATGAAAGACATGCACCGTTTGACAACCCCAATAATATCACTTGGACAAATTCAGTCGTTGACAAAACCAACCTTTCCAGCTGATGATATACTAAGTGGCTATGGTTATGCCTGGTTCATATCGGAATATCGAGGTAATATTTGATTGAATGCACCGTGTTGTAGTTTGTCTTCATAAGCGATGCCACCCTGGGCGTGTAATGAATGCCACATCAACATCTCATTTACGCATGACTTGAACACGCCCACGTGCTAAAATGCTTTCTTTCCAGGATATGAAAATGGTATTTTCTGATAATGAACTAATGAAAAATAGAAGTGAAGGCAATGATCAGGAATCGATACAATTAATCAACAGCTATCACCTTTCTTGTCTTTTTTCATGGATTATGGACAACAAAATAATTAAAATACACTGGACAAAAAAAAACAAAATCTGATTTCATCGTCTACCGTGCTAGTTTATAGCTTTAAAAATGGTTTTGTTTCAAAATAGAGAAGAAGGCAACGAACAGGAATCGATACGATAACCTCACACCTCACATCCTAGACACCAAAGGCAGAGAAACACAAATATAAAATAACTTCACAATAATGCTACCACGGCAGAACCAAGGACGAGGATTGTGGCGACGTAAAATCGTTTTAAGCCCCTCACCCCACAAACCCAGTAAAAAAACTTTTAATGACTGCTCCATGTCGGTTTTTCTGTTGTTATTTGTTATTGTAACAGTTATAGTTCGTATTTGCATGTTTCCTAATAAATTTTGAAGAAAACACAACCTGAAACCCCTAAATTTTGAAATGGACTCATGCTATATATAAGGAGGAAGATTCCATTTGGTACAAAAAGGGTTAATAAGGGGAAATTGCGCGGCAAGCATTCCAATAAAAATGAAAAAGTCTGATCTCTAACTTGGAGCAGAACTACATAATTCTCCAAGATAATCAGCGAAGTTTGTACAGACATGCAACCTGGGTATCTTGTTAAGTCTACTGTACATCCCGAAGGTAGCTGCCCCCCCCCCCCCCGTGTCCTAATGGGTAAGAGCGCTGACGCTTACCCCATTCAGTACCAGAAACCCCTAAACGCGGCGTCTGATCAGGGCCTACACTGTTTGCAAAACGTTAAGCCATTTCCCGAACAACCAGAAACCCCTAAACGCGGCGTCTGATCAGGGCCTACACTGTTTGCAAAACTTTAAGCCATTTCCCGAACAAACATTTTAAGAAAAAACAACCTTACACCGCTAAGTTTCAAAATGGACTCCTGTATATATAAGGAGGAAGATTCCATTTGGTACAAAAAGGGTTAATCATCGGGTCATTAGGTCTCTCCGCTGTGGTTTGCGCCTCGCTCGGGCCACAAATGAGATACCAAGATCTGCTACAGAAGGTGGTCTTACTCCGGATTTGGCTCAACTCTGATTAGCGGTCCGTTCGAAATAAGGGAAATAATCTTGAAAGTGCCGTAAATCCACTAAATACCCCGAGGATAATGGGCATCCTTAAAGCGCTGAAACTCATTAGGACACTCACTGCTGTGGTTCGCACCTCGTTCGGTTCAAATTCTACAACGTTTCGAGTTGAGCGCGGCCGGCTCGAAATAAATGCATTTGTCCTTACATCATGAAAACACACCTGGGCAGGCTTAGATCCTGTAAGCGGTTTACCAGTACTCGCATGCGGGCCGGTTTCAGCTATGCGTGGAAGCATCATGCAGCCCATTTATTTCATCAAGCTGAGCTTTTGGTAACTGTCACACATCATTATGGTGTTAATAACCTACATGTACGACTCATTATGATAACTCGCCTATACAAATATATTGTAAAATTTTACCACTAAAAACCAAAAAATTTCGGATAAAAATTCTGTCATTTTTTCATATTTCTGCTCAAGATTTTGGGTACACTTCAAAACGACTCGACGAGGCGGTTCTAACGAGTACCCACCATCTATGTGAGCAGAAATTAGATAAATAATGTATACATACCGGACTTATACGGACATCACCTTTCTCAGCTGTACTGATAATCAAGGGAATTAACGCGAACAAGACAGCAAATAAATGGTTATCTCCCTAAGGACTCAACTACCTCCTGTGCAAATTGCCACCGGTAAATTTTAAATCGTACCATTTTTGAGGCATTAATGTGTGAGGACCGCTTTTTATATACTATATAGGTGACTGTGTTAATTTAAGAAAGTGGAGGTCGTGTCATGGTGTATCTATAAAAAAAAAAGAATGAATGAAAAAGAATAAACACAGACGATGTATTATATATGATTACAAATAGTATCTTCAAGTGTCAAATATATGAATTGTACTTAGCGAAATAAATCAGTCTGAAATACATAAAATTAACGTACAAGCCAACAGTGTAAAATGCAACAAGGTTTTGAACATTTTATAATGTGCAACACAAATTTTCAAGAATGGCTAAAATGAAATATTATACAAAATAAGATAAAATCAAAAAATAAAACGATCAGTAGCGTAGACCCAAGAAACGCAGAGTTGTTGAACACAACATGACTTGTCCGACGAAACTGATCTAATTATCAAGGTTTTATTATTATTTATTTATTTTTTTATTTTATTTTTTATTTTTCCAAATTATTTTTGTTGTTAATTCTAAGCGCAAATGAGGTTTCATATCACGTGTGACTCGTCCATCACGAAATCACGCCTATATAATTTTGACCCCCTCGAATCCCACTTTTATATAGTGAAACTGGGGGTTACAGGGGTAAACCTTATTTTTCTTATTTCTGCTCTAAAATATAGTGTTGGTACTCGTTAGAACAACCTCGATGAGGCGATTCTAACGACTACCCACACTCTATGTTTTGAGCAGAAATAAGAAAAATATCACAAAAAGTTTCATTTTTTCGGCGATAAAGGTTACAATGTATTGGTATAGGCATGTTTTCGTAATGTCTGCAGCAAACGATTCACGTGAAATGTCAAGCCTTATTCGCGTTGGAAAATAATAAAAAAAAATGAAAGTGTCTTCTGCTACTTATTCCTAGAGCTTGAATGGTGTATAGTAGCGCTTCTCATCTGAAGGTGATATTGTTCATGTTGTTATTACATTAAATCATATTTAGCCGATCAATCGAAGACGCAATCTGTGTAAAATTATTCATCCGGTTTCTGTAGGTAGCAGAATCTCATCTCCCTTCAGGCGAATAAAACAAACTGATCCCAGTCTTTGTTTATTTCACAGAATAATGTCATAATATTGAGCCGGAACCCATGATTTAGTTTTTGCTTGCTTTGACAGTCCAATGACTCAGATCAGACTGCACCCATTCGTATTCCTCTATCCGATTTGCGTTTGGCAAGATCACCAGGATAATATAAATAAATGCTAGAAAAACAACCTAGTTGATTGCTGTCTATTCACTTAATAGGTGTTATTCTTATATCGCCAAGAACATATTTACCTAATGCCTCGGGCGGTTCTCAGTCTATCTTTCCAATGGTGTTCACCCGGGACTTCGCGATGTTACGCGATGTTTAACAGGGATTTATATAATTACTGGAAGGTCAAACCCTATTGGTTTTGCCTTTACCTCTTTATAATCAAATCAAAGTCTTGTTTTAAAAAAAGTCTATCTCTTAAAGTGAGACAGACAGTGAGTCGATTACAAAAAAAAAAAAAAAAAAAAAAATGCAGACTGAATTCTTCTTCTTCTTCTTCTTCTTCTTCTTATTTTCATTATCATTACCTTCATTTTTTAGGCTTTAATTAGTATATTATTATCGCAAATACCCCCGATCTATATTTTAGAATTAATATAAGAAAAATTACGAAAACACGCCTGTTCAAATATATTGAAAACAAAATCCAACAATACATTCCACAGATAAAAATGGTATTTTTCATATTTCGGCGGTTCTAACGAGTACCCACAATTTATGTTTTTGAGTAGAAATAAGAAAAAATAATGTTTACCCCTGTAAAACCCAGTGGGGTTTAATGAGGTCAAAATTATATAGGCGTGTATTCGTGATGATTCATCCAATACGTTTTGATGTTAATGTCATGATCTGTAATTTTTTGAGCAGTAAGTGACAGGTTTTAAAATATTGCATAATAGATACCATCACAGTTTTCAGAACAATAAAATTATCTGTCTTTTCTGGCCCCTGTCGGCAAATCTAATTAAATATAATTTAATAAAATTCGGAGCCACATTTAGAACCTAACTTCACTTAATGAAACTAAACGATTACAAAAACAGGCCTATTCAAATACACATGTACATTGAATTTTTTTTTATCACTAAAATGACTCAAGAAAGGCAGTTGACAGTTTCTGGCGGAAGAAAGTTCACTCTACTGGTTAACCGCATACGTATAAGCCTGCCCAGGATTGGTGTGGACTGACCGGCTCAAAAATGACCTAAATTGTGTTGACTGGTCCGTTAAATCCATCACAAACTGCAATTCAAACAAACAAACAAAATCATTATAAATGATAATCATCAGTTAACAAAAAATACGTTATTTTATAATTTCTGCTCAAAACATAGTTTGTGGATACTCAACAGAACCGCCTCGACGAGGCGGCCAAACGGGTACAAAACATAAATTGTGGGTACTCGTTAGAACCCTCTCGGCGATTCAAACGGGTACAAACAATCCATGTAATTAAGCAGAAAAAAATGTGCACAACTGTAAACCCTGTTTTACTACATAAAAGCGGGTTTAAGGGGATCAAAATTATGCAGCGTGTTTTTATGATGGTAGACAAAACCTCGAACAATGTAACAAACACATTAATCCATTTCAAACTAATACGGTAAATAAACAATAACTATCGAACATAGTTCAAGTAGCATATCGTAGGCGTAATAAAGTCTTTGTTTTCGAAAACATTTACATTTGAGAATAAATAAATACATAAATAAATAAATAAATAAATAAAAATCTCGAACCATACAGTTCAAGAAGCACGTCGTATGCGTAATATATTCTTTGTTATTGTTTACCTTAGTAACAACCGCTGACTGCTGGATTCCAAGGTAAACTGGAAGTAGGAAATGAGGGTAGTGTATTTCATTTTAAAAAAAAGACCAAATTATTCTCATTTCTCTTTTACAAAATTTATATGGACGTGTTCACAATACATTTGTCAATATACTCCCGCTTGCACAGAATAAAAATAACAAGTTACAAAAAATTTATGACAATATATTTATCAGTTTTCGTCCCTTCATTCAGTATTTTTATTATATATTCTATACATTTAGATGCTGCCTCCAATTATATGTAAAAAGGACCAAAACGTTGTTGATAAAACTTCATGAAAAATACATGTGGGCATTCGTAAAAGAATGCAGGATCATGAACCGCTGGCACAGAACAAATATTATTATTACTTTTTATTTTATGGGGAAATAATTATCATTTTCTTATATAAATCTATGTATTAACTTTAACCGACTGCAGTGACCTGGATGTCCGTTAAAGTTCGACATGGCCCTGTAAACCCCATTAAAAGTGGGGTTTAAGCGGGTAACAAATAAATAGGCGTATTTTTGTGATGTGAATAAAAGTTGTGATGAGACTTTTAAAAAGGGATTATACAAAGGGGAAATAAATTACTAAAATGAAATTGTGTAACATGAAAGAATATTTGATTATGATTTAACAATGACTACCATTTGCCTTCGTTTACAAAAACAACGCCAAACAAACAAGGAAATAATAATGAGCCGAAAATTTCACGTAAGCCCAGTTGTATTTTTTCTCCGCGAAACGCGGGTAATTTCATTTTCAATGAAAGCAATCGGTCATTTTTTTCCGAGTATCTCCGAGAATTTTCTCCGCGAAACCGGGAGAAATGTCAGCGAGAAATTTCGCGCTCATTTTATCTTTTCTCGCTGTTTTGCGGAGAAAATAGCCGATTTCGCGTTAGGCGGTTTCTCCGCGAAACAAAAAAAAATGGGTTATTACCGGTAGCTGGTCTGTACTCTGGCAAATCAAATTAATTGCGAAACATAAACGTCAATGAATGCCGCACGAGGAATATCACCATGCAAGAAAGGAAAATGTACAATCTCAGAATCGAAATGATCGCGTTTATCATAAATTTTGTAAGAAACAAACTCATTTACAATAGATAGATGTAAATACAAAAACGGGGCCTGGGGGTAAATTTGACTGATCAAACCATCGAAATAGGTATTGTCAATATTAAATAAATCACCCATATATCTAGAAGTAGAGCTACAGGATTAAATAATTTCAGATTGGTTTTCAATGGAAAGGGACATCATAATTCTCTTTCATAACAAAACAAGAACAGATCACCCACATAGGGTGCGCAATTTGTACCCATTGAAATACCCACAACTCTTCTAAATAACAAAGTACCAAATTGTATGTAAATACAGTAGAGTTCCGCTTAAAGACCACTCCTATATTAGGACCACTCCGCTATTAAGACCGATTTTCCTCAGACCCAAATTATTTCCTATGTAATTAATTGCAATTTATTCCGATAAAGAGACTACCCGGTTATTCAGTATTAAGACCGCTTTCAAAAGACCAAATCTGCTATTACTGTTCGCTATTGAGACCAATTTTTGGTCAAATCAAGTTAATTTCTATCTCTCAGTGCAATGGTCAGGTATAAATTTCTTGCTGGATTCCTCATCATTACAACAGATCTTGGTAAGGTTCACACATATTTCTAAAGGTGTAAAAAACAGCAGTTTACCTGTACAAAAAGTGCGCATATTCAAACAGCAAATGCTCAGAACCAGAAATCTAGTCAAATTAATTAATTTCGCATGCGCTGTTGATAGTTGTCCCTAATAATGTCGGGCGAACAGTACCCTTATCACGTGTCATGACATTGTAAGCAAACGGTATATGAACATAAATGAGCCCCGCCGCGAGAAAACAAATCTTCTTGGTGACAATAAACAGGCAGTAACGCCATTTAGAGGGATGATTTTTGTGGCGAAAGCAGTCCCAGTACTCAGTGTATCCAAGCAGCGAGCAGCTAAGGCACCGATCAGACTGCTTGGATGCACAGGCTGGTCTGCGCATTGTTTTTGTTTGCTCATGCAGTTTTCATGTTTTCTTGGCATGATAATGGCTCATTCAATGGCTTGTATGAAACAGTTTGTATGTACTAGAATTCAGCTATAACGAGTTTATCGGATCGAACAGGGCGATTGTTCTAAATGCACAAGAGAGCTGTCCAATCCGCAGTCCTTTTGTTCGTAACCATGTCATGTAAAGCACATTAACCAATAAAAGCCTAGAGGCCCTTTTCTTGGATATTGACAAACAGTGCAGACTTAGATCAGACGCAGCAAAACGCGGCGTCTGACCTGGAACTACACTGCTTGCTTAAACAACTTTCAGTTTCGTAATATTTGTCACAGATTAAAACAAATGTGACACCCCTATAATTGAAAATGGAGCACTCCAAACTTATAAGGTGTGCGATTCCATTGCCATATATGGGTTTAATGGTCGACATTCAAAAATCGTCAAACGTTTACAATGGTGATACGGATAAGTGGACGTGTTCGAAGAAAAAGCAGTATGAATGCTTAATATTAAAATACTTAGTAAATACTATTTGAACGATGCCCGTTCACCACACTAAACAAACCGGCCGTGTAGGAAGAATGAGGAGCCCGAGTATTCAACATATTTGCATCGTTTGCTGGCTCCCAGCTTGCACATTGCCAATATTGGAACAACAGGTAACCAGACCCCGCTGACATGTCAAGGTCAGGGGGTCTGGTTACCTGTTTTTCCAACACTGATAACCTTCAGGCTAGGAACAGGAGATAATGCAAATAAGGTGCAATTAGCCCTTGACTGACATTGCCAAAAGTATATGTTCTATATGCATGTACATGCAATGCATACATACATATACACACATTTACACACATACATACATATGTTCCATTTGCATTTTCCTGAGACGTCGACTATCAATGTTTTTGAATAACATGAATAACAACAATACAGTGTCACGTGATACGACGAGTAGTATACTATCCATCAAAAGAAATGAGGAGGTTTTCAGTGCATTAACTATAAAACTGGGCGGCCTTTTGTATCGAGTAAAGGCCTGCGCACATTCACAAATACGTGCAGTAATATTTTAGTATGAGTTAAGTACCGTTTCCCAACTGTATTCGGTTAACGATAACTGACACGTGGTAACATTTTCGGGACCAAAGACCCTTCTTCAGCCGCTGCAAAGTTGGAACTTTATGTTATACGGTTAACTTCGTATCAGTGTGCAAGATGTTTACAAAGTTTTCTCGTTTATACCATGTATTTAACGACGGCAAGAGAAACGTTGACAAGAGTGACTCAGGAACTGCTCCCCTGGAGCTTTAGTGGGCTTCGTTTTGCAGCCCAAGTGGGATTTGGACCCTCAATATTTTGTTGGGTAATATGACCGGGTTTTCCTGGAGAGTGTCTAGCTGGAGGTCTGGGACCTTACAGTTTTATATCAAAGTTGTAAGTCCTTAGTGGGTTGCGACCCAAGTTTGTTTGTTTGATTTGAGGATTAACATCCCGGATAACACTGTTTAGATCATTTTAGAGACGTTGCTGCCAAATTTGTGGAACTTTTACCCAACACTGAGATGAAATGACACCTCAAGACTTGTCGCCAAAGGAAACCAGTATGGTTTATATGCTTGGGCTGTCAAACTCGCATCACTTTGGCTGGGAGGGCTTAGACCTCCTGAGCGTTTGCCAGTATTCGTGCGCGGTGGGTTTCAGCTCTGAATGGAAGCACCATGCAGCCCGATCTATATTATTTCTCCACGCCTCGATGAGCAGGGGTTCTGGGACCCACAGTAAGATGTATGGTTATATCCCCGGGTTTTCCTGGAGTGTACCTGGCTGGGGTTCTGAACCCAGAACAATGTTTAGTGTTACTGAAACGGAGTCTTTCCGGGCGCCTAGCTGGAGGTCTGAACCAATATTATATCTTAAGTACTATTTTACCGGGGTTTACCCGGTGACATACAAAGCCTTCACCCTCTCTAACATTCTTTTTTGTTTGAAGTGTCTGGGTTTAGCTTTGAAGAAAAGTTGTTGAAAGTCAGAATTCACTCTGTAGGTGAAAATTCTTGTGTGTGATCCAAAGTTCCATCAAATAAACGTTTTGAGGGTGGGGGTGTATTTGGCCTATGGCAGAGGGATAAGATTGTCTCATGAAGGATAGGCGCCCAGGTTATAGACCATTAATGGGATTCAGCGCGACTTTTTTCTTCCTGTGTGATTCTTTTCTCTCTATTTGGCCAAAACTCGAGTTTTAGATCTAAGCTTGTTTATTGATGATATTATCAGGTGCACTTTTGTTTTGGGTATCGGCCTGCGCACAATCACACGTGTATAGATACACGTATATGCAGTTTATATCGTGATAATTTAGTATGAACCAATACTGTTTCTCAATTTTGTTCAGCAAAACGTCACATATGTCGCCAAAATAGTGACATTGTTTTCACTAATAAAATCTTTTTAATAGTGGAAATGCAAAAGACAACACAAACCGTTAACGATAATAGCCCCCAAATTTTTTTACGTATGCGCATGAAGTAGCGTAAAGCGTCTGGGTGATCTGATGATCTAGGCGATTAGATGCTTGTTGGGAAACACTCTATTGTGAGTTAGTTTTAAGAAGATCTGACCAAAACTGAAGGGGCTACGGTGGTGACAAGATCAAATATATGACTTTTCAGCAATCAAGTGGACATAACACTATTATTATTGTGCTGACTTTGCCAGTTTTCGAACTCATCAGAGCTTTTATCCCTAGCATACTTAATGTGTATGTTTCAGAAATATCCGATCAAATCTGAATGCGCGAGACAAACATTTTCTCATTGTAAGTCTATGGGACCTTTCGGTTGCTGTGGAAACCAAAGTTTTCGTTCAATTTAGATACAAAGCTAATGTCATCTATCCCCCACCAGAGACATACTACATATCAGAAATGATTGAGATCAGCCTGTAGGCTGCAGAGATATAGATGGTCAATTGTGTCGACGGACGACGGGGGGACGGACGACGGATGGAAGACAATACTATAGGCTCCCTTGGAGCCTTCGGCACAGGTGAGTGAGAAAACAAACTGCTTTGCGGGGCACGTTGATGCTAATGGTGTCTTAGGGCCCAGGCAGGACCTTTTTATTCAACTATTCAACGACGAAATGCCACAAGCCAGGCAGTCCTAGCTCCTCTATGCAATCGGTTTGGATTTTTAAAAAAATGGTCTCAGGGTGCTAGATGTCCCTCTCCCATGAAAAGGAAGTAAATGGTCCAAAGCCATCCATACCGAATGTGCCCCAAAAACAAGGGTTTTCCCAGTGTATGGGCCAGTAGGGATAGGAAGTGGGCCCACAACCAATATCCAGTCCCTCCCCAGTGCTAAGCCAGCTTTTGGGTCCCATTTGCGGTCCGGCATATGTAAGCTTAAACGATCTTGGAGCTCCAAATTCTCAAAAATAAGGATACCCCGGGGGTAAGGTATCCCCTCGCCCACTATCCAAGGGACCTATCTTTAAACTCTAATCGAGCATATTCGAGTAGTCGACAGGTGGTGGTTCCTCATGCCAAATATATACAAAAGAGTAAAAGAGGGAAAATAGGAAACGAAACTGAGGAAGGAGGATCGCAGAAAAACAAGTCCGTGCGCATGTTTTGGCCTTAAGTTATATCCCCCTGTGTCATCACCTATGACGTTACAAGAAAAATCATTTTCATATACCGAACAGTACCTTCCGACTCCTGTTGATAATGGGTACATGCAAGATGAGGCCAACTGTCCAAAACGGTCCGATCAGATTCTTGGGTGAAATGTTTTCCGCTGCTCTCATTTCAAATGTCTGGTAGTACTACATATAAGTGCCAGTGTTGGATATTACAATTTACATGTTAAATATGACTAGACGATAATCATCTTCAAAGAAAATCAATATCAACTACAAAATTGTGGACCGCTGCTTTGCTGCCATTAACCCTTTCACATAATTATCCAGTATGTCCTACTAAGCCAGCAGTATTTCTGCCTTTTCAACAAAACATTCTCGCAGTGAGTTTTATTTAAATTTTTAACAGTGATTCTTTATGATTTGTGCATAGACATTTTGGATTTTTTTTTTATTTATAGCAATTAACGATAATATCAAGAAATCACTACTTTGGTGATTCCTTTTTAACATGGGTACACACTATATATAATAATGCGGAATCATGTGTATCAAAAACGGATGGGTAGCAAAGCCCTTTAAAATAGAACGCGGCATTAGACAAGGTTGCCCTTTAAGCGCATTCTTGTTTCTATTAGTTGTTGAGATCTTAGCAGAAAAAATCAGAACTAATAAAGAGAATGCAATAGAGATTGAAAGTAAAGGTCAAAAGAAATTTATTCATCTAGCTCAGCTTGCTGATGATACCACACTTTTTTTAAAAGTTGAGACTGCTGTTATTTTGTTTGTTTTTGTTTGATTTGAGGTTTAACGTCCCCGTCAACACTGTAAAGGTCATTTTGGAGACGTTGCTTCCAATTTTGTGGGACTTTGACCCGACATTGAGATGAAATGACATCTCAAGCTCTGTCGCCCAATGAAACCAATAGGGTTTATTAGCATGGACGGTCCGCCTCGCACCGCGGTTCCTGGACAGGCTTAGATCCTCTAAGCGGTTTACCAGTACTAGTGTGCGGGCCGGATTCAGCTCTGCGTGGAAGCATCATGCAGCCCATAGACTGCTGTTATAAACTGCTTGAAGATTGTAGAGAATTTTGGAGAATTTTCAGGACTAAAACTAAACAAGGATAAGACTGAAGGCTTATGGCTTGGCCGCGCCAAAAATAGATCAGACACACTGGCAGGTGTAAACTGGGAAAACATATGTGAAAGCTTTAGGAATCTATTTTGGTTATGATAAAAAAGAACTGGAAAACCTCAATTGGAGCAGAAAGATAGAAAGCATTAAAAAGACATTCAATTTTTGGAAACTTCGAGAATTATCTTTTCAGGGAAGGGTACTTATAATTAAAACATTAGCATTATCAAAGATAGTCTATCTAGTAGGATCTTTAAGTGTACCTGTTTGGGTTATTGCACGACCCGCAGAAAAAGAGACCGACTGAAGTCGGTTGATTTTCTAAGAGTGCCCTAAAATCACCGTGTCATTCTGTCATTCGGTCATTCGGTCATTCTGTCAGTCTGTCTGTCCGTCCGTCCGTCCGTAACCGGTTGTAAAAATTGGTGATAGTGACTTAACCGCTTGGAATATTTAAACAATGTTTGGCATACTGATAGATATCAATGAGATCTAACCAATTAACTTGCGAAATATTACATTCCATTTAGTATAGCCTCGCCGAGGCGAAAAATGTGAACATTTTCGAACTGCTTCTCCTCGGAAACCGTTGGGCCGATTGAAGTCAAATTTCATATGGAGCCTCTATGGGATGGGGGAAACCAAAATTTGCTCATGGGGTCCAGGTCACATGACCAAAATGGCCGCCAAGCCATATATGGTCTGTCTGTCTGTCCGTCCGTAAACCGTTTGTGAAAATTGGTGATAGCGACTTAACCGCTTGGAATATTTAAACAATTTTTAACATACTGATAGATATCAATTAGATCTAACCAATGAACTTGAGAAATATTACATTCCATTTAGTATAGCCTCGCCGAGGCGAAAAATGTGAAAATTTTCGAACAGCTTCTCCTCAGAAACCGTTGGGCCGATTGAAGTCAAATTTCATATGGAGCCTCTATGGGATGGGGGAAACCAAAATTTGCTCATGGGGTTATATTTACGGTCATTTTCAATTAAATATTCTGCATATTCCGAAGACAAAAAATACTCTTATGCGCGAAAAACAATATTGTTTTAGAAAATTGATGTAGGAAGTGGTGGCGCATATACATGCACGCTTCCGCATAAAACTCGTGGAAAAAATTGAAGGGGTTAGTGCAAGAAGGGGCCCAAATCACATTTTATAATTTCGAGAAAAACACGAAAAACAAAATATTTTGCAAAATGTTCATATTTTTCATACTTGAAGTTAAATGAATTCTTCTGATGTGTTATCGTATCATCTAAAATTGTGCGGAAATCGCATAAATAGTTCTGAGTATATCGCAGATTTTCATTTGTCACAATAATGGTTTAGTGCAAGAAGGGGCCTAAGTCCAGGATTTACTGGACCTAGGCACCTTCTTGCACTAAACAAATACAAACGAAGTTTTCTCTATTAAAAGCATTAAGATCATTCTGAGCAAGTTTGAGGATGATAGGACCCAAACTGTAGCCTCTAGTGTGTTCACAAAGTTTTTCTCTGATTTAACCTACTGATATATTTTTTGACCTGATGTGATTTATATTCGTATTTATCCTAGATATTGTCAAGATGATCACTCTGAGGAAGTTCGATGAAAATATGTACAAAACTGTGGCCTCTAGAGTGTTACAAGAAAAGTTTACGCACGATGGACGACGCACGACGAACGACGACGCCGGACATCTAATGCTCACAAAAGCTCACCATGACCTTCGGTTCAGGTGAGCTAAATAAACAATGGCACAATCAAATATTCACACAAACTTCAGATGTTTAATCTTAAACTAATTACAGCACAGTAATCGCTGTTCGAGTAAAGCATAGCCCCTACACCTAAGTCGTGTGACATCGAGGAAAGAACAAGTACACGCAGAAGAAAATTAAACAAATAATGCCTCAGATGTTTACTGTTTGCACAAGTTGTGTGTTGACAGGAAAATAGACTGTTAAATGATTATAGAGCAGTGTCTATGGTACTCTACTACAGGATTCTTACAAGTAAAGCCCTGGATCTAACTAACATGAAATAGTTTCCACCGAAGTTACCGGTGTATAGTCATAAAGAATACGTCTTTCTTGAAAATGTAACCGGAATTCTGATCTGTCATCAATGTTAGCCTTCGAAATATCTGATCTGTGTTTGTGGACAGTGGTATAAAACGCAGTTTGTAGTTAGAGCCAACATTTTTTTTTGGCATTCGGTCTCTTTAGGGGAGCTTAGTTTGTTTATTTAACCGAGTCATACGGTCTAGTTTGGCAGGAATGCTGCTGAATATCGTAGCTTTAGTGCGAGTAAGTGCATTGTGTTCCGTAGACATACATTTGCCGCCGAAAACAGAATTTCATACGATTTTCTTTGAAAATAATTTTCACCGAACTGGGCAAGCCTTATCTGGTTTTGAAATATAATCAGTTGCTGCGGTATCTCCAGGTATTTAGCTTCTTCTCAAATAGAGCAAAAGTCAACAGATTGCCTAGGTCCTTTACCATTCTGTCACTTATACCATCAGCACATAGTACCTTGTCGATAAGAAGAGATTTACTTCCCCAGGTGTTATGTACTCAGTTTACTAGATATTTATGAGAATCTAATGTAATTTTAACGTAGATTTGCTTTCTCTTTAGGGCATGTAATGATATAGCAATTATAGTTAAACTGAGGAACAGTTGCCGACAGCTAGGTTTAAAATTATTAAACGACACGGAACGGAATTAAAATGGATTAAATTATTACAGACACCTTTTCCAGTGTGATTTAATGACAACACTTATCGAGCCAGACTTTGATATTTTCTCGCTTGTGCTGTAGAAAGCGTAAAACTAGATCGCACGGCACCAGAACAAAATGGCAAATATAAACGTAAATGACACGTTTTTAAAAGAGAATATAATAATCTGAAGTGACTGACCATAATATTATTGAATCACCCACGATCATTACCCATTTCCGCATTACGTATTCTGGACACCGAGGCACATAAATTCTACGATAGTTCTAATCAGTTATGTGATGCTGCTCTTTTAACCAGAGGTTATACTCAGCATGCTCTTCGTCCACTCATCGAATCTGAAATTAATCACAAACGTCTTTACATCAAAGATCTTTCATTAATAAGGGTTTGGATTTAATAAATTCACCTAGTATCTTCCGGGACAGGTCGGTGATTTCACACATTTCTGCTTATTTTCAAAATACTGAAGTACCCATTATTTGCTATAAACACAATAAACCTGTTAGATATATCATTTTTAATTTCAATAAACCTGTTTCTGATCTTTATATTGATACTTATATTCTTGATACCTGAGTTTGTAAAATCTCAGTGTATTACTATTCTTCTGCTGGTCATATAATTACTGACAATTAAAACAATATTCCTGATTCTAGGATACGAAATGTGTGTGTGTGAAATTGGGTTTAACGTCGCTTTCAACATTTTTTCAGTCATATCACGACGGTGTCTGGTTGCGACAGGGAGCTCAATGCTCACTTTAATAGTGCTGTCCCAGACACATTACATGATACCACACCCAGTCACATTATCCTGACACTGAGTCGACCAGTCCTAGCTCTACCCCGTAAATATGAGTGCCAAGCGAGGAGCAGCTAGTACCATTTTTTACGACTTTGGTATGTCGCGGCCCGGGATCGAACCCGTGACCTTCCGTTCCCCGGAGCGGACACTCTACCAACTGAGCTATCGGGGCCGGTAATAGGATACAAAATATAATTTCTAAAAGACTGAAATAAAATTGATTTCCATAAGTGTAGAGAAGAAATCGCTGCTGAGTTGATCGAATTTGGCAATCGATGGTTTTTACGAACTATGGAAACTTAGCATTCTGAAACTAGTGGACAAACGCATTTCTTTTTACTCTACAAACGTGAACGTACTGCCTTCTAATCTTAAGACGTCTTTCGCCACCTTAAACTAGGTATCCAAGAATTCCCTAAGAAGTTTGTTTTTGGTTCCAGCGGAAAAAGCTTCTAACAATGTCGTCTTTGATTGACGGCTCCATTCGAAATTCGCAAAATTGCAGTATGCTTCCTCTGGCTTTCTTTGCCGGATCATTACAGGGTCACTGATGAGGCTTTATTAGCCGAAACTACGTAGTATGGCCCATCTTCTTTCTTATGAATGATTTCATTGCTCTTAAAGGAACTCATTTTTTATTTTTATTTGCCTTCACTGCAGCTGGTGTTGTGCCGTGTGGCGGCCGTAAAACGTCTCCCCGTACATCAACCATAGTGCAGTTTATATTTTACCTTTGGTCCTTTGAGATCATCGTGAATATTCTGAGAAATCAGAAATAAATTATTGGTTTAGACTCATTCTAGACAGGTTTTTGATTTTTAATTATTTGGACCCCATTTTGATTTATATCAGTCTTTGAATCGACTGCCTATTCGAAATGCGCAAAATTGCAGTATGTTTTCTCTGGCTTTCTTTGCCGGATCATTACAGAGTCACTGATGAGGCTTTATTAGCCGAAACTAAGTAGTATGGCCCATCTTCTTTCTTATGAATGTTTTCATTGCTCTTAAAGGAACTCATTTTTGATTCTTATCCACTATGTTAACATACTTCAGCAAGAGCTTGGTATATTAAGGCCTGCAATTGGTAACCACATTTGTCATTCAGCCACCAAGTTAGCTGTATTTGTTACTTAAGGCCAAGACAAGTTTCCTACGTTATATTGGGTGCCTAAACTTCATAAAAAACATACAACCACGGTTTATTGCAACATCAAGCTCTTGTACCACCACTGAACTTTCCAAATTATTTACTTCATGTTTTACTGCCATAAAAATACATGTGATTAAATACTGCGACAAAGTCTTTGAAATATCAGGGAGTAATATGTTTTGGTCCATTAAAAATTCTAAAATGAAGTTTTAAATAAAATGAAATCCAGAAGTTTTCGTGCTTCAAGTCTTTCTACTTATGGTGTTTTCACCCTTTACTCTACAGTTCAACTTTAATAATTTAACTGAATGGACATATCCCTCCATCTTGCATGTAAAGTAAGAAATGCTTTTTTTTTGCACTTCTGACGAACATAAAAAAATATATTTCGCTCCTGGAATGTCGAAAACGCAGAACTAGATCTCACGGCACCAGGAAAAATGGTATCTTTAAACATAAATTACGTGCTTTTAAACGAAACAATACTAGACTGAAGTGACTGTCAATTATATTATTAAATCATAGACGCCACTCTATGCTTTCATTTCTAAGTTCATTACCCGTTTTAGTTTTACGTCTTCTGGACACCGAGGCGAATAAATTCTACGATAGTTCTAATCAGTTATATGATGCGGCTCTCTTAACTAGAGGCTATACTCAGCATACTCTCCGTCCTTACATTGATTCTGAAATTAATCATAAACGCCATTTCTTCAAAATATCCTTCATTAATAAGGGTATGGATTTTATAGATTTGCCCAGTATTTTCCGTGAGAGCTCGGTGTTTTCTTCCATTCCTGCTTATTTTCAAAATACTGAAACACCTATAATTTGCTATAAATATAACAAACCTGTTAGATCTACCATTTTTAATTTCAATCAACTTGTTTCAGATCTTGATATTGATACTAATACTCCTGATTCATGTGATTGTAAAAACTCAGTGTATTGCTACCCTGCTGCTGGTCATGTAATTGCTGGCTATTTGAAAATTATTCCTGATCCTAAGATCAGGAATATAATTTCTAAAGGACCGAAATATCGGTTTCCTTCTAAAATTGATTTCAGTTAATGTAGTGATGAAATCGCTGCTGCCTTGAATGAATTCGGTAATCGATGGTGTAAGCGAGAGTATGTTGAGCATAAAGCCCTTAAGGACTGGAAACTTAGCATTTTTAAAACTAGTGAATAAACGCATTTCTTTCTATTCTCAAAATACTAACTTATTCCTGCTAAGCCTAAGACGTTTTTACGTCATCTTAAACTAGGTCTTCAAGAATTTCATAAGAAGTTTGTTTTGGCCCCTGCAGACAAGGCTGCTAACAACGTCGTCGTTGTGTGACGGCTCCACTATGTTAACACACTTAAGCAGGAGCTTGGTGGTTTAAGGCCTATGAACTTCAGCCTTTAGCTGAAGAGAGAGCTATAGTAGATGAACATATTTGTCATTCAGCCACCAAGTTTGCTGCGTGTGTTACTGAAGGCCAAGACAAGCTTCCTACGATATACTGGTTACCAAAACTTCATAAAAGACCTTACAAAGCACGGTTTATTGCAAATTCTAGCGCTTGCACTACACTGAACTTTCTAAATTATTAACGTCCTGTCTTACTGCTTTTAAAACGCATGTGATTAAAGATTGTGATAAAGTCTTTGAAAGATCAGGAAGAAATCTGTTTTGGTCTATAAAAAATCGAATGAGGTTTTTTTATTTCTTTGATGGGTGGAGTAAGTTAATTGTATCGATTCCTGATCTTTGTTTTACTTCTACTTTAAATAAATTGAAATCCTGACGTTTTCGTGTTTCAAGTCTGTCTACTTACGATTTTTCCACTCTTTACACTACACTTCCTTATAATCTTATAAAAGAAAAACTTAATGATTTAATTGAATGGGCTTTTCACAGAGAAGATTCTCTCTATCTTGCATGTAATGTCAGAAATGCATTTTTCACTTCTAAAGAGCATAAGAATTATACACTTTGGTCATGTCAGAAAGTGTGTGATGCCCTCACCTTTCTACTTGACAATATTTATATTAGATTCGGTACTAAGTTATTTAGACAAATTGTGGGTATTCCGATGGGTACGAATTGTGCACCTCTTGTGGCTGATCTGTTCTTGTATTGTTATGAAAGAGACTTCATGTTGTCGCTTTCCATTGATAACCAATTTGAAATTATTGAAACTTTTACCTCCACTTCTAGATATTTAGATGATTTATTAAATATTGATAATACCTATTTCGATGGTTTGATCAGTAAGATTTACCCCCCCCAGAACTTCAGTTGAATAAAGCAAATTCGTCTGATACCGAGGCCCCGTTTTTGGATTTACATCTATCTATTGTAGATCAGTTTGTTTCGTGCAAAATTTATGATAAACGCGATGACTTTGATTTTGAGATTGTAAATTTTCCTTTTTTGGATGGTGATATTCCTCGTGCGCCGTCCTATGGCGTTTATATTTCGCAATTAATTCGATTTGCTAGAGTGTGTAGTCATGTAACTGACTTCAACACTCGTAATAAATTATTAACGGCTAAACTTCTTAATCAGGGTTATCGGTACCATAAACTACGCAAAGCCTTTACAAAATTTTATAGACGCCATTCTGATTTAATTTCAAAATTCAATGTTGGACTTAAATCTCTTCTGCAACAAGGTCTATCGGAACCCGAACTTTATGGTGACTTAGTATATAAATTCAGAAAAATATATAACCGCAATGACTTCAGCACCCAATTTTGTAAAATCATTCTTCCATACAAAAAGATTGGGTACAACATGGATGTTATACGACAGACTGCATGCATGGTAGTTAACCCAATCACGATTGGCAACTTTGCTTCCCTCTTTAATTGCACGCCGGTGGTTCAGGCCTCAGATTCTATGACGGTTCCAACGTAAAGGCTTATTGAGAATTAGAGAGATCTAATTCAAGGTAATGTTGGTTGGTGCCTGATGCTCTGTCTCTGGTCGGGCCCATCGGAGTCTAACAGTTTGTTTTCTTTTGCTCCAGCATTTCAGTGGTTTCTTGCTGTCGAGTCCTAACCGTTGTCTCACCTCTGTGGTTCTTTGATTATTTGTGTTCACGGAGATGTTGCACTGATGAGTTAGGAGGCCTTCATGCGGACTGAACAAATTATTTGTCTAAAGCGCGACGGAAGTAAGGGCGAGGATTGTGGCCACGTAAAATCGATTTAAGCCCCCAGTGGAAATCTTTCCACTGACCGTTCCAAGGCAGTTCTTCTGTGGCGGTTTATTTATGTTGTTGTTTGTTACTTACTGTGTGTGTCACTTGTGTCTTTTTATTTTGGATGGCCATATGGCCATTTTGTGGTAAAGTAATTGTCCTTATGGCCTTCCTTTGTTTAGGTTTCCATTATGGTCTGGTCGCTTCATGTTTGTGTTTCTTTCCTTTTGGTGTCTTTGATTGGTAGAGTAAGTTAATTGTATCGATTCCTGATCGTTGTTTTACTTCTACTTTATGGTCATGTCAGAAAGTGTGTGAAGCTCTCATCTTTCTACTTGACAATATTTACATAAGATTTGGTACTAAAATGGAAGTGAAGGCAATAATGATCAGGAATCGATGAAGTTATCCCACAGCTCCCATCAGAGACATCAAAGGGAAAGAAACACAAACCTGAAACAACTAGACCCTAATATGAACATCAATGGCGAAAAGCCAAAAGGACAGTAACTTTCCGACAAAATGGCCAATCGGCTATCCAAAACAAAATAATATAAGCGATACACACTCTCAAAGACAAGCATAAAAATAAAAAACCGCGACAGACTTTATTCAAACAAACTGTGGGTATCCAGATGGGTACTAATTGCGCATCCCTTGTGGCTGATCTGTTCTTGTATTGCTATGAAAGAGACTTCATGATGTTTCCCTTGAAAACCAGTCTGAAATCATTTAAGCCTTTAGGTCGAATTTTGGATATTTGGATGATTTATTATGTCTCCCCCGAATTTTTTTTTCGGAGCGACATATTGTTTTTCCCCCGGGCGTCTGTCTGTCTGTCCATCTGTCCGTCTGTCTGTGTGTCCGTCTGTCACACATTCGTGTCCGCTCTATAACTTGAAAACCGTTCGAGCTATCGTCATGAAACTTCATATAAATATTAATCAGCATTAGACGACGTGCAGTGTGCAAGACCTATAACTTTCACATTTATACTTTTTGAATTATCTCCCTTGGAAGCTTGTCGGTATGTATATATGTATTTGCAAATCGTGTCCGGTCAATAACTTTCTTATTTTCAGATGGATTTTAAAATTACTTGGCAGAAATATTAACAACCATGAGGCGATGTGTGGTGCGCATGAGGCAGGTGGGTACCTCAAATGTCAAGGTCATACTTAGAGGTCAAATGTCAAAAAAGGGCCTTTTTTCGTCTTTGGTCAATAACTTTCTTATTTTGAGATGGATTTTTAAATTACTTGGCGGAAATATTAACAGCCACGAGACGATGTGTGGTGCGCATGAGGCAGGTCGATACCTCAAAGGTCAAGGTCATACTTAGATGTCAAAGGTCAAAAAGGGGCCTTTTTCGTGTTTGGTTAATAACTTTCTTATTTTGAGATGGATTTTGAATTCACTTGGCAGAAATGTTAACCAATGTAGTCAAAGGTAAAAAAGGGGCCTTTTTCGGGTTTTGTCAATAACTTGCTTATTTTTAGATAGGATTTGAAGTTACTTGGCAAAAATGTAAACTATCATGAGACGATGTGTTGCATGCATGATTCAGTTTGGTACCTCAAATGTCAAGGTCATACATAGAGGTCAAAGGTCAAAAAAAAGGCCTTTTTTCCTGTTTGGTCAAAAACTTTATTATTTTTGAATGGATTTTGAAATTGCTTGGCAAAAATGTTAACCACCGTGAGATGATGTGTTGCACGTATGGCCCAGTTTGATACCTGAAAGGTCAAGGTCATACAAATAGGTTAAATGTAAAAAAGGGCCTTTTTTGTGTTCTGTCAATAACTTTCTTATTTTTAGATGGATTTTGAAATTACTTAACATAAATTTTAACCACCATGAGAGGATGTGTTGCGTGCATGACCCAAGTTGGTACCTAAAATGTCAAGGTCGTACTAAGAGGTCAAATGACAAAAAGGGCCTTTTTTAGTGTTCAGTCAATAACTTTCTTATTCCTGGATAGATTGTGAAATTACCTGGCAGAAATGTTAACCATCATGAGACGATGTGGTGCACGCTAGACCCAGGTCGGTACCTCCAAGATCAAGGTCATACTAAGAGGTCAGAGGACAAAAAAATAGTTTTTTGTTTTCTTGTTGTTGTTGTTGTGTCCAGTCAATAATATTTTTTTTATTTCTGAATGGACTTTATAAAGTAATCATTCAGAAATGTTCACCGTCATTAGACCATGAGTCATGTGCAAGACCAAGGTCCATACCTCCAATGTCAATGTCATACCTGGAGGTCAAAGGTGAAAAAAGGGCCAGTCAATAACTTCCTTATTCTTTGATGGATTATGAAATTACTTGGCAGAAATGTTAACCATCATGAGACGATGTGTTGTACCTCAAAGGTCAAGGCCATACTTAGAGGTCAAAGGTAAAAAAGGGCTTTTTGTGTACGGCCAATAACTTTTTTATTTCTCTATGAACATTTTTAAAGTTACTTTGCAGAAATGTTCATCTTCATTAGATGATGTGTTGCACACAAGACCCAGCTCAATACCTCCAATGTCAAGGTCATACTTAGAGGTCAAAATGGGGGAGACATCTGTGTTTTTGTAGAAAAAATAAATTCTAGTTAAATATTGACAATACCCATTTCGATGGTTTGATCATTCGAATTTACATACCCCCACCGAAAAAAAAAGTTAAACAAAGCAAATTATCCTGGTACCGAGGACAGGTTTTTGGATTTACATCTGTCTATTGCAGATGGGTTTGTTTCCTGCAAAAATTATGATAAACGCGATGATTTTGATTTCGAGATGGTAAAATTTCCTTTCTTGGATGGTGATGTACCTCGTGTGGCATCCTGTGGTGCTTATATTTCACAATTAATTCGATTTGCCAGGGGGTCTGGTCATGTAACTGACTTCAACACTTGTAATAGATTGTTCACTGCTTAACTACTTAATCAGGGCTATCGGTATCCTTTTCTAAATTTTATAGACGTCATTATGCCCCAGCTTCGAAGATGTTGGAGGGGCATATTGTTTAATTTAGTTTATACTAATTTATTTTAGTTCGATTGCGATGAAAGCTTTAAGCTTATTGAATCGCTCTCGAACACTCATTCCGGGTGTTTTCACGCGCGCGAGAGAGAGAGGCAGTGGCTTTTTAGACCACTGCTACCCATTTACACCTGGGTGGAGTGGGGCAGTGTCATTACGCGTCTTGCCCAAGGACACACCTCGATACCGGTGGCGGATTCGAACGCACAACCTCTCGATTATGAGTCGAACGCGCTAACCACTGCGCTATCGAGGCTGACATATTGTTTCTGATTCGTTCGTCCGTTCGTCCGTCTGCGACGCTTTTGATGCATAGCATAACTTAAGAACCGTGTATGCTAAGGTTTTGAAATTTCATATACGAATTCCCCATGGAAAATTAGGGGACCCGATTGTTTTTCTCATCCGGATTGTGCCCCTTTCAAGAGTAATTGTCCTTTGAGTTGTTTTTGATAAAATATTGTCAGCAAAATATCTCAATAACTATAAGAGCTAGAGCCTTGAATGTTGACGAATAGATTGGTGGTGATGAGTAGATAACCTGATTAACTTTTGAACAAATCCCGAAAAAACTTCATGAGTTATGACCCTTTGCCACTTTTGGGTATTTTTACATTGTAACTCTCTATGCTTTGAGAAACATAGCATAACCGTGTATGCTAGGGTTTTGAAACTTCATATATGGATTCCTCATGAAAAAATAGGGGATACGTATTTTTTCTCATCCGGATTGTGCCCCTTTCACAAGTTATTGCCCTTTGATTTTTTATTTGGGGGTGGGGATAAAATCTTGTCAGCAAAATATCTAAAAAACTATAAGAGCTAGATCCTTAAAAGGTTGTGAATAGATTGGTGGTGATAAGTAGATGAACAGGTTAATTTTTGACTAAATTACGAAAAACACTACATGAGTTATAGCCCTTTGTCACTTTAGGTATTTGCACACACATACACACACATGCATTAATGCACACATACATGCACTCACACATGCATGCACGCATACATGCACATATGCATGCATGTACACAACAACTCATACATGCATATACACATGCATGCGCATACACTTGAATGCACACATGCATGCGTGCAAGCACACGCACACTCATGGATGCAAACATACATTCATACATGCATGCATGCACATACATACTCAGGCATGCATGTGAACACTACATGAGTTATAGCCCTTTGTCACTTTAGGTATTTGCACACACATACACACACATGCATTAATGCACACATACATGTACTCACACATGCATGCACGCATACATGCACATATGCATGCATGTACATAACAACTCATACATGCATATACACATGCATGCACATACACTTGAATGCACACATGCATGCATGCACCCATGCCCTCATGCAGGAATGCATGCACACATACATGCATTCACACTCAAGCATGCATGCATACAAACTAATGCATGATTGCACACACTTACGCATGCATGCATGCGTGCATATGCAAGCGTACAAGCACGCGTACACTCATGCATGCAAACATACATTCATACATGCATGCATGCACACACATACTCATGCAGGCATGCATGTGTGCATGCATGCACACATGCATGCTCTCATATATGCATGTACGTATGCATGCACATATGCAAACATGCACTCATGCATGCATGCACACACACATACATGAATGCACAGGCTTGTTCATGCACTATTGTATGCATGTAAACACACATACATGAATGCATACACTCACACATTCATGTATACAAGCACACATGGATGCACACATACCCTCATGCATGCATGCATACACACTTATGCACACACACTCATGCAGGCATGCATGCACTCACACATATATGCAACCATACATGCGAACTCATACATGCATTTGCACGTGCATACATAACCAATATGGCCGCCATGTCCATGTAAGGTAAAAACCCTTCAGAACTCTCAGCACTCAGGTGGGCGGCCCAGGACCATTGGTCCTCTGTGTTTTTGAAACACTTTTATCATAATTAACTTTCCCGAATGGTGCGTTTCTTCTTCTTCTTCGTCTTCTTCTTCTTCTTCTTCTTCACTACGGCGCCCTTGAGGACATGGAGTTAGACGTTGACTTCTCCATGTTCTCAAAGAATAATAAAAGATAAAAGGATTAAATTCCTTGTTTTAATCTTCTCTCCATTTAGAAATGGATAAGAAATCAACAATTCAATGATTATATTTTCTTGTCCTTTGGGATCATTGATTCCATTGTGGAATTTTGAAAATATCTGAGGGTCACTGATGAGGCCTAGATGGCCGAAACTAGCTAGTCTGGCCCAGAAAACATGTACATTCCATATTTTTTCAGTTCTGTGGTGTATTCCTTGCTTCCAAAGGATAACCCTTTTATAGAACATTGTCAAGAATTGAAAGCCAATTTTAACGAACTTTTAATTTTAACTACACTTTTTTTTCTCCTAATGACATTTGTCTGCAAGAAACCTTTTTGAAAACCACTTACAGTATGTACAATCATATCACAACGGATAATCAGAAGGCATCAGGCGGTACATCAATCCTGGTGAAGTAGAAGTAAAACAAAGATCAGGAATTGATACAATTAACTTACTCCACCCATAAAAGACACCAAAGGGAAAGAAATACAAACATTAAGCGACCAGACCATAATGGAAACCTAAACAAAGGAAGGCCATAAGGACAGTTACTTTCCCACAAAATGGCCATATGGCCATCCAAAACCAAAAGACACAAGTGATACACACAGTAAGTAACAAACAACAACATAAATAAATCGCCACAGAAGAGCCGCCTTGGAACGGTCAGTGGAAGATTTCCACTGGGGGGCTTAAATCGATTTTACGTGGCCACAATCCTCGCCCTTACTTCCGTTGCGATTTAGACAAATAATTTGTTCAGTCCGCATGAAGGCCTCCTAACTTCAACGTTCCTCATAGAAAAATAGATGTAAATACTAATTTACAAGCTGTTGCGGTAAATGTCACTTTATCCACATCCATAACAATTTGTTCTATCTACCATCCACCACACTATAATTTATCTCAACAAGAATTAGAAAATCTTACTAACCAATTACCTAGTCCTTATATATTATTAGGAGACTTTAATAGTCACAGCAAATTATGGGGTTGCTCGGATACAAATGACAAAGGAGAAATCATAGAAAATTTTATTGCTGAAAATGATTTATGTTTATTTAATGATAAACAACCAACATATCGTCATTCTCCCACAAGAAATTATTTTGCTTTTGATATTCAAATTTGCTCTCCAAATATTTATCTAGATTTTGATTGGTCTGTTGTGGACAATCTCCATGGGAGCGATCATTTTCCGATAGTAATTGAATAAATTGAATCGACCCATGAGGAGCGTCACCCCAGATGGAATTTGAGTAAAGCAAATTGGGAAAATTTTAACCAATTATGTAATAAAAAACTCGAACCTGAAATTTTTAAAACTGCAAATGATATACAAAATTTTACTGATTAATTGATTGATATTGCTGAAAATGTATTCCTAAATCCCCAACTTTTTAAAAAAGAAACAGACCTTGGTTTAATGACGAAGTTAAAAATTCAATCAATAAAAGAAAAGCTGCACTTCGAACATTTAATAAACATCTAACAAAAGAAAATCTTATCCATGCCAAACATATGCGAGCTAAAGCTCGCAAAACAATAAAATCGGCCAAAAAACATCTTGGCAGCAATACGTCTCCAAACTGAATACCAGAACACCAACGAAGAAAATATGGGACATGATTTGAAAAATTAGTGGAAAAAAAACAAATCAAATAAACATGTCCATATCAAATCGAACGGAATTATATGTTCAACGGCTAAAGACATTTCCAATGCCTTTGTTGAAAATTTTCAGAAAAACTCCTCTAGCTCAAATTATTCCGAAACCTTTCAAACAATTAAACAAGAACAAGAGAAAAATAATTTAATTTTTTCTTCATTAAATCACGAAAAATATAATTTACCTTTCACTGCTAAAGAATTATTAGCTGCTCTCCATAAATCTCATGATACTGCTGTTGGTCCTGATGACATACACTATCAAATTTTAAAACATTTACCCAACAAGGCATTGGAAACTTTATTAAATATTTTGAATGATATTTGGATCACTGGAAAGTTCCCTGAGAACTGGAGAAAACCTACCATTATTTCTATTCCGAAACCTAATAAAGATCATACTGAAGCCACTAATTAGAGACCTATTGCTTTAACAAGTTCTGTATGTAAAACAATGGAGAGAATGGTTAATGATAGGTTGGTTTGGTTCTTAGAATCAAACCAGCTTATCACTAAATATCAAGCTGGATTTAGAAAAAAAAACAGCTCTACTAACGATCATTGATTCGCTTAGAATCATTTATACGTGATGCCTTTATTAAAAAAGAACACGTCTGTATTTTTTGATCTCGAAAAGGCCTATGATACGACTTGGAAATATGGCATCATAAAAGATTTACACACACTGGGCATTAAAGGCCAATTAACACTTTTTATTCAAAATTTCCTATCAAATCGAACATTTAATGTCCGCATAGGGCCGCACCCGCCCATAGGGGCTTGAAAAAAATATATGGGCTACACGATGCTTCCACGTAGAGCTGAATCCGGCCCGCACACTAGTACTGGTAAACCGCTTAGAGGATCTAAGCCTGTCCCGAACCGCGGTGCGAGGCGGACCGTCTATGCTAATAAACCCTGTTGGTTTCATTGGGGGACAGGGCTTGAGATGTCATTTCATCTCAATGTCGGCTAAAAGTCCCACAAAATTGGAAGCAACGTCTCCAAAATGACATTTACAGTGTTGACGGGGACGTTAAACCTCAAATCAAACAAACAAATGTCCGCATAGGAAATACATTATCAGACGTATTTGATCAAGAACAAGGTGTACCACAAGGTAGCATTTCATCACCGACCTTGTTCAGTATTTAAATTAATAATATAGTTAAATGTGTACATAGGGGCTTGAAGAAATATATGGGTTGCATGATGCTTCCACGCAGAGCTGAATCCGGCCCGCACACTAGTACTGGTTAACCGCTAAGAGGATCTAAGCCTGTCCAGGAACCGCGGTGCGAGGCGGACCGGCCATGCTAATAAACCCTATTGGTAACATAGGGCGACAGGGCTTGAGATGTCATTTCATCTCAATGTCGGGTAAAAGTCCAACAAAATTGGAAACAACGTCTCCAAAATGACCTTTACAGTGTTGACGGGGACGTTAAGCCTCAAACCAAGCAAACAAATGTGTAAAAGACCCAGATTGTTCGTTTTTGTTGACGATTTGGGGATTTTTTATCGATCAAAAAATATGGAAACCATTGAATTTAAACTGAAAAGATGTTTAAATAATATAGAAACTTGGGCAACAGAAAATGGTTTTAAATTTTCAAAAACAAAAACTCAGTGTGTTCATTTCTGACAAATTCGAAAGTTGCATTTAGATCCTGTTCTAACCATATACGGCAGTCCAATTCCAGTCGTCAATGAGGCGAAGTTTTTGGTTTTTTTTTTGATAACAAATTGTCTTTTATTCCCCATATCAAAGCTTTGAAAGCTAAATGTTTAAAAACTCTTGAGATTCTTAAAGTCCTGTCCAGTTCCGACTGGGGAGGAGATCGCACTGTTCTTTTAAATCTTTATAGATCTTTAATTCGTTCCAAAGTGGACTATGGCTCCATAGTCTATGGATCTGCTAGGAAATCTTATTTAAAATCTTTGGATACTATACATCATCAATGTTTACGTTAAGCACTAGGTGCTTTTCGCACTTCACTTGTTTATGCTGAATCAAATGAACCATCACTTTATGTTAGAAGAGAGAAATTGTCTCTTAAATATGCTACTAAATTAGCTGCAAATCCACGCAATTCAGCATATGACATTGTTTTTAACCCTAATTATGAAAGATTTTACAATAATAAACCATCCGCTATTAAACTTCTTGGCTTAAGAATAAGACCTTTACTTGAAGAGGTTAATAATAATGTCTAAAATATTCAACCATTTTCATTACCACCTAAAGAACCATGGACATTAACTCATCCAAAGAGAGTTTTAGATTTAAGTAAAAATAAGAAATCCGAAGTTCATTCACATATTTTTAAAAACGAATTTTTACAAATCAAATCCCAATTTTAAACTTCACATTTCCATTTACACTGATGGTTCGAAACAAGATGGTAGAGTGTCCGCTCCGGGGAACGGGAGGTCTCGGGTTCGATCCCGGGCCGCGACATACCAAAGTCGTTAAAAATGGTACTAGCTGCTCCTCGCTTGGCACTCAGATTTACGGGGTAGAGCTAGGACTGGTCGATCCAGTGTCAGGATAATGTGACTGGGTGTGGTATCATGTAATGTGTCTGGGACATGATACTTCAGTGAGGCAGCACTATAAACGTGAGCATTGAGCTCCCTGTCGCAACCAGACACCGTCGTGAAATGACTGAAAAATTGTTGAAAGCGACGTTAAACCCGAATTCACACACACACAAGATGAGAAAGTTTCTTGTTCTGTCATTAGTCCGAATTTCACCAACGGCATTAGATTACCTGATAATAGCTCTATTTTTTTCTGCTGAAGCAAAAGCAATTGATATTGCACTATATTCATATAAGAGATCAATCCGAAAAACAATTTGTCATTTATTCAGATTCCCTTTCTGTATTAAAAGCTCTGAAAGACCAACAGCACAGGAACCCCTTGATTCAACAAATTGTTAGAAAATATCACTATCTTTCCGTCCCAAAGGAGATCATATTCTGCTGGATTCCCAGTCACGTAAATATCCGTGGAAATGAGTTAGCCGATTTAGAAGCCACATCAGCATTATCGTTAAATATAACTAATTTAAAAATTCTCACTCAGATTTTAAATCGAACATAAATAAATATATAAAGAACAAATGTCAATCTATTTGGGAAAAAGAATCTAATAATAAATAAAATAAAATACAAACGAATTTTCATTGTAAATGCTCTTTTTCGAATTATAATAGGAAAGAGCAGATGAAAATCACAAGATGCCGTATTGGACACACACGACTCACTCATTCCTTCATATTAAAAAACGAACAAGCACCGTTCTGCATATCTTGTAACGAACCGTAAAGGTAAACACTTCCTCATTTCGTGTACAGAATTTTATCATATACGCACAAAATATTTTAATGTTCCAACGGTGAAAGAACTTTTTAACGACATACCATCTTATCAATCAATCAAATTTCTTAAAGAAATCGGACATTTTAACAAACTGTAATCATTAATTTTTTAACTTTTAAACTTCAATAACTATTTTATATCTAATACGTAATTATTTTTAGACGATATATGCCATATAAGGGTTGAGCGTCTTAAAACAAAATAACAATCCATCCATCCATCTTTTTTGTCGGACGAGTTCTCAGTAACCACTGGATGGATTGTTCTAAAATTTTTGGACATGATAGATATGATGTTGTGCAAGAGGGTTTGCCATAGGGGCATGCAAAAATCCGAACAAAGTTTGTCTGGATGAGTTCTCAGAAACTATTCGATGGATATTTCTGAAATGTGGAGGGGGAGATATGATAGATAGCAATACGAAGTTTTGCAAGGGGGTTTCAAAGGTTTATCCGAGGTGTGCCGGGGTCATGCCCCCCCCCTCCCCCCCACACACACTTCATTAAAGGTTTAATATCTCAGAAACTTTTCAGATCCATAGCCTAAACCATACATCCTTGTTCCTTATGATAAGACGCATACAGTGACGCCCGCCTTGGGATTCCTGGGGTGGGTCCGGGCAATGTTCCATCCTTTCACCTCGCATCAGCCCATATATCTCAGCATGCGTTGAGATCTCAATCCCTACTCAATACATATCCGTGTTCCCTATGATAAGGTGCATTCACTGACATAACCATTTTGACCTCCGGAATGTGCCGGGGCCATGTCCCTACCTCCACTTTATCAACATCCAGCCATATTATCTTATAATCCGTTCAAATCCCCATCCCTAAACGGTATATATCTTTGTCGCTTTCAGTGACAACAACTTTGGGGACTCAGGCTGCGCCCGGGTCATGTCCCACTCCTTCACTTCTTAAAAGGCCTAACATCTCAGAAACGGTTTAGATCCACACACTGAACCATATATATTCTTATTCCTTGTGATAAGAAGCATTCTGTCACACTCAAGTCGGGGTCCGCAGGGGCATTCTAATGGATATAGGTTTTTTGTCCTTATGATGGGACACATTCAGTTACACCAATTTTGGACCTTCCTGGGGTCTTACGAGACCATGCCCCACCTTCTCCACTGCTTTAAAGGCCTTATATCTCCGGAACCGTTTAGATCCCTACCCCTAAACCATACACATTCTTGTTCCTTATGTTGAGACGTATTCATTGATACCAACCAGGGGTTCATGTGGGCTACGGTCCCTCCCCTATCGCCTGCTCTTCATAGAAGACCTTATATTTGAATTATTATTTCTGCTCTAAAACATAAATTGTGCGTACTCGCTAGAACCTCCTTCGCGAGGCGATTCTAACGCGTTCACACACTTAATGTTTATACCAGAAACATAATCACATATCAGAACCTTTGCAGAACAGTTTCATTTTTTGGTGGTAAAAAATTCCAATATATTTGAATAGTCGTGTTTTCGTAATGAGTATTCTACGACGCCATAGTTGCGATTATTAAATTCTTTGAATTTTTTGACAGTCAAAACACCTGTTATTTTATATTCATCAGAAAATACTGAACCACCTGTCTATATTAATGAAATTGTTCGCAATGAACATTAAAAAATAATCTAAAGTCTACACATTAAATTTAAGTAATTGTATTACAGATTACATGTTTGTATGTACATTAAATGACATACAGCGGTAGCTTTTTGTATTTCAAAGATATTCAAAAAGCCTTTTTTATGAACTTTTGTAAAGACATCAAAATGGAACGGTTAGTCTTAAACAGTTTAAACTTCCATTTAAAACTTTAATAAACATTTTATTTCATAAACGAAATTTTAACGTCACCTCCGGTTATAAATGTAATTCACAGCCATAAGTTGACAAAAGAAGAATCTATAACAAAATTATACGACACTATGTCAGTTTTAAAGATAAAATAAAATCAATATGATGTCACAAAATATTTTATTGTCGGACTAAATCAACCCAAATGCAAGGCTCAGTAGAGGCTACTCTAAAATAGGTTAATGTAGGTTTCGTTTTGTTTGTTTGATTTGAGGTTTAACGTTCCCGTCAGCACTATTTAAATCATTTTTGAGGCGTTACTTCCAATTCTGTTGAACATTTACCCGACATTGAGATGAAATGACATCTAAATCCCTGCCGCCCAATGAAACCAACAGGGGTGTCGCACCACTTTGCCTGTGTATAATTAGGTCTTTCAAGCGCTTTACCAGTACTCGTGTGTGGTGGGTTCCAGCTCTGCGTGGAAGCATCGTGCAGCCCAATCTATTTCTCCAAGCTCCGATGTGCGGGAGCAGGGCACATGTAGGTACCATATATAACTGAAGAATTGCATATTTTCATGCCGCTTTCACTAACATTACGATAACACACCTGTGAGACACAGTGCGTTTTTCACACCTTCAAACAAGAGCTGTCACTATAGGTGACCAATGCCCCCCCCCCCTTCCCCCCGTGGGAGCCAATTTCTGAGTTTTTGCAAAATTTCAAGGGGAGATAATTCAGTCACAAATGACAAGAGTTGTGGCCCTTGGTCAGAATGTAGCCCGTGTGATGGTGAATACGTGTGTGAAATTTCATGGGGCTAGGTCAAATACTTTTGAAGTTATGATCAAGGTTAAAGTTTTTGTGACGGACAGACTGACAAACAAACAAACAAACAGATAGGGACAGTTAGACAAACAGACAAACAGACAAACAGGGCAAATACTATATGTCCCCCGAATCAAAGATTCTCAGGCGGGGACATAAAAATGGCCACTTGTCTGACGAGAATCCTCGATTTTTATCATGTCCCGGTAGCGATAGCGGGGACATATTGTTTTCGCCCCTTCTGTTTTTGTTGGCTTGTACGTGAACAACTTTAACGGTGGTCATAACTTTTGAACCGTTTGTGATAGAGCCTTCATATTTTGCATGTGACCTTGACCTCCGACCTAATTTGCCATAAATTTTGAACCGCTTGAGATAGACCCTTCATATCCGACGCGTATGTCCCTTGTGTTAAGGGCATACCACCCATACAAAAAAGGAAACTGTTACCATGGCCTTGACCTGTGACTTTTTATGTCCCCGGTAGCGATAGCGAGGACATATTGTTTTTGCTCTGTCTGTTTGTTTGTTTGTTTGTTTGTTTGTTTGTTTGTTTGTACGTGGACAACTTTAACGTTGGTCATAACTTTTGAACCGTTGGAGATAGAGTATTCATATTTGGCATGAACGATCCTTGTGACAAGAGCTTCACGTTCATGCAAACAAATTGATCTGTGACCTTGACCTTTGACCTACTTAAAAGAAATAAATAGCACTGGTCATAACTTTTGAACCGCTTGGGATAGAGCCTTCATATGGCATGTATGTTCCTTGTGACAAAAGCTTTACATTCATGCAAAAAATTTGATCTGTAACCTTGACCTTTGACCTACTTTAAATAAAAAATAACATTTTGGACATAACTTTTGAACCATTTAAGATACAGCCTTAATAGTTTGCATGTATGTTCTTTGTGACAAGAGCTTTACATTCACTAAAATGATTTGACCTGTGACCTTGACCTTTGACCTTCATAAAAGAAAAAGGTAACATTGGTCATAACTTTTGAACCGTTTGGGACACAGCCTTCATAGAGCCTTCATATTTGGCATGTAGGTTCCTTGTGATAAGAGCTTTACATTCATGCAAATTTTGTTGACCATGACCTTGACCTACTTAAAAGAACAAATAAAATTGATCATAACTGTTGAATCGTTTAAGATAGAGCCTTCATATTTGGCAAGAGCATTACATTCATGCAAACATTTTTGACCTGTGACCTTGACCTACTTTAAAGAAAAAACTATTATTGTTCATAACTCTCGGACCGTTAAGATAGAGCCTTTATATTTGGCATGTTAGTTCCTTGTGCCAAGAGCTTCCCACTCGAACCAAAAATCTTGACCTGTGACTTTGACTTTGAACTGTGACCAACTTTGAAAAAAAATGACCATGTCCGGGAACATGTTCGTGTTTCACAAACACATCTTGTTAAAAAAAAAAATCTCGGCCCGGAGACCTGTTCGTGTTTTACAAACTTAAGACATTTTATGCTTATTCGTAATACAAACATAGGTTGTGGGTGTTCGTTACAACTGCCTCATTGAGGCGGTTCTAACGAGTACCCACAACTTATGTCTTGAAGCAGAAATAAGAAAAATAACGTATACCCCCGTAAACGCCAGTTTTTCTCTTATAAAGTGGGGTTTAGTGGTGTTCATTTCACGGGCTTGTTCAAGTGAAGCATGATCCTTTTATGCGTCTTCTTACATTGTTATACCAAACATATGTAAATTGTCTTGATACATGACCTTTAACTAAACCGGGAAGACCCTGATCAGACAACGCTTTTTGGTGTGCCTGATCTGGCGCTACAATGTCCGAAAAAGCAAAAACATGAGGTCGGTCAAGATCGATCCTACTTTACAAATCACACTGACCTAACAACAATAAGGAAATAGCGGCTAAGAGAAACCTTTACCAGGTTTTCATACAACCCTGTAGTGGTAACGTGGACATCAACAACGTAACGCCACTGCTTAGTACCTTTGGATCGATTGACAACAAAAACAAGCGACCCAAACCGACCCAATTGGACAATAAGAACCAATGTGACAAAGGGAGTATTGTTTTTCATTTACGTTAAAAAACTTCTTACATCACGTTAACAAGTCCGTGAAATAAACACTTTCTTACACCTCACTTATATATAGAAAACTGGGGTTTACGGGGGTATATATTATTTTTATTTTTCTCATTTTTGCTCCTAGACATTGGTTGTGGATACTCGTTAGAACTGCCTTTGTTTTGAGTAAATCATAAATTTTCTTCATTTGGAGATGTAAAACATCCACTTTGACGCACGGGTGTTGCATTGTATTATTTTTCAACATAATACCCTTCAGTATCTATGAACTTATGCAGCGGTGTTTAAGGGCCTAATTGCCACTTTTACAGAACTCCATTTCTTGATTGTTCAGAAAGTCATTCATTGCATATATGAGGTTAGCATCGGACTAAAAGTGGATGTCTGAAATAGTTGTTTTCAGTTTTGTAAATAAATGAAAGTCTGATGGAACGAGATCATGTAAATAAGGCTGATGCTCAATCAATTTAAAGCCACAATTGTGAATGGCAGCCACAGCAATGACAGACTTTTGAACAGGAGCATTGGCCGGATGGAACAACACACCTTTATTGAGCATTCTTCGACGCTTAAGTTAAATATTTTCTCGTAACTGCGTCGGAAGTGGAGCATAGTATGTGCCATTGATTGCTTGTCTCGTTTGGAGATGATCTATTAGCAGAATATCATCATCACAGAAACCGAGGCCATATCCTTCCCAGCTGATGGAACAGTCTTTGCCTTCTTTGACGGGGCAGTGCAAGGGTGCTTCAATTGTACCGTTTGTTGTTTACCCTCTGATGGACCAATGTTTCAACCATAGTGACAAAACTCTGAAGAAAGTTGGCAGGATCTTCCTCAAAAGGTTAAGATTAGCACGCGATAATGTGCGCCTGGTGTGCTTCTGATCAACTGTCAGAAGTTTTGGTACCATCAGACCGAAAGCTTTCTCATTGCAAGATCCTTTGTCAGAATGGAATGTACTCTTTCTTTTGAAATGCAAACTCTACTGGCTATATATCTTTCTGTGACTCGTCTGTCAGTCATAGCAATAACATGGTTTTTATTGACCATTTCTGGGGTCGCAACACTGACAGGCCTTCCAGGACGGGGGTCATCCTCAAGGCTCTGTCTCTGTGCTAAAATTCCGCTACCCACCTTGCCACTGTAGCATATGAAGGGCCATCTTTCCCAAGTGTTGCTACCATATAAAATGCAAGCGCTATAAAATGCCGATTAATTGTAACAAATCTACACTTAAGGCTGTTGGGACAAGAAAAAATTTACATAAAAATGAAAACTTTTATATCCAAATAAATAACTACCAAATCAACAAATTGTCCGTTCAACCGGTATTATTTTGAATAAATTTGTTCAAATGCAGCTTACAAAATTATTTTTTATTAAAAAAGTCATTACGCGAGATCTATCCTTTTAAACTTTTCTTATCTCATGTTACTACCATGCTGCATTTGTACTTGTATCATCCTGTGCTGTTGGGCCGCACACTGGACGGAAGATAACCTAATCTGTGTCTAAATGGTAACATAGGCATTATCATTCTTGTTTGTTTTTTTCGGAGTGGGGGGTGGGTGCGGAGGTGATTTTACGGTCTTTTCAAAATTATTTCACATGTCGAGCCGATCGTTAATCAATGCTGGGCGAAAATTGGGATACCCGGAGAAAAAACCTGACCTTCCATTGCAGAGCTTGGTGTCTCAAATGTGACCAGAGCCAGACTCGAACTCAGTACCATATTTACTTTATGTTATATACGTGTAAGACTAAATCTCGATTTAAAATCTGCTAGCCTGGAGTCGTCTTCATTCTACCAACCTACTATTCTCAATACATCCAACTTATGTGAGAAAAGAATTGAAAGTAACTGTTTGTGCAACCCTTAAATTGAAAGTGGTGCATATACAAGTACTGTACATATATATGATGTTCCCAGTGATAGGTGCCTAGTAACATTTATTAAAGTGTCTTTCTAAAGGACACGACATTTCCGCACCTCAGGAGTAAAGTCTTTCCTGTAAGAAATCAACACATTATTTATTATTTGATTACACCAAAGGCTCTCGTGAACTTATCCGTAGGCATTCTTGAAAGTGCTGATTTTGACGTAATGTGATCTTACATGGTGCTTGGATTGATGGCCACTATACCGCTAGCCTATGGCATACTAATCAGGAATTAAACTAATTAAACCTGATAGAAGTGGCTGAAAATGAGTGGCATACTCGTACATGTATGCTATTCAGTTAACAAATTATTTGATATAAAGGAGGCAAATTAGATTTATAAGACTTCCCTACATGTGTCCTGTAATGCAAAAAGGTATTTTAGAGATCTGCAATTGTTGCCATCATAGGCCCTATGTATATAATATTCTGAATCAGGGATCTATTAAGCAAGTGCAAATTAATTAGCCTATCAGAGTTGATCAGGAGAACGCGGATTCGATACCTGCCGGGTTCGGCAACATTCTTGCGTGGAGATTGATAATGAAATCTTTTCTACGATCATTCTGTCCCTTCCGCTTTTTCAAGAAGGGCAATTGTCTGTTTCTGGCGAAAGTATACGCACTGTGCTAGTTAACAACTTAAGTATCAGCCAATCAAGGAAAAGTGTGGATAGGTGAACTGACCGGCTCAAAAATGACCTATTTTATATAGTGGTGACTGGGCCGTTAAACTTCAATACAAACAAACAAACGTGCAATTGTCAGAGAAATACTATTTTCGCAGTTTGAACTTTTGGTGACCATGTATATGGTGTTCAAGGCATGCAGTTCTCACATAAATCCTACAAAATTCATATTTTTTTTTAAACAAATAAAGCTACTGTGCGCTGTAACAATGTGGACTTTTTTTACCTATATACCTACAACGGCACGGCCAAGTACCGGTCATAATTCTTTTTCGTCATATTCTCGCACTCATATCTTCCAAGTACGAAAAGAAGAAACGTCTTTTTTTATTTTTGCATATAAATCATATGCAAACTTTATAATTTACAAAATAAAAGTATTATTAGCAACAGGTGCGCCATAAATTAGTTACGTCAATGATGACGTCGCGATTTATTCACGTTTTCTCGGAATGACGTAATTACGAAGGAGCATTAGGGCCAGGTGCACTTTTATTTCTTTTGATAGCTATCTCGAAATTTCGACTTAGTATCTCGAAATTTCGACTTAGTAGTAACTCGAAATTTCGACTTAATAACTCGAAATTTCGACTTAGTATCTCGAAATTTTAACTTAGTAACTCGAAATTTCGACTTAATAACTCGAAATTTCGACTTAATAACTCGAAATTTTGACTTAGTATCTCGAAATTTCGACTTAGTAACTCGAAATTTCGACTTAGTATCTCAAAATTTCGACTAAGTAACTCGCAATTTCGACTTAATAACTCGAAATTTCGACTTACTATCTCGAAATTTCGACTAAGAAACTCGAAATTTCGACTTACTATTTCGAAATTTCGACTTACTATCTCGAAATTTCGACCTAGTAATTCGAAATTTCGACTTACTATCTCGAAATTTCGACTTAATAACTCGAAATTTCGACATACTAAATCGAAACTGACTCTGTGATCTGCGATGTGCATTCAAATCTGAATAGGGATTGGCCATATTAGGAATCTTATTATGGTCAACTCAGAATTGAAGGAAGGCCTCAGATCTCAGAACCAACTTTCCGCAACTTCATTATCACGGTTTAAATATGGAGTTGGATATTTTTGCATGTTTAGCGCCAGAAGTCATGCCTCATTTTGAGAAAGAATCATTTGCCACTAGACCTGTGTGCTAGACCCCGCAGTTACGGAAAGGAGACATTGGCTTGGCTAGCTAGAAGCCCGGATTTGAATTCCCTCGAAACTATTTGGGAGATTCTTGGGCGTCGAATACAGAACATTGAACACCCCCACGCCCCCCCCCCCCCCTCCCCTCCCCCACCACCACACACACGCGTGGCTAGAGCTGACCAGCCATCAATTTCGACGTCTGACCGATGGGTAGAATCGAAGGGTCTCTGTCAAAATGATACATCTTGAACACGCAACGTATTCTTATACCGCATTTTCTGTCCGGTTGTTGCTTTGTCATCTTATGGGTCGATTTTTTTTCATTCGACCCAAAGTAACTACCTACAGAAGCTTCTCGCCTACTATTGTCCACGTAACTATCGCTGACCATCTACACCATGAAGGTACCGGTTATTTAATGAAGCTCTCTTCTGTGGCGTCTGATCAGGGTCTACACTGTTTGCAATGTGCATGTTCACCGGCCATGTTCTACATGGCACATTGACGTCACAAGGAAAGACTATAGCGCTGCTATAAATAACTGGTACATGGATTTTGAACATGGTCAGTGATAGTCGGGAGGTCAATAGTAGGTGGGAAGCTTCTGTAGTTAGTAACTTTTAGTCAATTGATGATTAATCGACCCAAGCGCGGCGTCTGATCAGGATCTACACGTGTTGCTTGTAGTATAGGAATTTAAAGGATACACGAAACATGTACAAATCCACACTCGAAGACAATCGACCCACCAGTGCTGTCAGTGCTTTGATCTATAAATGATTTTTACAGCACACGATGAGAAAGTTTGATACCGAAAAAAAACCTGTCAAATATGACTTTTAGCCCGCTTGTATTTTACTGAAACGGGATTGAATTTGTTTGTTTGATTCTAGGTTTAACGTCCCCGTCAACACTGTATAGGTCATTTTGAAGTCGTTGCTTCCAATTTTGTGGGACTTTTACCCGACGTTGAGATGAAATGACTTCTCAAGCCCTGTCGCCTAATGAAACCAATAGGGTTTATAAGCATGGACGGTCCGACTCGCACCGCTTTACCTGGGCAGGCTTAGATCCTCTAAGCGGTTTACCAGTACTCGTGTGCGGTCGGATTTCAGCTCTGCGTTGAGGCACCATGCAGCCCATCAATTTCTTCAAGCCCCGATGGGCGGGGGCCGTGAAACGGGATTGAATGTGCGACGTCCTGATGAGACAGAAAACCCTCTGTCTCTTACATGATACATATGCTTTGGGCCTCTAGTTTTATAGTTCTTCAGAAATATTTGATAAAATTAACATTGGCCATTTTAGAAAGAAAGAAGAATGAAAGAACATGTGAAATAATACACCGAGAAAGGTCATTGGCGTTTATACGATACAAGTAAGCCGATAATGACCAAAGTCTCTTCACAATTTTATCACATAATTTGCATAATCTGCTTGATGTAAACTTGTTTTCAAAGCGTGGGTATAATGAAACGGGGGTGTTTAACATTAACTGTGTGTAAAGGACTTAATATATTGTAATGACTATTAAGTCGAAATTTCGAGATACTATGTTGAAATTTCGAGTTAATAAGTCGAAATTTCGAGTTATTAAGTCGAAATTTCGAGATACTAAGTTGAAATTTCGAGTTAATAAGTCGAAATTTCGAGTTATTAAGTCGAAATTTCGAGATAGTAAGTCGAAATTTCGAATTACTAAGTCGAAATTTCGAGATACTAAGTCGAAATTTCAAGTTAGTAAGTCGAAATTTCGAGATAGTAAGTCGAAATTTCGAGTTACTAAGTCGAAATTTCGAGTTAATAAGTCGAAATTTCAAGCTAATAAGTCGAAATTTCGAATTAATAAGTCGAAATTTCGAGATACTAAGTCGAAATTTCGAGATACCTATCAAAAGAAAAAAAGTATACTTGGCCCTAATGCTCTTTCGTACGTAATGCCCCATTTTGGCACAAAATCTCATGACGCGTCACATATATCTATGAATTTTATCCAAATATTCCATTAAGTAAAGGAAAAAAAACAAAACCCATTTAATGAGAATTGTTAACGGCAGTAACACTGAAAAAGATGTTAGCGTATTTTGCCAATTAACAATCCCAAACATGCTTCCTTTAATAGTACATATATGTGAAGTTCCATCCATATATTCCATTATCGTTAAGGAATAAGAGCCCCAAAAGCATTTAATGGGACTTGTACACGGACATAACTGTCGAATGTTAACGTATTTTGCCAATTAACACTACTAAACATTCTTTCCACAGTGGTCTATAGATCTGTGAAGTTTCATCCATATATTCCATTTAGTAATGGAATAAGTGTTCAAAAAGCATCTAATGGAAATTGTTATAGACAATATTTCTGTACAATATTAAAATATTAACGTATTTAGGCCGTAAGCAATTCCCATTACCAATATATATACAAAATTGCATCCAATTATTGTATAAAATAAACGAATAATAGTCCAAAAATCATTAAATGAAAATGGTTAACGGCAACAAATCTGTCAAATGTTAACGCATTTTGCCTATTAACAATCCAAAACCTGATTCTTATGGTGGTCTATATATCAGTGAAGTTTCATACAAATATTCCATTTAGTAAAGCAATAAGTGCCCAAAAACTATTTAATGGGAATTGTCAATTCCGTTAAATGTTTACGTAGTTTGCCCATTAACAATCCAATTTAAAAACAAAATGTGAAGAAATGTTCAAGTTATTGATCGGAAACGCCCAAAATCCACCTGTTTGAAACTAAAAAGGGTCGTAACTCTGTCAAATTGTAAGGGATTTTGCCCATTAACAATCCCATACCACTCATTCCCCGTATAAACTTGTATATAGAATTTGAACAAAAATCCGTGAAATCGGAAAGAGTGCGGACGGACGGACGGATACTCGACGATATATCATAATACCCCGGCACTATCGAGTTATGGGGTTATAATAATGCACATGGATGGGTTATTGTTTCGCACTGCCAAAACAAAACCCACAATCTATATTTGGAGCAAAATTAAGAACAACTATCACAATTTTCAATCGAATCACGAAAACACGCCTATAAAATTTTGACCCCCTTGAACACCACTTTTATGTAGTAAAACTGGGGTTTACAGTGGTAAACCTTGTTTTCGTATTTCTGCTCTATAATATAGATTGTGGGTACTTGTTAGAAACGCCTCGATGAGGCGGTTCTAACGAGTACCCACAATCTATATTTTGAGCAGAAATAAGAAAAATATCACAATTTTTCATCTTAAAATTTTCGTTTTTGCGGCGGTAAAATTTATAATGTATTTGTATAGGCGTGTTTTCGTAATGGTTTATGGAGATATGAAAGAATACGCTATGTGACACGGTCTTTAATGACACAATGGCTGGACAATTGTGAAGTACCAGTTAAGTCGCAGTCTTGTTTTGTTTAATATTCTTGAAAGGAATAATATTTAAATTATTTCCCTTTTTTAAATAAATCAAGGTTCAATGCGCTTCTCAATCCCATAAGCAAACCTACTCATTATTATATTTGTCAAAGAAAACAGTTACTTCTAAAGTCCGACTGCATATGAATATACTAATGCGCAGTCATCATTTTCACAAACTCTGTAAATTAAATCATATAAAGTAATGTAACACCACTTTAGGAATATCAAATAGCAAGGCATATTTTCATTTATTGCCCTCCTCTGTGTGTATCGTGTGTGTTAAGGGGTATGACGAACAAATCGATATATTTCCCTCACACAAGAACACCAAATGATTTATTATACCGAATTCCGCCGAGATTATTTCAGTTAATACACTTGAACTGTTTGAGCAGTGTTGTCAGGGTGGGGAAATATTGTAGGGAAATGTGATAATTTATGACCCTGCGAGTGACATCTGGAGATTCATTCAGTGGATGCTCTTGTACTTTAAAGCAACGACGTCGGAGGAGAATACTGCAAGGGAATATGATATTTAATGGCCTGTGCGTGGCATGTTTTCGACCGATCGTAATTGCAGAATACATTATGAATATCAATGATGTAAGATATAATTCTCTAATACACAACGATTTATAGCGTGCATCTGAGGGTAATCAATTTCAAATATACCCCAAATGGATTCGATGATTCCAAAGAAAATACAAATATAAACTGCAGAAGGACGAAGTGAAGACGTTCTACCACTGCTACAAGACACTTGGCACCAGATTCAGTACTGCAAAAGAAAGCTATGAAAGTTGTTCAGTGCTCAAACAATGGATTGCGCAACATTAACAGATTCGTGTGATGAACACCGCTGTATATTTCACATGATATGGACAAAACAGGGTTTTAAAAGGGCGTACATATTCTTTTTTTTATTTTGGTTCATTTAGGCGGTTGTAACGAGCATTTACACTTTCAGTTTGGGCCAGAAATAAGAAATGTATTATTTATTGTCATCGTAAAAGTATCGGTCTTGGAGACATGAACGAATACATAAATTTATCTATAAATGGACATCAGATCCATGCGCAATCTGTGACGCCTGACATATCTACCTGTGCAACTGATCATGAGACATTAATTTCAAAAATTAAGTTTTCCATACGATATCCACTTCCGCCGCCATTTAATGAGGCCACTCGAATATGTTATGACGTTCGGCGGTAAAACGATGTTTGCTCGCATCAAAACAATGTTTGTGATAGTATTGCAGTCAATATGTGGGCAGATTTCTTCTGTCAACAGCAAATGTTTAGAATTTGAAGTAAACAACAAAATTATTGTCGATTGTTAGACTCGAACAGATCAGCTTTATTAGCTCACTTGAGCACGAAGCGCTCATGGTGAGCTATTGTGATCAGTCAATTTCCGTCGTTCGTCGTCAGATATTTGTTTAGCTGAACACTTCGGCCAATGTGATTCAAACTTCACAGGAATGTTACCTGGATAGCTCCTTACCAAACTTGCTATAATCGTTCTTCTCCGATGAACAAGAAAGCCACCAGAATTAAAAATAGAAACATGGTTAAACGACAACTCCTCCAGTACCATTCGGCCAAAGTCGTTCAAACGTCATAGTAATACTGCTTAGGTGACCCTCTTCCAAACTAGCTAAACCCGTTCTGCTCTAATGAGCAAAATGGTCACTAGAGTTAAAAATAGTGATAAAGTAGAAGTAAAACAAAGATCAGGAATTGATACAATTAACTTACTCCATCCATAAAAGACACCAAAGGGAAAGAAATACAAACATTAAGCGACCAGACCACAATGGAAACCTAAACAAAGGAAGGCCATATGGACAGTTACTTTCCCACAAAATGGCCATATGGCCATCCAAAATTAAAAGACACAAGTGATACACACAGTAAGTAACAAACAACAACATAAATAAACATCGTAAATTTGCTTCAAACGCGAACTCCTCCTGAACCCGTTGGCCGATTGGATTTATACCCCACAGAAATGTTGCCTAGGCGACTCCCTATAAAATTGGCTAAAACCATTTCGCTTCGATGAATATCATGGCCACCAGAGCTAAAAACAAAAAAAAAAAATTCTTAAACGACAACTCCCCTTGTACCCTTGGACCAATTTCATTCAACCTTAATAGAACTGTTGCTTATGTGATTCTGTGCAAAATAGCTAAAACGGTTCCGCTCTGATGAGTAAAATGACCAGCAGAACTACAAATGAAAAACATCGTAGATTTTCTTCAAACGCAAACTATTCCTTAACCCTTGGGCCCATTTGATTCAAAATTCACAGGAAAGTTGCCTGGGTGGCTCCCTACCTAGAAGCCAAAATCGTTTCGCTTCGATGAACAAGATGGCCGCCAGAGCTAAGAAAAAGAAAAATATTTAAACGACAACTCCTGTGTCCTTGAGCCAAATTCATTCAGCCGTGATAGAAATGTTGTTTAGGGGACCCGTTACCCATGTTGCTAAAACGGTTCTGCTCCAATTAGTAAAATGGCCGCCAGAGCAAAAAATAAAATAAAAAATACATCGTAAATCTGTTTCAAATGCGAACTCATAATCCCTTGGGCTAATCTGATTCAAACTTCACAGTAATGTTGCTTAGGTAACCCCTTAACAAACATTCTTAAATCGTTACGTTCTGATGAACAAGGTGGCCGCCAGAGCTAAAATAGAAAACAATCTTTAAACAACAACTTCCCCTGTACCTTTGGGTCACATACATTCAAACTTCATAAACAAGAGGGCCATGATGGCCCTGGATCGCTCACCTGATCCATAGAGTAACAAGTGGGCCCCGGGTAGGGCCATTATTGACCCTAGGGTTATAATGTGCATAATGTTGAGGGAGGTCTAAAAAGGTGAAGCTTCATACCAAATATCAACAAAGGTAATAATTTGAACAATCTTGGCAAAGGTCCACTAGATGAAGCTACACACCAAATATCAAAGACCTGAGCCTTGCGGTTTCAGAGAAAATTTTTTTAAAGTTATTCCCTACATAAGCCTATGTAAAACCAAATGGCCCTGGGGCGGGGGCATTTTTGGCCTCAGGGCTAATTTAAACAATCTTGATAAAGGTCTACTAGATGAAACTTCACACCAAACATCAAAGACATGGGCCTTGCTGTTTCAGAGAAGCAGATTTTCAAAGATTATCTTTATATAAGTCGATGTAAAACCAAGGGGCCCCGGGCGGGGGCATTTGTGGCCCGAGGGCTATAATTTGTTCAGTCTTGGTAGAGGTCCACTAGATGAAGCTCCATACCAAATATCAAAGACATGGCCTTGCAGTTTCAGAGAAGAAGACTTTTTAAAGATTTCCCTATATAAATCTATGTAAAACCAAAGGGTCTCGGGGCGGGACATTTTTGGCCCCAGGGCTATAATTTGAACAATCGTGATAGAGGTCCACTAGATGAAATTTCACACCAAATATCAAAGACCTAGGCCTTGTGGTTTCAGAGAAGAAGATTTTTAAAGATTTTCCCTATATAAGTCAATGTAAAACCAAAATGCCCCGGGGCGGGAGAATTTTTGGTCCCAGCACTATAATTTGAACATTCTTCGTAGGGGTCTACCAGATGAAGCTTCATACCAAATAGCAAAGACCTGGGCCTTGCAGTTTCAGAGAAGAAGATTTTTAAAGATTTTGCTTATATAAGCCCATGTAAAACCAAAGGGCCCCGGGACAGGGGCATTTTTGGCCCCAGCACTATAATTTGAACAATCTTGGTAGGGGTCCACTAGATGACGCTTCATACCAAATAGCAAAGACCTGGGCCTTGCAGTTTCGGAGAAGAAGATTTTTTGAAGATTTTCCCTATATAAGCCCATGTAAAACCAAAGGGTCCCGGGGCGGGGGCATTTTTGGCCCCAGCACTATAATTTGAACAATCTTCGTATGGGTCCACCAGATGAAGCTTCATACCAAATATCAAAGACATGGGCCTTGCAGTTTCAGAGAAGAAGATTTTTAAAAATTTTCCCTATATCAGCCCATGTAAAACCAAGGGCCCCGGAGCGGGGGCATTTTTGGCCCCAGCACTATAATTTGAACAATCTTGGTAGGGGTCCACTAGATGAAGCTTCATACCAAATATCAAAGACCTGGGCTTTGTGGTTTCAGAGAAGAAGATTTTTAAAGTTTTCGGTGAAAAAAAAATCTATTTTTGGCTCCTGTTACCTATATGTGCAACGGACCGGAACCATTTGAACAACTTTGAAAGGGGTCTACATAAGGATCATTCCTGTGAAGTTTGGTGAAAATCCGATCAGTGGTTTAGGAGGAGATGTTTGAAGAAATTGTTTACGCACGAATGACAGACAAAAAGTGATCCTAATATAAAATACAAGAGGGCCATGATGGCCCTGGATCGCTCACCTGATCCATAGAGTAATAAATGGGCCCCGGGTAGGGCCATTATCGACACCAGGGCTATAATGTGCATAATGTTGAGGGAGGTCTAAAAAGATGAAGGTTCATACCAAATATCACCAAAGGCTATAATTTGAATAATCTTGGCAAAGGTCCAATAGATGAAGCTACACACCAAATATCAAAGACCTGGGCCTTGCAGTTTCAGAGATGAAGATTTTTTTAAAGATATTCCATACATAAGCCTATGTAAAACCAAATGGCCCCGGGGCGAAGGCATTTTTGGCCTCAGGGCTATAATTTGAACAATCTTGATAGAGGTCCATTACATGAAGCTTCACACCAAATATCCAAGACCTGGTATTGCCGTTTCAGAGAAGACGATATTTCAAAGATTATCTCTATATAAGTCTATGTAAAACCAAAGGGCCCCGGAGCGGGGGCATTTGTGGCCCAAGGGCTTTAATTTGAACAATCTTGGTAAAGAACTACTAGATGAAGCTCCATACCAAAATATCAAATACATGGGCCTTGCAGTTTCAGAGAAGAAGATTTTTAAATATTTCCCTATATAAGTCTATGTAAAACCAAAGGTTCTCGGGACAGGGCATTTTTGGCCCCAGGGCTATAATTTGAACAATCTTGATAGAGGTCCACTAGGCCTTGGTGGGCATTTTTGGCCCCAGCACTATAATTTGACCAATCTTGGTAGGGGTCCACTAGATGAAGCTTCTTACCAAATAGCAAAGACCTGGGCCTTGCAGTTTCAGAGAAGAAGATTTTTAAAGATTTTCCCTATATAAGCCCATGTAAAACCAAAGGGCCCCGGGGCGGGGGCATTTTTGGCCCAGCACTATAATTTGAACAATCTTGGTAGGGGTCCACTAGATTAAGCTTCATACCAAATATTGAAGACCTGGGCCTTGCGGTTTCAGAGAAGAAGATTTTAAAGATTTTCCTTATATAAGCTCATGTAAAATCAAAGGGCCCTAGGGCGGGGGCATTTTTGTCCCCAGCACTATAATTTGAACAATCTTGGTAGGGGTCCGCCAGATGAAGCTTCATACCAAATATCAAAGACCTGGGCCTTGCGGTTTCAGAGAAGAAGATTTTTAAAGATTTTCCTTATATAAGCCCATGTAAAATCAAAGGGCCCCGGGGCGGGGGTATTTTTGGCCCTAGCACTATAATTTGAACAATCTTTGTAGGGGTCCATTAGATGAAGCTTCATACCAAATATCAAAGACCTGGGCCTTGTGGTTTTAGAGAAGAAGATTTTTTAAGTTTTCGGTGAAAAAATCTATTTTGGCTCCTGTGACCTAGATGTGCAACTGACTGGAACCATTTGAACAACTTTGAAAGGGGACCACCTAAGGATCATTCCTGCAAAGGTCCACTAGATGAAGCTACACACCAAATATCAAAGACCTTGGCCTTGCGGTTTCAGAGAAGAAGTTTTTTTTTAAAGATTTTCCCTATATTAGCCTATGTAAAACCAAAGGGCCCCGGGGCGGGGGCATTTTTGGCCCCAGCACTAAATAAGCCTATATAAAACCAAAGGGCCCAGGGGCAGGGGCATTTTTGGCCCCAGCACTATAATTTGAACAATCTTGATAGAGGTCCATTACATGAAGCTTCACACCAAATATCCAAGACCTGGCATTGCTTTTTCAGAGAAGAAGATTTTTCAAAGATTATCTCTATATAAGTCTATGCAAAACCAAAGGGCCCCGGAGCGGGGCATTTGTGGCCCAAGGGCTTTAATTTGAACAATCTTGGTAAAGAACTACTAGATGAAGCTCCATACCAAAATATCAAATACATGGGCCTTGCAGTTTCAGAGAAGAAGATTTTTAAATATTTCCCTATATAAGTCTATGTAAAACCAAAGATTCTCGGGACAGGGCATTATTGGCCCCAGGGCTATAATTTGAACAATCTTGATAGAGGTCCACTAAGCCTTGGTGGGCATTTTTGGCCCCAGCACTATAATTTGACCAATCTTGGTAGGGGTCCACTAGATGAAGCTTCTTACCAAATAGCAAAGACCTGGGCCTTGCAGTTTCAGAGAAGATTTTTAAAGATTTTCCCTATATAAGCCCATGTAAAACCAAAGGGCCCCGGGGCGGGGGCATTTTTGGCCCAGCACTATAATTTGAACAATCTTGGTAGGGGTCCACTAGATGAAGCTTCATACCAAATATTGAAGACCTGGGCCTTGCGGTTTCAGAGAAGAAGATTTTAAAGATTTTCCTTATATAAGCCCATGTAAAATCAAAGGGCCCTGGGGCGGGGGTATTTTTGTCCCCAGCACTATAATTTGAACAATCTTGGTAGGGGTCCGCTAGATGAAGCTTCATACCAAATATCAAAGACCTGGGCCTCGCGGTTTCAGATAAGAAGATTTTTAAAGATTTTCCTTATATAAGCCCATGTAAAATCAAAGGGCCCCGGGGCGGGGGCATTTTTGGCCCCAGCCATATAATTTGAACAATCTTTGTAGGGGTCCATTAGATGAAGCTTCATACCAAATATCAAAGACCTGGGCCTTGTGGTTTTAGAGAAGAAGATTTTTTACGTTTTCGGTGAAAAAATCTATTTTTGGCTCCTGTGACCTAGATGTGCAACGGACTGGAACCATATGAACAACTTTGAAAGGGGACCACCTAAGGATCATTCCTGCAAAGGTCCACTAGATGAAGCTACACACCAAATATCAAAGACCTTGACCTTGCGGTTTCAGAGAAGAAGATTTTTTTAAAGATTTTCCCTATATTAGCCTATGTAAAACAAAAGGGCCCCGGGGCGGGGGCATTTTTGGCCCCAGCACTTAATAAGCCTATATAAAACCAAAGGGCCCACGGGCAGGGGCATTTTTGGCCCCAGCACTATAATTTGAACAATCTTGGTAGGGGTCCACTAGATGAAGCTTCATACCAAATATCAAAGACCTTGGCCTTGAGGTTTCAGAGAAGAAGATTTTTAAAGATTTTCCCTATATAGTCTATGTAAAACCAAAGGGCTCCGGGGCGGGGGCATTTTTGGCCCAAGGGCTATAATTTGAATAATCGTGTTAGGGGTCCTTTAGATGAAGCTTCATACCAAATATAAAAGACCTAGGCCTTGTGGTTTCAGAAAAGAAGATTTTTAAAGATTTTCCCTATATAAGCCCATGTAAAACCAAAGGGCCCCGGGGCGGGGGCATTTTTGGCCCAGCACTATAATTTGAACAATCTTGGTAGGGGTCCACTAGATTAAGCTTCATACCAAATATTGAAGACCTGGGCCTTGCGGTTTCAGAGAAGAAGATTTTAAAGATTTTCCTTATATAAGCTCATGTAAAATCAAAGGGCCCTGGGGCGGGGGCATTTTTGTCCCCAGCACTATAATTTGAACAATCTTGGTAGGGGTCCGCCAGATGAAGCTTCATACCAAATATCAAAGACCTGGGCCTTGCGGTTTCAGAGAAGAAGATTTTTAAAGATTTTCCTTATATAAGCCCATGTAAAATCAAAGGGCCCCGGGGCGGGGGCAGTTTTGGCCCTAGCACTATAATTTGAACAATCGTTGTAGGGGTCCATTAGATGAAGCTTCATACCAAATATCAAAGACCTGGGCCTTGTGGTTTTAGAGGAGAAGATTTTTTACGTTTTCGGTGAAAAAATCTATTTTTGGCTCCTGTGACCTAGATGTGCAACTGACTGGAACCATTTGAACAACTTTGAAAGGGGACCTCCTAAGGATCATTCCTGCAAAGGTCCACTAGGTGAAGCTACACACCAAATATCAAAGACCTTGACCTTGCGGTTTCAGAGAAGAAGATTATTTTTTAAAGATTTTCCCTATATAAGCCTATGTAAAACCAAAGGGCCCCGGGGCGGGGGCATTTTTGGCCCCAGCACTAAATAAGCCTATATAAAACCAAAGGGCCAGGGGCAGGGGCATTTTTGGCCCCAGCACTATAATTTGAACAATCTTGATAGAGGTCCATTACATGAAGTTTCACACCAAATATCCAAGACCTGGCATTGCTGTTTCAGAGAAGAAGATTTTTCAAAGATTATCTCTATATAAGTCTATGCAAAACCAAAGGGCCCCGGAGCGGGGCATTTGTGGCCCAAGGGCTTTAATTTGAACAATCTTGGTAAAGAACTACTAGATGAAGCTCCATACCAAAATATCAAATACATGGGCCTTGCAGTTTCAGAGAAGAAGATTTTTAAATATTTCCCTATATAAGTCTATGTAAAACCAAAGATTCTCGGGACAGGGCATTTTTGGCCCCAGGGCTATAATTTGAACAATCTTGATAGAGGTCCACTAAACCTTGGTGGGCATTTTTGGCCCCAGCACTATAATTTGACCAATCTTGGTAGGGGTCCACTAGATGAAGCTTCTTACCAAATAGCAAAGACCTGGGCCTTGCAGTTTCAGAGAAGATTTTTAAAGATTTTCCCTATATAAGCCCATGTAAAACCAAAGGGCCCCGGGGCGGGGGCATTTTTGGCCCAGCACTATAATTTGAACAATCTTGGTAGGGGTCCACTAGATGAAGCTTCATACCAAATATTGAAGACCTGGGCCTTGCGGTTTCAGAGAAGAAGATTTTAAAGATTTTCCTTATATAAGTAGAAGTAAAACAAAGATCAGGAATTGATACAATTAACTTACTGCATCCATAAAAGACACCAATGGGAAAGAAATACAAACACCAAGCGACCAGACCACAATGGAAACCTAAACAAAGGAAGGCCATACGGACAGTTACTTTCCCACAAAATGGCCATATGGTCATCCAAAATTAAAAGACACAAGTGATACACACAGTAAGTAACAAACAACAACACAAATAAATCGCCACAGAAGAGCCGCCTTGGAACGGTCAGTGGAAGATTTCCACTGGGGGGCTTAAATCGATTTTACGTGGCCACAATCCTCGCCCTTACTTCAGTCGCGATTTAGACGAATAATTTGTTCAGTCCGCATGAAGGCCTCCTAACTCATCAGTGCAACATCTCCGTGAACACAAAAATCAAAGAACCACAGAGGTGAGACAACGGTGAGGACTCGACAGCAAGAAACCACTGAAATGCTGGAGCAAAAGAAAACCATTTTTTTTAAGATTTTCCCTATATAAGCCTATGTAAAACCAAAGGGCCCCGGGGCGGGGGCATTTTTGGCCCCAGCACTAAATAAACCTATATAAAACCAAAGGGCCCCGGGGCAGGGGCATTTTTGGCCCCAGCACTATAATTTGAACAATCTTGGTAGGGGTCCACTAGATGAAGCTTTATACCAAATATCAAAGACCTGGGCCTTGAGGTTTCAGAGAAGAAGATTTTTAAAGATTTTCCCTATATAAGTCTATGTAAAACCAAAGGGCCCCGGGGCGGGGGCATTTTTGGCCCAAGGGCTATAATTTGAATAATCTTGTTAGGGGTCCTTTAGATGAAGCTTCATACCAAATATAAAAGACCTAGGCGTTGTGGTTTCAGAGAAGATGATTTTTAAAGATTTTCCCTATATAAACCTATGTAAAACCAAAGGGCCCGGGGCGGGGACATTTTTGGCCCCAGCATTATAATTTGAATAATCTTGTTAGGGGTCCTTTAGATGAAGCTACATACCAAATATAAAAGACCTAGGATTTGTGGTTTCCGAGAAGAAGATGTTTAAAGATTTTCCCTATATAAGTATATGTAAAACCAAAGGGCCCCGGGGCGGGGACATTTTTGACCCAAGGGCTATTATTTGAACAATCTTGTTAGAGGTCCATTAGATTAAGCTTCATTCTAAATATCAAAGTCCTGGGCCTTGCGGTTTCAGAGAAGAAGATTTTTAAAGATTTTCCCTATATAAGCCTATGTAAAACCAAAGGGCCCCGGGACGGGGCATTTTTTGCCCCAGCACTATAATTTAAACAATCTTGGTAGGGCCCATTAGATGAAGCTTCATACCAAATATCAAAGTCCTGGGCCTTGTGGTTTCAGAGAAGAAAAATTCTAAAGATTTTCCCTATATAAGTCTATGTAAAACCAAAGGGCCCCGGGGCGAGGGCATTTTTGGCCCCAGCACTATAATTTGAACAATCTTGGTAGGGGTCCACTAGATGAAGCTTCATACATAATACCAAAGACCTGTGGTTTCAGAGAAGAAGATTTTTAAAGATTTTCCCTATATAAGCCAATGTAAAACCAAAGGGCCCCGTGGCGGGGGCATTTTTTGTCCCAGCACTATAGTTTGAACAATCTTGGTAGGGGTCCACTAGATGAAGCTTCTTACCAAATATCAAAGTCATGGGCCTTGTGGTTTCAGAGAAGAAGATTTTTAAAGATTTTCCCTATATAAGCCTATGTAAAACCAAAGGGCCCTGGGGCGGGGGCATTTTTGGCCCAAGCACTATAATTTGAACAATCTTGGTAGGGGTCCACTAGATGAAGCTTCATACCAAATATCAAAGACCTGGGCCTTGTGGTTTTAGAGAAGAAGATTTTTTAAGTTTTTGGTGAAAAAAATATATTTTTGGCTCCTGTGACCTAGATGTGCAACGGACCGAACCATTTGAACAACTTTGAAAGGGGACCACCCAAGGATCATTCCTGTGAAGTTTGGTCAAAATCCGATCAGGGGTTTAGGAGGAGATGTCGTTTAAAGAAATTGTTTACGCTTGCACGGACGCCCGCACGGACGCACGCACGCACGCACGCAAGGACGCACGACGGACGACGGACAAAAAGTGATCCCAAAAGCTCACCTCGTCACTACGTGACGGTGAGCTAACAAGAGGGTCATGATGGCCCTGGATCGCTCACCTGACCCATAGAGTAACAAGTGGGCCCCGGGGAGGGCCATTATTGACCCCCAAGGTTATAATGTGCATAATGTTGAGGGAGGTCTAAAAAGGTGAAGCTTCATACCATATATCAACAAAGGCTATAATTGTCCACTAAATGACGCTCCATACCAAATAACAAGGACATGGGCCTTGCAGTTTCAGAGAAGAAGATTTTTAAACATTTCCCATATTTAAGTCTATGTAAAATCAAGGGTCTCGGGGCGGGGGCATTTTTGGCCCCAGGGCTTTAATTTTAACAATCTTGATAGAGGTCCACTAGATGAAATTTCACACCAAATATCAAAGACCTAGGCCTTGTGGTTTCACAGAAGAAATTTTTTAAAGATTTTCCCTATATAAGTCTATGTAAAACCAAAGGGCCCCCCGAGGCAGGGCATTTTTGGCCTCAGGGCTATAATTTGAACAGTCTTGGTAGAGGTCTACTAGCTGAAGCTTTATACCAAATATCAAAGACCTAGGCCTTGTGGTTTCAGAGAAGATTTTTAAAGATTTTCCCTGTATAAGCCCATGTTAAACCAAAGGGCCCCGGGGCGGGGGCATTTTTGGCCCCGGCACTATTATTTGAACAATCTTGGTAGAGGTCCACTAGATGAAGCTTCATACCAAATAGCAAAGACCTGGGCCTTGCGGTTTCAGAGAAGAAGATTTTTGAAGATTTTCCTATATAAGCCCTTGTAAAACCAAAGGGCCCCGGGGTAGGGGCAGTTTTGGCCCCAGCACTTTAATTTGAACATTCTTGGTAGGGGTCCACTAGATGAAGCTTCATACCAAATATCAAAGACCTGGGCCTTGCAGTTTCAGAAAAGAAGATTTTTAAAGATTTTCCCTATATAAGCCTATGTAAAACCAAAGGGCCCCGGGGCATGGGCATTTTTGGCCCCAGCACTAAAATTTGAACAGTTTTGGTAGGGGTCCACTAGATGAAGCTTCATACCAAATAGCAAAGACCTGGGCCCTGCAGTTTCAGAGAAGAAGATTTTTTAAAGATTTTTCCAATATAAGCCTATGCAAAACCAAAGGGCCCTTGGGCGGGGGCATTTTTGGCCCCAGCACTATAATTTGAACAATCTTGGTAGGGGTCACCTAGATGAAGCTTCATACCAAATATCAAAGACCTGGGCCTTGCGGTTTCATAGAAGAAGATTTTTAAAGGTTTTCCCTATATAAGCCTATGTAACACCAAAGGGCCCCGGGGCGGGGGCATTTTTGGCCCCAGCACTATAATTTGAACAATCTTGGTAGGGGTCCATAAGATGAAGATTCATACCAAATATCAAAAACCTGGGCCTTGCAGTTTCAGAGAAGAAGATTTTTAAAGATTTTCCCTATATAAGCCCATATAAAACCAAAGGGCCCCAGAGCGGGGTCATTTTTGGCCCCAGCACTACAATTTGAACAATCTTGGTAGGGGTCCACTAGATGAAGCTTCATACCAAATAACAAAGACCTGGGCCTTGCGGTTTCAGAGAAGAAGATTTTTAAAGATTTTGCCTATATAAGCATATGTAAAACCAAAGGACCCCGGGGCGGGGGCATCTTTGGCCCCAGCACTATAATTTGAACAATCTTGGCAGGGGTCCACCAGGAAAAGATTCATACCAAATATCAAAGACCTGGGCCTTGCAGTTTCAGAGAAGAAGATTTTTAAAGATTTTCCCTATATAAGCCCATGTAAAAACCAAAGGGCACCGGGGCGGGGGCATTTTTGGCCCCAGCACTATAATTTGAACAATCTTGGTAGCGGTCCACTAGCTGAAGCTTCATACCAAATGCCAAAGACCTAGGCCTTGTGGTTTCAGAGTAGAAGATTTTTCAAGATTTTCCGTATATAAGTCTATGAAAAACCAAAGGGCCAAGGAGCGGGTGAATTTTGGCCTCAGGGCTATAATTTGAACAATCTTGATAGAGGTCCACAAGATGAAACTTCACACCAAATATCAAAGACCTGGGCCTTGCAGTTTCAGAAAAGAAGATTTTTAAAGATTTTCCCTATATAAGCCTATGTAAAACCAAAGGGCCCCGGGGCGGGGGCATTTTTGGCCCCAGCACTAAAATTTGAACAGTTTTGGTAGGGGTCCACTAGATGAAGCTTCATACCAAATAGCAAAGACCTGGGCCCTGCAGTTTCAGAGAAGAAGATATAAGCCTATGTAACACCAAAGGGCCCCGGGGCGGGGGCATTTTTGGCCCCAGCACTATAATTTGAACAATCTTGGTAGGGGTCCATAAGATGAAGATTCATACCAAATATCAAAAACCTGGGCCTTGCAGTTTCAGAGAAGAAGATTTTTAAAGATTTTCCCTATATAAGCCCATATAAAACCAAAGGGCCCCAGAGCGGGGTCATTTTTGGCCCCAGCACTACAATTTGAACAATCTTGGTAGGGGTCCACTAGATGAAGCTTCATACCAAATAACAAAGACCTGGGCCTTGCGGTTTCAGAGAAGAAGATTTTTAAAGATTTTGCCTATATAAGCATATGTAAAACCAAAGGACCCCGGGGCGGGGGCATCTTTGGCCCCAGCACTATAATTTGAACAATCTTGGCAGGGGTCCACCAGGAAAAGATTCATACCAAATATCAAAGACCTGGGCCTTGCAGTTTCAGAGAAGAAGATTTTTAAAGATTTTCCCTATATAAGCCCATGTAAAAACCAAAGGGCCCCGGGGCGGGGGCATTTTTGGCCCCAGCACTATAATTTGAACAATCTTGATAGGGGTCCACTAGATGAAGCTTCATACCAAATATCAAAGACCTGGGCCTTGCAGTTTCAGAGAAGAAGATTTTAAAATTTTCGGTGAAAAAAATCTATTTTTGGCTCCTGTGACCTATATGTGCAACGGACCGGAACCATTTGAACAACTTTGAAAGGGGACCACCTAAGGATCATTCCTGTGAAGTTTGGTCAAAATCCGCTCAGTGGTTTAGGAGGAGATGTCGTTTGAAGAAAAAGTTTACGGACGCACGGACGCACGCACGCACGACGGACGACGGACAAAAAGTGTTCCCAAAAGCTCACCTCTTCACTACGTGACGGTGAGCTAAAAAATGTGCTTAGGTTATCCTCTACCAAATTGGCTAAAGCGGCTTTGCTCAGGAGGGCAAAATGGCCACCAGAGCTAAAAATAGAAAAACATCGTAAATTTGCTTCAGATGCGAACTCCTCCTAAACCCTTGCGCAAATTTTATTCGAACTTCACAGGAATGTTACCTGGGTGGCTCCTTACCAAAACAGCCGAAATCGTTCTGCTCTAATGTACAAATTGGGTACCAGAGCTAATATAGAAAAAACAAACGTAAATTTGCTTCAAATGAGAACTGCTTCTAAACCCTTGGTCCAAACTTCACAAGAATGTTACCTAGGTGACTCCCGGCCAAAATAGCTAAATGTCCCACTCTGATGAACAAGAGATGACTACCAGAGCTATAAATATAATGTATTAGAGACAGTGGGACGCAGGTGTGCGAATTAGGACCCTCCGGACTATCTAGTTGAGTATTAGATAATATACTAATCTACGTTACAACTGATAGCCAAACTACGACATATTACTCAACAAACTCCCAACAAATCGCAATCGTTAGTGCTACGTGCTACCTGAAATTTCTGTATTACTTTATTTACCACCATGGTAAACAGCGTTTCTTTAAGAAATTATATAAATTGATTGACACGTGTAGAAATAACAACAGTTCGAGAATTGCTATATTTTTAATTGAAATGGAGATATTTCGAGAATTACACAAATTAAAACCAAGTTTGTGAAGCAAGATCATGCGATGTTGCAAAGATAAAGTGTTGTCCGATTTTTACTGGATATGGTCGTTCATCTTAGACAAAAAAGAGATCAACTACGAATGTGCAATTCCCATTTCTTTGCAAACCCTTTCCAGGTAAATATAGCTGCAAAACAACTCTCGAGTTGTATGGGCAAATGCCAGTCTGTGCACATTTCTAGCTAAATGCTCGATTCATACGTCTACAGCAATCTTTTAGCTCATTAACTACCAGATAACTAGTGAGTGTACTCAGAAGTTGGTGTAGTACTTTTTGACCAAGTATAGTAAAATTATGTTTTGCATGGGTGTAAATTGTTTTTCTTAGAAATATGGGAAAAAATCTCAGAATTTTTTATCTGTTTTTGTTTTGTAGGTAAGTTTTCTATATATTTGAATATGTTTGTTTTCGTAAGAAGCTACAAAGGAGAAACCACCTTGGGAGGACCAGCAGTTCCGTAAATATAACATATGTGTGGACCAAAATTATAGTTTGGGTCATCAAAATGCATCATAATTGCTGGACTAGGCTAGGACTTTTGGTTTATTTTGAAGGTATCTTAAATAGCTTTGGCTGTTCAGTGTAGACAGGATACACTTACTTAGATTAAGTGTTATGTTTCGGTCATATATAAGTGAGTGCACGGATGACATAATGTGTGTCTCTTATTTTAATGCATTGAAGTTTTATGTGAAACATACCTTAGATATTTACTTCAGATCTTCACCTACGATTGGAGTTCAATAAGTTCGTAGAACTCAGGGTTTGCCGGATCATTACAGGGTCACTGATGAGGCTTTACTAGCCGAAACTACGTAGTATGGTCCATCTTCTTCTTATGAATGTTTTCATTGCTCTTAAAGGAACTCATTTTTGATTTTTATTTGCCTTCACTGCAGCTGGTGTTGTGCCGTGTGGCGGCCGTAAAACGTCTCCCCGTACATCAACCATAGTGCAGTTTATATTTTACTTTTGGTCCTTTGAGATCATCGTGAATATTCTGAGAAATCAGAAATAAATTATTGATTTAGACTCATTCTTGACAGGTTTTTAATTATTTTGACCCATTTTGATTTATATCAGTCTTTGAATCGACTGCCTATTCGAAATTCGTAAAATTGCAGAATGTTTCCTCTGGCTTTCTTTGCCGGATCATTACAGGGTCACTGATGAGGCTTTATTAGCCGAAACTACGTAGTATGGCCCATCTTTTTTCTTATGAATGTTTTCATTGCTCTTAAAGGAACTCATTTTTGATTTTTATTTAACTAACAGATTGGTAGATGTTTCAATATTATTTTTCAATATAACCGAGTAAGAAAAGGTCACTCAGTAAAGGCGCCACAATCCAAAAAAAAACCGCAGCCGTCTCAAGTCACCTTTAGAAAGTGACATGGAGGCACACGCAAAAACAGACGGCACATCGCCAAACAACAAATAAGACACTGGAACAGAACGACAGTCTTTGGGCGGTCTGTAGTAAAACTACTGGTTGGTGGGGGGGGGGGGGGGGGCTTCAACTCCGGAGCTTATGAAATTTCAAACCTCGCCCCCCAGTTCCAGTATAGTATCAAACAAAATAACAAGAACAAATTGATCTGCATGGAGTCTTTCTAGCTGAACAGTGAGTCATGATAAAATACATGGTAAAATGGTTATATATAGATTAACATTATCATGAATCAGGGTAGAGGACTCAACAACAATCCGACGTCAGAGCAGAACAAAACCACCAGGTAGATCGCGGGGGGTCAAACCCAGGAAATATCCGACTCCACCCTTCCCGAATTCAAAGGTTTTAGGGTAGGACCGTCATCAAAGGGTCAGCAGTGCGGCCCACCGCCGTGCAACCAAAGAGCGAAGCAAAGTTGTCCACTGTAAAAGTGTCTACAACCAAACATGCGGTCTGTCGCATAACATCCATGTTATTACCACTTTTCTTGTATTTAGCAACAATTTTTCTGAACTGACCAGAACAATTACCCCTTTTTGCTTCAATGCAGTTAGCCCACTTTTCTCTTAAGCAGTCTATGCCTTTGAAATAAAAGCAGTCTATTATTTTGTTACTCAAACAAAGCCTCTGTAGCAGCCTTGAGCTCACCATCGTTCCGACATCTCGACCACCCAAGTGGGACTTAAAATTTCGAAACAGATAATAATCACTTGTGGCCAGGTCTGGACTGTATGGCGGGTGATTTAACTACTCGAACTTGCACTCACGAATACCCGCTTGTGCAACTCTGGACTTGTGCACAGGGACATTATCATACAAAAGTAGGACACCAGCAACTAGCTTGCCCCTTCGTTTTGCTTTAATAACTACCTTTATTTGTTTAATGACATTGGCATAGTATCTCCATGTAACTGAAGTACCAGCAGGCTTGTGATCTATCATCATAATCCCTTTGGAGTCCCAAAACACCGTGGCCATTTCTTGCCGACTGATGGTTGGGGACGAACATTTTTAGGTGGGGTGAGCCAGGGCGCTTCCATTGCATTGACTCGATTTTGGTATCTGGGACCCAGTGTTGAAGCCAGTTTCATCTCCTGTTACAACACGAGTGTAAAGTCTTCGGAACTGGCATGACACACTTCCAGAAGTTCTTGACTTGACTCCACCTTTTGCTGACGATCTTTCAGGTTTAGGTTGACTGGGTATGCACCTGGTAGATACTTTTGGCGTGCCTAAATGTTCATGGATTATAGTGTAAACACATCAATTTGAAATACCACATTATAAAGCATGTTAGGCAACTTTGATTCGGCGATTGTTTAGCACAAGTCTTTCGATACGGTCGTTCATTTCCTGGCTCATGACACCAGCAGGGCGACCTGGCCTAGGGTCATATTCTTAGGAGTCTCGCCCACGTTTAAATTCTGCTGACCAATTTTCCACTGTGGAATACTTTGGGTTACTATCACCATACACATTAGCCTGCGTCGATGGCTTTTTTGGACTTTGCATCCTCCTTAATGAGGAACTTTATGAATGCTCTGAACTCAATATTCTGACTTTCCATTTTTGCCTATGGGTAGCCGTTTTCAAACAAAAAGAGCAAAACATGTTCGTGTTGAATAAAGGGCTGTTATCATTCAGCTGACAAAGGTTTATACTGCACAAAATGAAAAATAGAAATTTTGAATTGTATTGAAAAATACTGAGTTCTAGGAATTAATTGAACTCCCCTTGTATATGAGCTTCTCTGATCATTTCATCGGTCAGAGTCTCACCTTTATTTGGCATCGCATGTCCAAGATCAGCTGTACTGATAAAACCATCGCCATTCTTGTCAAATGCTCTGAACGCCTCTCTTAATTCCTCCTCAGTAGCTTCCATTTTCCTAGCCATTCTAGTAAGTCTATGGTTCCCTTACCTGCAAGGTAAATGAACACTTAATCACTAATTCTACCAAATTAACATTCTGACAAGTCAAATTTAGTGATTTAACATGGCTAATTGCTGAGTGAAGTAATATATTGGTTTGAGACAGGTCGTAGTGGACAAAGCCTGTGAATTCACGCAGTCTGATTATTAACCCAAACCACCCGTAAGGCATAAGATTAAAGTGCAAATTAAAATTTTAGATTATCTAACAATTACAGTGCTTGAAGGTCCCTACATTTGTTTGTTTGTTTGATTTGAGGTTTAACGTCCCCGTCAACACTGTAAAGGTCATTTTGGAGACGTTGCTTCCAATTTTGTGGGACTTGTACCCGACATTGAGATGAAATGACATCTCAAGCCCTGTCGCCCAATGAAACCAATAGGGTTTATTAGCATGGACGGTCTGCCTCGCACCGCGGTTCCAGGACAGGCTTAGATCCTCTAAGCGGTTTACCAGTACTAGTGTGCGGGCCGGATTCAGCTCTGCGTGGACGCATCATGCAGCCCATATATTTCTTCAAGCCCCTATGGGCGGGGGCTTGAAAGTCCCTACATAATGCGAATTGTTAGTCAAGATATTGAAATCCGTTTGCATCCGGTACAGCCTTATCGGGAACAATCCGTATTCTGTAAAGGTATAATGCCAAAGTTCAAATATACGAGTAACTGCAGGGGTCCATCGGGTTTCTTGTAGAATACTGTCGAGAGTAAAAGTTTAAAGCTGACAAAAAATATTAATCTTTTTGAAAAATACTTGTTTATTCATAAGATTTTTAGTTCACCTGAGCCGAAGGTCCCGGACAGCTATGATGATCAGTCACCAAGCGTCGTTTTTAGTCCGTCTGTCCACAATTTAAACGACATCTCCTCCTAATCCAACGAACAGATTATGACTATGGCTACATGTGAGACGCCAAGTTCTGCAACGGAAGGTCAGGTGGTTTTTCTCCGGGTACTCCGGTTTTCGCCCACCTCTGATTAACGATCGATATGAGTGAAATAATCTTGTAAGGGCCGTAAAACCAAAAAAAAAAAAAAAAAAAAAAACAATATGACTAAACATATCATAAATGTTCTTATTCGAAGACTTCCATTCCATGCAGAACTCTAGTTGCCACGGTAACAAATAGGGGAACTGGACGAAAAACTTAAAAGGGCCCAGGTCTTTGATATTTGGTATGTAGCATCATCTAATGACCTGCTACCAAAGATGTTCAAGTTATAGCCCTGGGGTCAAAACTGGCCCCGCACTAGGGTTCCTTTTATTACATAGACCCTTATATGAAAAAAAAAACAATTAAAAATCTTATTGTCTGAAACAAGCCAAGACTGTTCGAATTTTAGCGCTGGGACCACAACTGGTCCCGCCCAGAAGCCCACATATTTTATACTGGCTTATACAGGTAAAATTCTTCTTGTCTGCAACCAGAAGGCACAGGCCTTTGATATTTGGTTCATTTCTTTTTCTAGTGGACCTCTACATTGATTGTTCAAATTATGTTCCTGGGGCAAAATAGCCACGCACTTGGGCCCACATGTTTTTAGCGAAACCCTTTACATTTGTTTTAAAAATCTTATGTTCCGAAAGCAGAAGGCTCAGGTATTTGATATTTTGAACACAACTATGTCTAGACTAGTGGCTCTCTATCAAGATTGTTCAAATTACAGCCATGGGGCCAAGATAGCCCTGCCCAGGGGCCACATGTTTTATATGGGACAAAACTTAAAAAATCTCCTTTTCTGAAACCAGAAGGCCACTGCCGTTTTTATTTGTTAAATAGTTGTATCCATTACGAAAACACTCCTATTCAAATATAGGAACGTTTTATCACAAAAAAATGAAAATTTTCGTATAAAAAATTCTGATATTTTTCATATTTATACTCCAAACATATAATGTGGGTCCTCGTAAGTACCGCTGCGCCAAGACGGTTCTAAGGAGTATTCACAATCTTTTTTTATGAGCAGAAATATAAAAAATAATATATATATCCCTGTAATAGACGTAGAGACAATGATTAGGAATCGATACAATTAACCCACAGCTCCCATCAGAGACACCAAAGGGAAAAAAACACAAACATGAAACGACAGACCCTAATGGAAACATCAATAGCGGAAAAACAAAATGACAGTTACTTTCCTACAAAATGGCCTATTGGCTATCCAAAACAAAATAATATTAGCGACACAAACACCCAAAGACAAACCATAACAAAAATAAACCACGACAGAAGAACCGCCTTGGAACGGTCAGTGAAACGAATTCAACCGGTGTGTGTGTGTGGGGGGGGGGGTGCTTAAATCGATTTTACGTGGCCACTACCCTCGTCCTTACTTCCGTTGCGATTTAGACAAATAATTTGTTCAGTCCACATGTAAGCCTCCTAACTCATCAGTGCATCATCTCCGTGAACACAAAAAAAATCAAACAACCAAAGAGATGAAACAACGGTAAGATCTCGTCAACAAGAAACCACTGAAAAGCTGGAGCAAAAGAAAACAAACAGTTTGACTCCGATGGGTCCGACCAGAGACAGAACATCAGGCACCAACCAACATTACACTAAATTAGATCTCTTTAATTCTCAGTAAGTCTTTACGCTGGAACCTCATAGAATCTAAAGCCTGTCCCCATTCCCCCCCCCCCCCCTCGGCGTGCAATTAAAGAGGGAAGCAAAGTTGTCAACCGTGATTGAGTTAACTACCAAGCATGCAGTCTGTCGTACAACATTTATATTGTACCCAATATTTTATACCGAAAAAAGATTTTACGAAATCGGGTGTTGAAGTCAGTCATTGCGTTTATAATTTTTTCTGAATCTATATCCTACCCCCTCCCCCCCCCCCCCCCCCGAAAAAAAATTCGACTTCCGATAGACCTTTTTGCAGAAGAGATTTATGTCCAAATCAGAATCAGAATGACGTCTATCAAATTTTGAAAAGGCTTTGCGTAGTTTATGGTACCGATAACCCTGATTAAGAAGTTTAGCAGTTAACAATTTATTACGAGTGTAAACCGCAGCTTTACTACTACATAAAAGTGGGGTGTAATGGGGTCCAAATTATATTGGCGTGTTTTCATGATAATTGGACCTCTGCCAAGATTGTTCAAAATATACACTCGAGCCATAAATGGCCCCACCCTGAGGTCCACATGAGGCCCTGAGACCCACATGTTTTCAATAGACTTATATGAGGAAACACTTTAAAAATCTTCTCGTCTGACACCAGAAGTCCTAGCCTTTGATATTTGCTACACAGTTTCGGCTGGACATGTACCATAATTTTTCAAATTATAGCCCTGTCGCCAAAATTGGTCCCGCCAAAAAAGTCACTTATTTTACATAGATCATAAGAGCAAACTCTTCTTGTCTGTAACCAGGAAACATAGGCCTATGATATTCCGTACATAAGTAAATCTAGTGGACCTCCACCGAGAATGTTCATATTGTAACCCCGTGACTATATTCCTGAAAAATTTACAATGTCTTAAAGTAATAAGCGATATCTACCTTGTTAAACTTCAATATTAAAAAACTAAGTAAACTGTTTATCCCAGATGAGCGATATCGGCCCAACAAAGCGCTCTTGCTTTAATAGTAATGGAAAAAAAAGATTCATTGATGAAAATTTGGTCTGTTGTGGTGTTGGCGAAAAGCAAGGCAATGTTATAGCCTCCTTTCATATTGGGAAATGTGGCATTAATAGTTAAGTACATGTATGCATTAGGTTTTGTTATTTATTTATTTATTTATTTATTTATTTATTTATTTATTTATTTATTTTGGTAAGACCATAGATGCTGGGTACTCATAAGAACCGCCTCAATGTTCTGTTTGCATTACGAAAAAAAAAAAGCCTATACAAATACAATGAAAACTTTACCTCCGAAAAAACGAAAATTTTCAGATGAAAAATGGTGATTTTTTATTTATTAATTTTTTTTTTCAAAATATATATTGTGGGTACTCGTTAGAACCGCCTCGTCGAGGCGGTTCAAACGAGTACCCACAATCTATGTTTTAGAGCAGAAATAAGAAAAATAAGGTCAACCCTGTTAACCCCAGTTTTAACATATAAAAGTGAGGTTCAAGGGGGTCAAAATTATATAGGCGTTTTTCGTGATGGAAACACAGATAAGCCAAATACAAAACAATTCATCAGATGTTCTTGATTTTTGTTCTTTATTTCATTTTCATGGAGCAGGATTGATAGCTTAAAGGGCCAGATTGTAAATAAAATTTACCGAATAGATTGGTACCTGATGCTCTGTTTCTGTCGGGCCCATCGTAGTCTTACTGTTGGTTTTCATTTGCGCCAGGTTTTCATTGGTTTCTTGCTGTCGAGTCCTCAACGTTGTTTCATCTCTGTGGTTGTTTGATTTTTGTGTCCACGGAGATGTTGCACTGATGGGTTAGAAGGCCTTCATGCGGACTGAACAAATTATTTGTCTTAATCGCGACGGAAGTAAGGGCGAGGATTGTGGCCACGTTAAATCGATTAAAGCCCCCCACCCCCCAAGTGGAATTTGTTTCCGCTGACCGTTCCAAGGCGGTTCTTCTGTCGCGGTTTATTTTTGTTATGGTTTGTCTTTGGGTGTTTGTGTCGCTTATATTATTTTATTTTGGATAGCCTATTGGCCATTTTATGGGAAAGTAACTGTCGTTTTGGCTTTCCGCTTTTGATGTTTCCATTGGGGTCTGTTGATTCATGTTTGTGTTTATTTCCCCCATCACGTGAACAAGTCCGTGAAATGAACACCCCCTTACACCCCACTTTATATAGAGAAAGCTGGGGTTTACGGGGGTAAACAATATTTTTCTTATTTCTGCTCCAAGACATAGGTTGTGGGTACTCGTTAGAACCGCCTCAATGAGGCGGTTCTAACGAGTACCCACAACCTATGTTTGCAGTATAAATAAGAAAAATATCTAAGATTTTCGTCAGAAAAGTAGCCATTTTGGAGATGTAAAAATTGCCTATATCGCACGGGTGTGTTATCGTAATGCCTTTGGTGTCTCTGATGGGAGCTGTGGGTTAATTGTATCGATTCCTGATCATTGCCTCCATTTCTATTTATTACTAGGAGGCGAATATCATTCAGAGTATTTTGTATGACCAATGAAGACGCCGGAAACAGTTCTGACGTCTGCTCAGATATTGATCAGTTTTTCTCAATTTTCTTATTTAAAAGGGGTAAACGGAGTCTCCTAACATTAGCATTTATCTTTTTTTGCTTTTTGTCAATTAGAAGCAAAATATAACCTGGAAAAGTTGTACTTTCGTTTCAATTTGTTATATACTTTATTCGGTAGGGAACGCCCATTTTTCTAAAAAAAAAAAAAAAGGTTGCTTAGTTGGCCTAGCGATATAGATATAAATTATAACGAAATTAATGTTTATTTAAATTCCACGTGGAAGCAAATAAGAGTACTCATCTTTTGTTTGATTTGAGGTTTAACGTCCCTGTCAACACTGTAAAGGTCATTTTGGAGACGTTGCTTCCAATTTTGTGGGACTTTTACAAAACATTGGGGTGAAATGACATCTCAAGCCCTACCGCCAAATGAAACCAATAGGGTTTATAAGCATTGGCGGTCCGACATGCACCATTTTGGACATTTTGGCCATTTTGTGGGTAAGTAACGGTCCTTTTGGCTTTCCGCTCTTGGTGTTTCCATTGGGGTCTGTTGTTTCGTGTTTGTGTATCTTTCCCTTTGGTGTCTCTGATGAGAGCTGTGGGTTAATTGTTTCGATTTCTGATCATTGCCTCCACTTCTATTTCAGATCCTCTAAGCGGTTAACCAGTACACGTTTTCGGGTCGATTTCAGCTCTGCGTTGAAGCATCATGCAGCCCATCTATTTCTTCAAGTCCCGATGGGCGGGGGCCGAAAAGTACTCATCTTTAGCAATGTATATTAAGGCCAGGACCTGCACTAGCAACAGAACCTGCCTCCCCTTTGTCGTAATGCTTGTGTCTTGATATCACATGATGGTTTACGCGACTATAAATGCAGGAGTCCTCGACTTTATAAGGCAATGTGCGTTCCGACGCAGAAGAAGCAAGACTTTCTAAAGATATTAAGTATAAATCTTTTCGCGTTAGTAAGTTATAGGCCGGCCGCCACCTATCAGGGCTTGAAGAAATAGATGGGTTGCATGATATTTCCACGCAGAGCTGAATTCGACCGCACACGAGTACTGGTAAACCGCTTAGAGGATCTAAGCCTGTCCAGGCTAAGCGGTGCGAGTCGGACCGCCCATGCTTATAAACCCTATTGGTTTTATTGGGCGGCAGGGCTTGAGATGTCATTTCAGCTCAATATCGGGTAAAAGTCCCCAAAAATAGGAAGCAACGTCTCCAAAATATCCTATACAGTGTTGACGGGGACGTAAAACCTTAAATCAAACAAAAAAAAAGTTATAGGCAAGTATCGGTGAATACTTTTGCTTCAAGCATAATTGAGCACATTGAAAGCAGCAAAGATTCAAAGCTTCTTAGGAGTCGTCAGATTATCATTCTGTGCGTGGAATATTTCACATCAAACCGTGTTTGTGGTGATTTATAAAGCTACAGAACTGAACTGGGCAAACTATAACTAGCTGAGGATATATATACATGGCGCTAGGATAATTAGTATATTGAGGACGCAGGATAAATAAGTATACATCACACAAACACGCCTATACAAATACATTGCCACCTTTATCGCCGAAAAAATGAAAATTTTATGATGACAAATTGTGATAATTTTCTTATTTCTGCTCAAAATATAGATTGTGGGCACTCGTTAGAACCGCATCATCGAGGCACTTCTAACGAGTACCCACATTCTATATTTGAGAGCAGAAATAAGAAAAAATAAGGTATACCCCCGGAAACCCCAGTTTTACAATATAAAAGTGGGGTTCAAGGGGGTCAAAATTATATAGGCGTGTTTTCGTGATGGTTGTAAAACGGAGCTGACTGCGACTAGAATTTATTAATGTTGTTCCGTTTTTTAACCTTGTGAAAGTGATTTAATAGTTTTACATTATCAACACGTTGTGCATCATTCTGTTTTAATCAGCTGCCAACGTATGCCATCGGAATGTCATGTTCATTGTAAGACGGAAAGACAATAAATACCCCCCTGCACGATACACGTAGTACACAGACGTATCTCCCAGTAACGTCCTTAGACGGTCGTAAATAAACTTGGTTACCACCAATACTATCAACATGGCTTTCAATCGGAAGCCAGCAGCTAGCAAAACAACGACACATTAGCCAAAAAAGGCTAAGATTGCGCAATGAGGAAACAGGCAAAGGTATACCTACAGAATAACACAATCTTGTGACTTAGGGCTCTTGTTCGTGTCTCCGAAACTGACAGTTTCTAATGAAATGCTGTATTATTTTTTTTCTCTCTTACATGTATTTATACTCTAAACATAGATAGTGTTCATTGAATCCGCCTCCTCATCACGCTAACAAGTCCGTGAAATGAACACCCCCTTACACCCCGCTTTATATAGAGAAAACTGGGGTTTAGTGGGGTATACATTATTTTCCTTATTTCTGCTCATAGACATAGGTTGTGGGTACTCGTTAGAACCGCCTCAATGAGGCGGTTCTAACGAGCACCCACAACCTATGTTTGAAGTAAAAATAACAAAAATATCACAGATTTTCATCAGAAAAGTAGCCATTTTGGAGATGTGAAAAAAATGCACTATGTCGCACGGGTGTGTTATCGTAATGTTGACGCTGTTCTAATGAATACGCAGCCAGTATGTATTGGAGAAGAATTAGGAAACATAATGCATACGTCTGCAAACCAACGTTTTTTCCTACGCAATGGTATACAGGCGTAATCCCAGTGGGCATAGTGACATTTATACATTGCCGTATCAACGTCGATGCAATGTCATAGCGTTGCTACGACGTTACGCACATGTAATTTTCCCGATGGGATCATTACAGTTGCAAATGGGATGACCCTCGGTGTCTGAAACACTAACCCTCGAAGTAAAACGAATGGAAGACGCATGTCATTCGTATATTTATATGGAGGATAACTATCCGTTTATAATTGTAAGTCCGCCCTAAATCTCTAGCGTTTTCTTTGGGTGGTATGGCTTGAGATGTCATTTTATCTCATTACCGGGTAAAAGTCCCACAAAATCGTAAGCAAGGTCTCCAAAATATCCTAAACAGTATTGACCAGAAGGTCAAACCTCAACTCAAACAATCAAATCAAAAGTCCGCGGTATATGTTTTTAGCCAAAACATAATTTTCCATGTCCATAACTGTTGTATTGGTATTGTGTCTGAGGGTAGGCTGGACAAAAATGGTCTCCAACTAGACTGTTTCTTTTAAGCTCAAAGTTCCCGTATTTCAAGTATAGATCTTAATCAGACCGCCCGTCCTGTGATCTCATATGAGTCTACACTGTTGGAGAATTTTCCCTTTCGTTACTCTCTTCATAACTAGATTAACCGATTCAATATTGAACACACATTTTGTCTTGGCATCTTTAGGGTTCATTTGCTCGGCACGTGGTCATGTGTCAATATTTAGCAATTTGCATTGGATCAAAATGCGTTTCTAAAGATAACAAGATGTGTTTGTGAAACACTGATGCCCCCGGACAGCGCATGTTAAATATGAAAGCAGTATCACTAAGCAATCAAAAGGTATGGCCAATGTTCAAGTCTTAAAAAAGTAGGTCAAGGTCACAAGGTAAAAAATTATGGGATTGTTGAAAAGGTCTTGTGACATAGTATGCACATGTGAAATATGAAAGCCCTATCACTTACCAATTGAAAGTTATGGCCAATGTTAAATTTATTAAAAAAAAGGTCAAACATCAAGGTAACAAGGTAAAACTAGAGTGATGACAATGTTTCTCTAAAAATAGCCATAGTGACCTTGACCGCGAAAGTAGATCTTGCTCAAGATATTATCATAAGCATCTTTTGTGTGAAGTTATATTAAAATCTGTTAATAAATGTAAGCGGTAGAGCGATGACAACGTTTTTCTAAAAATAGCCACAGTGACCTTGACCTTGAGGTCATGACCTTGAAAGTCAAAGCAACTCGATAAGAAACATTAAAATCCATCAATAAATGTAGGTGCTAGAGCGGTGACAAAGTTTTTTCTAAAAATAGCCACAGTGACCTTGACCTTGAAAGTCAAAATCGCTCGAGATATTGTCATAAGGAACATTTGTGTGGAGTTTTATTGAAATTGGTGAAAAAATGTAAGCGCTAGAGCAATGACAAAGTTTTTCTAAAAATAGCCACAGTGACCTTGACCTTTAAAGTCCAACAAGCTCGAGGTATTGTCATAAGCAACATTTGTGTGAAGTTATATTGAAATCAGTGAAGAAACGTAGTCGCTAGAGCGATGACAAAGATTTTTCTAAAAATATCCACATTGACCTTGACCTTGAAAGTCGAAATCGCTTGAGATATTGTCATAAGGAACATTTGTGTGAAGTTATATTGAAATCGGTGAAGAAATGTAAGCGCTAGAGCGATGACAAAGTTTGTCTAAAAATAGCCACAGTGACCTTGACCTTGAAAGTCGAACTTGCTAGAGATTTTGTCATAAGGAACATTTGTGTGAAGTTCTATTGAAATAGGTGAAGAAATGTAGTCGCTAGAGCGATGACAAAGTTTTTCAAAAAATAGCCACAGTGACCTTGACCTTGAAAGTCGAAATCGCTTGAGATATTGTCATAATGAACATTTGTGTGAAGTTATATTGAAATCGGTGAAGAAATGTAGGCGCTAGAGCGATGACAAAGTTTTTCTAAAAATAGCCACAGTGACCTTGACCTTGAAAGTGGAACTCGTTCGAGGTATTGTCATAAGGAACATTTGTGTGAAGTTATATTGAAATCAGTAAAGAAATGTAGTCGCTAGAGCGATGACAAAGTTTTTCTAAAAATAACCACAGTGACCTTGACCTTGAAAGTCCAAATCGCTCGAGATATTTTCATAATGAACATTTGTGTGAAGTTATATTGAAATCGGTGAAGAAATGTAAGCGCTAGAGCGATGACAAAGTTTTTCTAAAAATAGCCACAGTGACCTTGACCTTAAGGCCATGACCTTGAAAGTCGAACTCGCTCGAGATATTTTTGTAAGGAACATTTGTGGGAAGTTGATTGAAATTGGTGAAGAAATGTAGGCGCTAAAGTTTTTCTAAAAATAGCCACAGTGACCTTGACCTTGAGGTCATGACCTTGAAAGTCGAACTCGCTCGAGATATTGTCATAAAGAACATTTGTGTGAAGTTATATTGAAATCAGTAAAGAAATGTTGGCGCTAGAGCGGTGACAAAGTTTTTCTTAAAACAGCCACATTGACCTTGACCTTGAGGGGGTGTCTGGATGGACAAAAATTATGGTACCACTAGAAAGGTCTTGTGACAAGGAGTGCACGTGTGAAATATGAAAGCCCTACTACTTACTAATCGAACGTTATGGCCAATGTTAAAGTTTATAAAAGTAGGTCAAACGTCGAGGTCAAGGTCACGAGGTCAGAAATTATGGTACCACTAGAAAGGTCTTGTGACAAGGAGTGCACATGTGAAATATGAAAGCCCTACCACTTACCAATCGAAAGTTATGGCCAATGTTAAAGTTTTTAAAAAGTAGGTCAAACATCACGGTCAAGGTCACAAGGTCCTAAATTATGGTTCCACTAGAAAGGTCTTGTGACAATGAATGCACATATGAAATATGAAAACCCTATCACTTACCAATCGAAAGTTATGGCCAATGTTAATGTGTTTAAAAATTTTGAAAAAATAGGTCAAAGGTCAAGTTCAAGGTCACGAGATCAAAAATTATGGTACCACTGTAAAGGCCTTGTGATAATGTATACACATGTGAAATATGAAAACTCTATCTATTACCATTCAAAAGTTATGCCCAATGTTAAGGTTTTTGTAGACAGACAAACGGCCAAACGGACAAACGGACAAACAGACAAAAAGACAAACAGACAGACAGACCAAAAACTATATGCCCCCGAATCTCTTAGATTCCGGGGGCATAAAAAGGGTAAGGATTTTTTTTTCTAATACATAATGTCTTCTGCATAATGCAAGTATACATCGGTTGATCCATTTTCTGTCTCCACCACGAAACGGCGGAGGGTATATAGTTTTCTTCTACCCGCGTGCAGTCGCAAATACCTGCGTACAGACTGCCTGCAATGATAACAATGCTTTGTTTTCTTCTTGAGATGACAATACGGGGACTGTTCAAATATGAATGCAACTAAGCACATAAAAATGATTCCGTGATAGATTTCGATGAAAATTTTATTTTGTCCCCTCAAAGTATTCCCCTTTAACAGATATACAAACTTTCAGTCTTCTGATCCAATCATTGAATGCATTTTGGTAGTCTTTTCGAGATATACTATGAAGGCACTGGAATATTGTAGAACCTAGGTGTTTGCGCTGTACAAATTTTCGACCAGAAAGGTATTTTTCAGCCGCGGGAACATAACAAAAGTCACACGGGGCAAGGTCAGGGGAATATGGGGGGTGAGGGAGTTAAACAACCTTTTTACTGCTTCAGATAGTCTTGCACAATGAACGCCTTGTGCGTTGACGCATTGTCATGTACCAATCTGACATTGGCCAAACCAGTCTTTGAAATATTTCTTCAATTTTCGGAGAACTTTATTCTTGTAAAACTTCGTATTTACAGATTTACCACTAGGCACAGCAACCTTAATAGCAGGGCCCCTAATTTGAAAAGAATATGGCATACATTACCATCTTGACCCTCATGGTCCGCTTTGCAATGCATGGTCTTTTGCAATACTTTGTTGCCCATATTTTGTTCTGAATCGTTCGTTTTGGCTAAAAAAGTGAACCCATGTCTCGTCACCTGTGACGACATTAGCGAAAGACCGTGCATTGTAATTTGGAAACTTTTAAAGCAACTTCTTGGCGCACTGAACGCGTGTCTTTTTCTGCTTATCCGTCGACAGATGGGGAATCCATCTAGCACAGATCTTTCTCATTTTCAAATCCCGTTTCAGAATTGTATGAGCTGCTCCTAAAGAGATGCCAACCGTACTAGCTATTTGCATGGTGGTGTATCGTGCATCGGTAACAACTATTTCTTTCACTCTAGCAACCATCTTGGCAGATGTTGCTCTTTTCGGCCGACGATCATGCGGTGCATCTTCTGTTGAGCCTAGCCCTCGGCTGAATTTATTACATCAACGAAAAACTGTCGGAAAAGACATTTCATTATGCCAATAAACCGAACATATTTCATCAAAATGTCTTTGCACCGTATACCAAGAATACAACGATTCTTAATAGTCGGGGATTTGAAATTCGTAGCACCCGTATTTAAGGAGTTTATTGCACCTTACTTTCTCACACTTAACTATGATACGAATTGATTTAGAGTCTCTCAGCATCTTGAAAATGGAGTTAGAAAATAAAAAAAGTGGGGAAAATGACATAAAAAGGGAGATAAATGTTCCTATCCTCTTTTCTCATTTAAGCATCCAAACAATTCCAAACGACATCTCCTCTGTAACTACAAGGCCAATTGGAACCAAATTATATGTGATGCCTCCATGGGGTGGAAGAACAAACATATATTCTGAATATCTGGGTCACATGACCAAAATGTCCGCCATGCCCATATATGGTAAAAACCTTTGAAAATCGCCTTCTTAGCAACCAATCAACCGATGACCTTGAAACTTGGTATATAATATATGGGACCCGGGTCCTATCGAATTTGTTCAAATGATGACATTTCGTTGACCTTGACCTTTCTTCCGTAAAGATCCATTCGGTGACTTAGGATTTTGTTTGGAAAGGACAGGGTTTTCTGGTTCTGTTGCAGCTTATGACACCATAGTTGATATTTTCAATTAGCTTAATGATCCTTGGGCCATAAGATTAAAATGTTTTTAATTTTTCTAAAACTACTGGGCTAACTGATACCAAATTACATATAACGCATCAGTGTGGTCGAGAAATCCAAGTTTGTAGAGGGATCTGTGTGATCGTCACACCAATAAACGTCCAAAAGTGATTTTAAATTCTTCATCTCAAGAAATACAAGACCTTGGTATGAAGCATTTTGGACTCTAGCCCTAAGATGGTTCAAAGCTGACTATAATGTATGCGACGGCAACAAAAGAAAACAATGGTTGATTTCAAAATAATTTGGCATCAATGATCCTGGGATTGGCCTCTACTAAACCATTATGGTCTGTTTAACTAAATAGCCACCGCGGGTGTGTGTGTGGGGGGGGGGGAGGGGCGGGGTATGCCCACTTGAGCTCTGGTGAGCGTAGTTTCCCATCGGTCGCTTGTTTGCAATTTTGTGTTCAGGGCATTTATTAAAAGTCGCGTAAATTTGATGCCAAGCGTAAACCATATCTAATTGGCGTTGTCATGATACAGCAGCCACAGTTTTCTGCTTTACTGATTGCGCTTGTTTGGTTATATTTCAAAGGGTTGGCAGATTTTGTTCAGTATTTCATAATTGAAGGAAAGTCGAATCAAGCCTCCTTTTGACTGAAGGTGTGCGAAATTTTACTGCGAACAAAAAAGAAACATTATACAGTATTTGGTGAAACGATTTTACTTAAATGTTTTAGAGGTTCATTGTTCTGGTTTTTAACATTAATTTGCTGCAAAAAAAAAGATACTGTACTAAATTTAAATATCGGCATCTAATTCTCCAGCTGCGGATTTGATATACTCCAGCTTATTTGCTGATTGAATGACTCTGGTTTTGGTCGATCTTTTGACAAACATGCGCTAATTGAGGTCTCCAAGTTACATGAAGATGCAGAAAAGTGCAGCCGAGGGTGAGTGTTGAACCCGATGTCCCCACACTTCTTGTAAAAGGTGAAGAGAAGAAGCTTGATTTACGTAGGAATCGTAACATATATTATGCCAAACATCGTCCCTGTTCACTGTTCAATATATCTGACATATTAGGTTTCAACCTCAAGTAAATTAACCCGCCCGCCTAGTTCCTTTCATATGTACGAACGCATTTCCGCTTTAGTCGTTTGATTTTCTGTTCTCGGAGATGTTGCACTGATGAGCTAGAACTCCATCATGTAGAGTGAACAATGTATCGGTTGTAACCACAACAATCAAGGGCGAGTAGTGTGACCACCTTAAATCTATTAAAGTGTCCAACCTCAGCTCGGCCCCCGTAAAAGTTCTTACTGACCCCGTCGTCGATCCTTTTTGTGTTTTATTATTTTCATAGTTAGTCCTTAAGATAGATGTATGTATTGCTAATGCCTTTTTTATTTTGGATAGCCGTTCGGTCATGTGGGGAGATAACTGTCATTCTGGCTTCCCACCCATGACGTTTTCATTTTGATGTTTTGAATGGGAGGTGCGAGATATTTTGTATAGATTCCTGATCATTGCATACAGTCTGTTTTTAAACGTGATAACTCCTGGTGGCTTGTCATAGAAGGCCTTTTTGGCCAATCTATATGGGACAATTGGGGTGGTTGGGTGAGCCAAAGGTGACGTGTATCTTGCGTTAATAGAGCATCCAGTTGATATTGGCTTACAGCTGGACAAGACCTGCTGTTCTTCCAGCAGTTAAGGGTAGAGGGGGAATACTGTTATTTCTTCTCTTTCTGCTTTTCCATTTTCGCATTTCTCCTCTGCCCCTTACTTTCATCTGCGCAGCTATCTCTTCTGTCGCTTTTCTCCCTTTCTCTGGAGAGAGGACAAAAATGACCAACAAGGGGTGACGTGCCTTTAAACCCAAAACAATCAATATATGGGACAAATGTCAGAAAAAGGAAGTAGTAACAAAGGAGATGAAGAACAGATTAAGAGGCACAGGATGATTAAGAGCTGATGGTGACTAGAGGGACAAGGCTATTGTAGGCAAGTTGCCCAACAAAATGGGAGAAAGTATGTGCAGGTGACATCTTAAGACGCACGTTTACAGGTTATACCACAACTCTGGAAAAAGGGAAGATAGAAGAATGTTTAAGGGATGGCTTTACGTTACATTAAACCTCGGGTACAATTTATTTTAGTCGTGCGACTTAACAGAAAATAAGGTACCCAGTAAGATTTCAAGTGGCCAGTAACATGTACGTGTTTAAAATATAATAGTGTCGATGTTACTTGGGGAGCCTTCAGCACAAACGGAAACTTTGGGTAATGATGCTTGAAATATACAATGTATTCATTAAATGTTGATTGTTTCAAGTCACCAGTTTAGAGAATCACTTGCCAGTTCACCCGCTGACAAATATGCTTGGCGATATATATTCCCCTCACTATATATAAACCGGAAGAAAATGGCCATCAGTAACTTTTCAAAAATATATCTATCGGTCCCTGTTATGATACATCTATGACCAGCCAGTAAAATAATTTAGTTTATGTTGGTTTTAATATAATTTTTTATCACGATCTGTGACACAACAGGAAAAAGTGGTAAAATGGTCCATAGGTATCGGAGTCCCTTGTTCATGCCCGGATTGAAACAGAGTCATCAAGTTTCACATGCACGTGCAAAAATAGCCGTCCTTCATACTGACGAAAAAGAAATTGGTTTAAAAAGTACTAAAAATTATTTAGCGCGAAAATAGTGTAAAATTTACCAAATTTTTCGGGTCAAATTTCAATGGTCAAAATTTATTGTAATACCGGATGTAATTACGTCATATCATGAATTTTGGTGTCTTCGAGTATTGACATATTTTGGCTGATGCAATAAATCAACATTCATTTGTAAGCGCAAGCTACACATAACTCAACTCAATCCAACTATACCATCCGCATGGGGGTGGGTGTAAACTCATACAATTTTCAACCCTTTTTCCCCACCAGATTTGCTAAATAATCACATGTCACATAGGTTAGGCTATTATCTCAACGAAACGGCACAAATAAAGCGTGAGAATTTGGGTGCATTATTTTTTTCGAAATCTGGTCTCAAATCCCGGACTATAATATAGGACCTATTTCAACGGAGTACTCTGACCTTCTTCCAACCATGTTTTGTATTAGTATACAAGAGTAGACAGTGTTTATCGAAAGATATACATGGCTAAAGTGGACGGATTTTAACAGGTTTGGTATCAATGTATAGGTAAAATGTTTTTCTACGCTGTAATATTTATTTCCAGGTGATTTTCGCATTAGTACATGAGAAAACGTTCTACTTGCATTCATATTTGAACAGTCCTCGTAAGCGTTATGAATATTGGGCAGGTCAGGTGGTTTTGCGAGGCCCTTTTTTCTTTTATTAGATAATATCTATATATTGTTCGGATCTCAATTATTTCGACAAGTACAGACTGTGCTCCCCTTGTTGCAGATTTCTTTCTGTTTTGTTGTGAAAAAGAATTCATGTTGTCTCTTTCTAAAAATAAACAAACCGATGTTATTGAGGCGTTTAACTCTCTCGATATTTGGATGATCTTTAAAATATTGACGATGTTTATTTTGATCAAATAGTTGATATAATTTATCCAAAAGAATTACAGTTAAAAAGGCAAAGTCTGATGACTCTGAAGCCCCATTTTTGGATTTATTTTGACAGTTTTGACAGTTTTTAATGGTACTGTCTCTTCCAAAATTTATGATATAAAAACAGATTATTTTAATTTTGGAATTGTAAATTATCATTTCTTGGATCCCTAAGGCTATGTCTTATGAGGTTTATATGTCACGGCTAATTGGTTTTGTTAGTGCCTGCTGTCATGTTGATGACTTAAGTGATCGCAACAGAATTGCAACAGCTAAACTTCAAAAACAAGGCTATCGGTATCGTAAACTGCGCAACATCATGTGAACAAGTCCGTGAAAAGACCCCCCCCCCCACTAAATCCCACTTAATATAGAGACAACTGGAGTTTACGGAGGTCTACATTATTTTTCTAATTTCTGTTTCAATACATAGCTTGTGGGTACTCGTTAGAACCGCCCCAATGAGTCGGTTCTAACGAGCATCCACAGCCTAGGATTGAAGTATAAATAAGAATAAATATCACAGATCTTTATCAGCAAAGTAGCCATTTTGGAGATGCGAGCCGTTTTGGGGATGTGAGAAAATGCACTATGTCACACTGGTGTGTTATCGCAATGAAACGTTTTCAAAATTTTATCGTCGACATTACGACATTATTTCTAAATATGGCATTACTTTGAAGACAATTCTGTAACATGGACTGTCGGAACCTGAGTTTTATGGGGATTTAATTCATAAATTCAGAAGAATACTAGGTAGTGATAATTTTCTGGTCAGTTGAGTTAAATTGTTGGTAAACCACGTGTTTGGTTGTCGATCCTTTTACAGTGGACAACTTTGCTTCGCTCTTTGATTGCACGGCGATGGGCCGGACTCCGGGCTCTTTGATGACGGTCCTACCCGAAATCCTTCGTTCGACCCTCCGTGATCTAACTGGTGGTTTTCTTCTGCTCTGACGTCGGATTGTTGCTGAGTCCTCAACTCTGACTCTTGATAATATTATTCTATACATAACCATTTAACCATGTATTTTATAAAGACTCACTGCTGAGCTAAAAAGCCTTCATGCGGATCAGTTTGCTACTGTTATTTTGTTTGATACTGCACTGGAACTGAGGGCGGGGGTTGAAATTTCATAAAAATACGGGGTTGAAAAGTAGAAGTAAAACCAAGATCAGGAATCGGTACAATTAACTTACTCCACCCATCAAAGACACCAAAGGGAATGAAACACAAACATTAAGCGACCAGACCATAATGGAAACCTAAACAAAGGAAGGCCATAAGGACAGTTACTTTCCCACAAAATGGCCATATGGTCATCCAAAATAAAAAGACACAAGTGATACACACAGTAAGTAACTAACAACAACATAAATAAACCGCCACAGAAGAAGCCCCCCAAGTAGTTTTACTATTGACCGTCCCAAGGCGGTCGTTCTTATGCAGTGTCTTATTGTGCCGTTGATTCATATTTTCGTCTGTTTTTGTGTGTTCTTACGTGTCACTTTCTATAGATGACTTGAGATTACTGCGTTCTTAGATTGTGGCCTTTCCTGATTGACCGTTTCTTACTAGTTTTGCGGCTGCACGCAAACACGAACGTACGTAATATACTTTATAGTACTATTCGTGTTCCCGCAATTTCTACAATTTTCAAAATCATATCTAGTTCTTTATGAGCTGAGTTTACCAAATGAAATTCGTCCTGTATACTGATAATACCTGAAATTTGCTCTTCCGGTAGATGCTCTGTCTGAAACGAAAAACAAACAGATTATCAATTAACTTTTAAATCTATGCAGACAAAAACCAACAATGATAATCGACAGTCAATTTCATGGCAGTTATGATAGTGGCAATATGATGTGTGAGAAATAAAACTCTGTGGTTTAATGGGGAAAATTATTTCCTAATTAAAGTTTCTGTTCCAAAACAGGCATTGAAACTATCACAAATAGCATGCGACAATTTTAAATACTAATATCTGGATGATTGTTTCCATGAAAACCGCGACAATGATCTTCTTTGGATCACGTGAACAAGTCAGGTAATGCAAAGCCTCTAGAACACTTGAATTTACTTCGGTATACATTGTTCCTATTATTTCTGCTCAAAACATAGATAAACAGAGTCTAAAATAGGCATTTGGGCTTATGTGGGTTTACAGCTCAGAGCGTCCAAGAACGGAAACCCACCAGTCTAAACTAGCGGTACTAGGCAGTTTGACTGTCAGTGACAGACCTGCATGAAACGTCGGATTTTATAGCGTTTCGTGGTCATATATAGTTCATCGGCAATCTCGAAACTGACATTAAGTCACATGCACTCGACGTTAAGACTTACCTAGGAATAAAAACACCGCTGATATTTTGGATACACTAGACAAGTAAAGTGCATGGAGAGGCGTAGGCAGACATAATACTGGAGACAGATGGATGATATGTGCATAAAGAACCCAGACTTCATATTTTGGCTTCTGTGCCCAGAGCACACAAAACAAAAGACGCACCAGGAGTAATTTCAGTTGCGCTCGGAGTTAAAGTCTAACAACGACAGATTTGCAAACTGCATAAACAACGGACTTTTGTCGGTGGTGGACATGTTGTCCAGTGTCAAGGTCGTAAATATGTCGGCCAGGACTGAACATCAGTCTTTTGCACTCAAATTGGCTAAAACCCCAGAGACTTGGTTACCAAAACCATTACAGCAAATATGGGTACGAAAAACTTTTAACTCTCATGCAGAGGCTACGATATACATTATACGGGAGACAGGAGGTTGATAAAGACATATAGAGCCCAAAATTACTATTTGGTCTTCTTTATGCGTCCAGAGCGCGCCATACCCGAAACCCACCTTTGGGCACGAGGAGTTATCAAATAGCATTGACAATTTGGCGATCTGCATAGAAATGCGACTATGATAGTTGGTGGACATATATTGTTTACCGCAAAGCTAGTAAATCTAGCAGATCCTGAAAAGCGAATCTTTGGGTCAAGGGGCTCCGGGTTCATAGTGCACGAGACCCAAATTCGAATATTATTAACTTTGGGCCGGAGATGCTATTAACTGTCATGAACCTGATACAGATGGACTTATGAGCCGTGGAATCACATTGGCCAACCCTAAAAAACGTGGAGTTTTGAGCTCTCTGTGCTCGAAACCAAGGGAAGGCAATAAATCCAAATCGAAAATTTTAAACAATGGATACAAAGGAAAATCGTCTGGCATGTAAGGCACTTGAATCACATATCATAGGAGACGTGAGAGATTTGTGAACATTTATCGTTCAAGTGGACAATTTTCATTCTACTGATGTGGACGATTCAAGAGAAAGAACTGACCGTGACAAAGCACAGCAATAGCACAGTCGGCCCACTCTAGCACACGGCGAGATTAGACTACTAGACATTATGAAAACTCACCCGTACGACAAAGTGCATTTTTCACATCTCCATAATGGCTACATTCCTGATGAAAATCCTTAGTATTTGTCTTATAAATGCTCATAACATAGGTTGTGTGTGCTCGTTAGAACCGCCTCATTGAGGCGGTTCTAACGAGCAACCACAACCTATGTCTTGGAGCAGAAATAAGAAAAATAATGAATACCCCCGTAAACCCCAGTTTTCTCTATATTAAGAGGCGTTTAGCGGGGTCTTCATTTCACGGGCTTGTTCACGTGATGAAATCATTTAAAGACAAGACTGGACTATATATTACGCACTAAATAAAGGGCGTAAAAGTACTTAAGAAAAGTGACGAGGAAACGCCGGTTATGAAAACAATTGTTTAATTTGTATTTTTTCTGTATTTAAGCAAGTTCACCAATATGTAAAATAATAAACAAACACAACGTTGCCAATTTAATTTGAAAAGAAAGTCTGAACTGGTTATCCAGTCAAAATGTAAGAAGGTGGCTGATCCTTTCTTGTAAATGTCCCTTAACTAGTAAACACGGCAAAGTCCTATGTAACATAAAATATACACTTTAAACACTGGTAATTCCAGAAATTGAGACGGCAAGCTCCAGTCTATCATGCATAAAGTCACTATATTATAATTGTAAAAATTGTGTTCAATAACCAAAAACCCCTTTTTATTAACATACTGTCGTGTACTTATGAAAACATTGCTTAAGAGGAAATTACCCTTTTTGGCATTTATCCCCTCCCAAGCCATAGGTCATCAAGGATAACAATAAGAACATAGTTGTGTTTAACAACAAAATATCCATATCAATTATAATCTGTCTCATTGTTTGATTCTAGACATTTTGTTGTCACAATATGGTTTCGATATTTCCTGCTCATAAGGAGATTATGATTAAATATGTTTTAGCAGTTCTTTTATGATCCTTGTTGACCAGGTGCCTAAGAAAAACAGAAACTGTAATCTGGCTTAAGAAAGCAAACAATATGGTTTTATCCAAATTCCAACTGTCTCACATATTTGAAAAAAAAAAGTTAATTATAAAAAATATTTATCATTTTATTTTGATAATTTTGCTAAATTTGGAAACAAAAATTTTACCAAATATGATTTATACTGTCATGTCAATTTTACGTGAATTTTAAAGCATAATAGCTCTACCTGCTTTAAAATTCACGTAAAATTGACATGACAGTATCAATCATATTTGGTAAAATTTTTGTTCAATAACCAAAAACCCCTTTTTATTAACATACTGTCGTGTACTTATGAAAACATTGCTCAAGAGGAAATTACCCTTTTTGGCATTTATCCCCTCCCAAGCCATAGGTCATCAAGGATAACAATAAGAACATAGTTGTGTTTAACAACAAAATGTCCATATCAATTATAATCTGTCTCATTGTTTGATTCTAGACATTTTGTTGTCACAATATGGTTTCGATATTTCCTGCTCATAAGGAGATTATGATTAAATATGTTTTAGCAGTTCTTTTATGATCCTTGTTGACCAGGTGCCTAAGAAAAACAGAAACTGTAATCTGGCTTAAGAAAGCAAACAATATGGTTTTATCCAAATTCAAACTGTCTCACATATTTGAAAAAAAAAAGTTAATTATAAAACATATTTATCAGTTTATTTTGATAATTTTGCTAAATTTGGAAACAAAAATTTTTGGTAAAATTTTTGTTTCCAAATTTAGCAAAATTATCAAAATAAAATGATAAATATTTTTTATAATTAACTTTTTTTTTACCAACTTTTTTTTTGATAATTTTGCTAAATTTGGAAACAAAAATTTGACCAAATATGATTTATACTGTCATGTCAATTTTACGTGAATTTTAAAGCATAATATATATAAAGGAGCACAGGAAAACCTGGGTCATTCTTTGTCTGACCTCTGAAGAGTTTACATCAAAATCTATTTATCTGATTGGCTGCAAATGGAGAGCTACTGAGACATCACAATGATTGACATTTTTATAGTAAGTGATTGACAGCTCTGCTTTGTTTAAGCTAACCTTGTTATCTCAATTATGTAACATCAGGCACACTTCATAATTGGTTTCAATATACAAACAAAACAATTTAGTCATGATTAATGTATTAATTTGTTTTATATTTAAATTTCAAAGAAACAAAATACAAACATAATTTCATAAAGGTAAATTACATAGCATATTTAGTTCTAATATACCAAACAAAAAATAAAATAAATCTTCATATTTGTTGAAAAATTGTTATTTGACACTATAGAAATCAGCTTCTTCTGATATATAAATAAATTAATTAATTAATTAATTAAAGCTTCAAATTTGTGGGAAAAATATCAGTTGACACTACAGAAAACATCTTCTTCTGATAAATAAATAAATAAATAAATAAATAAATAAGCAAAATGTTTGAATGAATTGCTCTTAATCTGTTAAAATAGAAAGATTTTTACATTCTTCTTCTTGTTTTTGTCTTCTTATAGAAGAAGAAAAATAAAAAGTAAAATGAATTACACACAGACAGTATTAGTAAAATAAATAAAATTAAATTACAGCGAAACAAACAAATGACCTCAATTAGGCAGATCTATTAAGTGTGGTACTTGAGCTATTTCTAATGAGTACTAGGCCTAGCATTTAATAAAAATAGATTTTGGGTGCTCGTTAGAATTGTCTCAGTGAGGCTGTTCTAACGAGCATCCACAGTATACTATCAAGTGAAGTAGATCTATTTCAAACGCTTACTGGGACTAGCATTTTATATATACAAATGTTCAATGAGGCGGTTCTAACGAACACCCACAATATAATATAGTGTTGGTACTTGTTTGAATTGCCTCAATGAGGCGGTTCTAACGAGTAGCCACATTGCACTCAGTAGGACTGCCTCATTGAGTCAAATCTATCAGGTGTTTGTACTTGAGCTATTTCTAATGAGTACGAGGCCTAGCATTTACATACATAAATGTTCAAGGAGACGGTTCTATACTATAGAGTGTTTGGTACTTGTTTGTATGACCTCAATGAGGCGGCTCTAACGAGTAGCCACATTGCACTCATAAGGACCACCTCAATGAGGCAGATCTATCAAGTGTTGGTACTTGAGCTATTTCTAATGAGTACTAGGCCTAGCATTTTACATACATAAATTTTTTATTTAATAAAATATAGATTTTGGGTGCTCGTTAATTATATGGAAACACGCATTATATTTTTTCCAGGCCTAATATGACATTCAGATCAAATCATTTTCTGATTTCAGTTGAGTATGCCATTTTATTTTCTTAAGCACTAAAGAAGGCATTTTTTTCTATTTATATGTTAATAAATACATAAATAATTATAACTTCTTGGTTTATGAAGCATAATTTATCTCCAATTTTTGAAGGTAATTGTTTGATAAATATATGAACAGCAGCTGTTTATTACAGTCAATTATATTTTTATAATCCTTATCAATTTTATGGCAACTATAGGTAGCAAGCCCACCAAGACCAAGCCACACCTACTTTTATCTGCTGGTTACCTGTGCATGTTTAAGCTGGAAACCAGACCCCCCCCCCCCCCCGGCATGAAAATCCTGTTTTTGACAGCAAATGCATCATACAGAATAAATTGCAAAACGTTTTGCTGAAACACAACAAACAAAAATGTAAAAAAGATACAAGAGCCCCTGCTTATCTTATACAAACTAGTGTAACTCTTATAGCCATGTTAGCCAGTGACTGGTTCATGACCAAAACAGAAGTGAAGGCAATGACCAGGAATCGATACAATTAATCCACAGCTCCCATCAGAGACACCAAGGGAAAGAAACACAAACATGCAAAAAACGACACCCCAACGGAAACATCACTAACTGAAAGCCAAAAGGACAGTTACTTTCCCACAAAATGGCCAATTTGCAATCCAAAGCAAAATTATATTAGTGATACACACACCACCAGACAAGCCGTGACCAGAATAAACCACGACAGAAGAACCGCCAAGTCGTTAAAATGATCATAAAATATTCGAATGTATTAGGAAAGGTCGACAGAAAACGGAAACCAACACACCGGCGTCAATTCGAGCCCTCACTCTTTATAAGAGTCACTTTAATGGAATGCGCCTCATTATTACGACACTAGTATATTGCAAATAAAATGGCTTAAATTGTCTGGCTGCCATTTGTAGGACCCTTGACGAAAACGGCAAGGAAGAGAAGTGCCAGATAACATGTGTCATCTTTCTGTTTTCAGCACATTCCGTCTAGTGATAGGAAAAGTGACAATTGGAATTATAAAAAAGGAATTTTTACCTCCAATGCTGTTCCTGTTTCAACGATGTAAGCCAGAGTCAAAACGAGGAAAGTTGCGTATACATATATTGGTTTATACATGTCCATTTTTTCCTGTTTTCCTGAAGAAAAAAAAAAAGAATCTGCTTTACATTAGGAAAACACGCCTATACAAATGTATTGGAAGATTTCACCACCCAAAAATGAAAATTTCCGGATAAAAAATCTGATATTTTTTCTTACTTTTGCACAAAACATAGATTGCGGGGACTCGATAGAACCGCCTCGATGAGGCGGTTCTATCGAGTACCCACAATCTATGTTTTTGAGCAGAAATAAGAAAAATAATGTTTACCCCTGAAAACCCCAGTTTTACTATATAAAAGTTGGGTTAAGAGGGGTCAAAATAATATAGGCGTGTTTTCGTAATGAAAATACAGTACTGATAGTTGTCAAGACGCTTATAATTAAGCCTGTAAATTGGAGTGTCGATCTGTTTGATAATTTTACTATGCAGAACTATATTTTGGAAAAGAATATATTTTACACATAATGTATAATCTGTTTATCATCAGGTAGGGGGAAAGGCTGCATAAGGTTTTTGCGCTAATCAGATTGGAATTCTGGTTGCCATGGCAACATATAGCTCCCATAGACTTACAATGGGAAAAAATAAATATCTTCTTCTCTGAAACCACAGGGCCCAGAGCTTAGATATTTAGCATGTATTAACGGCCAGGGTCACCTACATAATTCCTGCCAATCATGCCCCTGGGGTCCAAATTGGCCATGCCCCTAGGCCCCGTCGCTCCCATAGACTCATAATTGAACAAAAGGCTTCAAAAATCTTCTTCTCGGAAACCACAGGGCCAAGAACTTAAATATTTAGCATGTAGCAACGGCAAGTGGTCACCTACATAATTCCTGCCAATCATGCCCCTGGGGTCCAAACGGGCCACGCCCCGGGGCCCTTTAGCTCCTATAGACTCATAATGGAAAATAGCTTCAAAAATCTTCTTCTCTGAAACCACAGCGCCCAGAGCTGAGATATTTGGCATGTAGCAACGGCAAGTGGTCACCTACATAATTCCTGCCAATCATACCCCTAGGGTCCAAATTGGCCACACCCCGGGGCCCCTTAGCTCCTATAGACTCATAATGGAATAAAAGCTTCAAAAATCTTCTTCTCTGAAACCACAGGGCCCAGAGTTTAGATATTTAGCATGTAGCAACGGCCAGTGGTTACCTACATAATTCCTGCCAATCATGCCCCTGGGTTCCAAATAGGCGACTCCCCGGGGCCCCTTCACTCCCATCGACTCATAATGGAACAAAAAGCTTCAAAAATCTTCTTCTCTGAAACCACAGGGCCAAGAGCTTAGATATTTAGCATGTAGCAACGGCAAGTGGTCACCTACATAATTCCTGACAATCATGCCCCTTGGGTCCAAACGGGCCACGCCCCGGGGCACTTTAGCTCATATAGATTCATACTGGAAAAAAGCTTCAAAAATCTTCTTCTCTGAAACCACAGGGCCCAGAGCTGAGGTATTTGGCATGTAGCAACGGCAAGTGGTCATCTACATAAATCCTGCCAATCATGCCCCTAGGGTACAAATTGGCCACGCCCCGGGGCCCCTTAACTCCCATAGACTCATAATGGAAAAAAAGCTTCAAAAATCTTCTTCTCTGAAACCACAGCGCCCAGAGCTTAGATATTAAGCACGTAGCAACGGCAAGTGGTCACCTACATAAATCCTGCAAATCATGCCCCTGGGGTCCAAAAGGGCCTCGCCCCGGGGCCCCTTAGCTCTTATAGACTCATAATGAAAAAAAGCTTCAAAAATCTTCTTCTCTGAAACCACAGGGCCCAGAGCTTAGATATTTAGCATGTAACAACGGCAAGTGGTCACCTACATAATTCCTGCCAATCATCCCCCGGGGGCCAAACGGGCCACGCCCCGGGGCCCTTTCGCTCCTATAGACTCATAATGGAAAAAAGCTTCAAAAATCTTCTCTGAAACCACAGGGCCCAGAGCTGAGGTATTTGGCATGTAGCAACGGCAAGTGGTCACCTACATAAATCCTGCCAATCATGACCCTAGGGTCCAAATGGGCCACGTCCCGGGGCCCCTTAGCTGACATAGACTCATAATGGAAAAAAAAGCTTCAAAAATCTTCTTCTCTGAAACCACCGGGGCCCAGAGTTTAGATATTTAGCATGTAGCAACTCCAATTGGTCACCTACATAATTCCTGCAAATCATGCCCCTGGGTTTCAATGGGACACGCGCCGGGACCCCTTTGCTCCCATAGACTCATAATGGAAAAAATCTTAAAAAATCATCTTCTCTAAAACCACAGCGCCCAGAGCTTAGATATTTAGCAGGTAGCAACGGCAAGTGGTCACCTACATAATTCCTGCCAATCATGCCCCTGGGGTCCAAAAGGACCACGCCCCGGGGCCCCTTAGCTCCTATAGACTCATAATGGAAAAAAAACTTCAAAAATCTTGTCTGAAACCACAGGGCCCAGCGCTTAGATATTTAGCATGTAACAATGGCAAGTGGTCACCTACATAAATCCTGTCAATCATGCCCCTGGGGTCCAAATGGGCCATGCCCCGGGGGGCCCTTAGCTCCCATAGACTCATAATGGAAAAAAGCTTCAAAAATCTTCTTCTCTGAAACCACAGGGCCCAGAGCTTAGATATTTACCATGTAGCAATGACAAGTGGTCACCTACATAAATCCTGCCAATCATGCCCCTGGGGTCCAAATGGGTCACACCCTAGGACCCCCTTTGCTCCCATAGACTCATAATGGAAAAAAAAACTTCAAAAATCTTCTTCTCTGAAACCACAGGGCCCAGAGCTTAGATATTTAGCATGTACCAACGGCAAGTGGTCACCTACATATTTCCTGCTTATCATGCCCCTGGGGTCCAAATGGGCCACACCCCCGGGGCCCCTTAACTCCCATACATTCATAATAAAAAAAAGCTTCAAAAATCTTCTTCTCAGAAACTGTGAAACACAGAACTTAGCTATTTAGTATCTAGCAACATAAAATAGCCAGCTACATAAATCCTGCTAACCCTGCCCCTGGGGTCAAAATTGGCTACGCCCGAGCACATCACCTCCAATAGACTTACAATGGAAAAAAAACTTAAAAAATCTTCTTCTATGAAACCATAAGGCCCAGAGCTTAGACTTTTAGTATGTAGCAACGTCAAGTGGCCACCTACATAAATCCTGCCAGTTATGCCCCTGGGATCCAAATTGGCCCCACCCCAGGGTTCTTTAGCTTCCATAGACTTACAATTGGAGAAACTTCAAAAATCTTCTTCTCTGAAACCACAGGGCCCTTATAATGAAAAAAAAAAAACAAAAAAAAAAAACTTAAAATGGGGAAAAAATCTTCAAAAATCTTCTTCTCTGAAACCATAAGTCCCAGAGCTTAGGTATTTAGCATGTAGCAATGTCGAGTGGTCGCCTACATGAATCCTGCCAATCATGCCCCTGGGGTCCAAATCCTGTGGCCCCTTAACTCCAACAAACTTATAATGGAAAAAAGCTTCAAACATCTTTGAAACCATGAAGTACAGACCTTAGATATTTAGTATATAGCAACACAAAATGGTCGCCTACATAAATCCCGCCAACCGTGCCATTTGGGTCAAAATTGGCCAAGCCCCAGGGCTCATTAGCTTCTACAGACTTATACTTGAAAAAACTTTAAAAAAATCTTTTTCTCCAAAACCATAAGGCACAGATTTTCTTTGATTTGAGGTTTTACATCCCCGACAACACTGTATAGTTCATTTTGGAGATGTCTCTTCCAATTTTGTGGGACTTTTACCAGACATTGAGATGAAATTACATCTCAAGCCCTGTCGCCCAATGAAACCAGTAGGGTTTATAAGCATGGACACCGCTTTGCCTGAGCTTAGATATTTAGTATGTAGCAATGTCAAGTGGTCTCCTACACTAATGATTTTCTGGTACACAGGTGAGCGATATAGGGCCATTGGGCCCTCTTGTTTTTTTTTTTTTTTGTTTTGTTTTTGTTTTGTTTTTAGCTCACCGTCACGTAGTGACGAGGTGAGCTTTTGGGATCACTTTTTGTCCGTCGTCCGTCGTGCGTCCGTGCGTCCGTCCGTGCGTGCGTCCGTGCGTGCGTGCGTGCGTAAACAATTTCTTCAAACAACATCTCCTCCTAAACCACTGAGCGGATTTTGACCAAACTTCACAGGAATGATCCTTAGGTGGTCCCCTTTCAAAGTTGTTCAAATGGTTCCGGTCCGTTGCACATATGGGTCACAGGAGCCAAAAATAGATTTTTTTCACCGAAAATTTAAAAAATCTTCTTCTCTGAAACTGCAAGGCCCAGGTCTTTGATATTTGGTATGAAGCTTCATCTAGTGGAGCCCTACCAAGATTGTTCAAATTATAGTGCTGGGGCCAAAAATGCCCCCGCCCCAGGGCCCTTTGGTTTTACATGGGCTTATATATGGAAAATCTTTAAAAATCTTCTTCTCTGAAACTGCTAGGCCCAGGTCTTTGATATTTGGTATGAAGCTTCATATGGTGGACTCCTACCAAGATTGTTCAAATTATAGTGCTGGGGCCAAAGATGCCCCCGCCCCGGGGCCCTTTGATTTTACATTGGCTTATATAGGGAAAATCTTGAAAAATCTTCTTCTCTGAAACTGCAAGGCCCAGGTCTTTGATATTTGGTATGAAGCTTCATCTAGTAGACCCCTACCAAGATTGTTCAAATTATAGTGCTGGGGCCTAAAATGCCCCTGCCCCGGGGCCCTTTGGTTTAACATGGGCTTATATAGGGAAAATCTTTAAAAATCTTCTTCTCTGAAACTGCAAGGCCCAGGTCTTTGATATTTGGTATGAATCTTCATCTTATGGACCTTTACCAAGATTGTTCAAATTATAGTGCTGGGGCCCAAAATGCCCCGGCCCCGGGGCCCTTTATTTTTACATAGGCTTATATAGGGAAAACCTTTAAAAATCTTCTTCTCTGAAACCGCAAGGCCCAGGTCTTTAATATTTGGTATGAAGCTTCATCTAGTGGACCCCTACCAAGATTGTTCAAATTATAGTGCTGGGGCCAAAATGCCCCCGCCCCAGGGCCCTTTGGTTTTACATGGGCTTATATTGGGAAAATCTTTAAAAAATCTTCTTCTCTGAAACTACAGGGCCCAGGTCTTTGCTTTTGGTATGAAGCTTCATCTAGTGGACCCCTACCAAGACTGTTCAAATTATAGTGCTGGGGCCAAAAATGCCTCGGCCCCGGGGATCTTTGGTTTTACATAGGCTTATATAGGGAAAATCTTTAAAAATCTTCTTTTCTGAAACTGCAAGACCCAGGTCTTTGATATTTGGTATGAAGCTTCATCTTGTGGACCTCTATCAAGATTGTTCAAATTATAGCCCTGGGGCCAAAAATGCCCCCGCTCCTGGGCCCTTTGGTTTTTCATAGACTTATATAGGGAAAATCTTGAAAAATCTTCTACTCTGAAACCACAAGGCCTAGTTCTTTGACATTTGGTATGAAGCTTCAGCTAGTGGACCTCTACCAAGATTGTTCAAATTATAGCCCTGGGGCCACAAATGCCCCCGCCCCAGGGCCCTTTGGTTTTACTTAGACTTATAATAGAGATAATCTTTGAAAATCTTCTTCTCTGAAACAACAAGGCCCAGGTCTTTGATATTTGGTGTGAAGCTTCATCTAGTGGCGTCTATCAAGATTGTTTAAATTATAGCCCTGAGGCCAAAAATGCCCCTGCCCCGGGGCTATTTGGTTTTACATAGGCTTATGTAAGGAATATCTTTAAAAAAATCTTCTTCTCTGAAACAGCAAGGCCCAGGTCTTTGATATTTGTTGTGTAGCTTCATCTAGTGGACCTTTGCCAAGATTGTTCAAATTATAGCCTTTGTTGATATTTGGTATGAAGCTTCACCTTTTTAGATCTCCATCAACATTATGCACATTATAACCCTGGGGTGAATAATGGCCCTCCCTGGGGCCCACTTGTTACTCTATGGATCAGGTGAGCGATCCAGGGCCATCATGGTCCTCTTGTTTAGATCGTGCAGTCTGTGGAAGATCAGGGATATATCTGTTTTGTACGGAACCCGGGAAGGGACATTTCTGTCCCAGTATCTAGATGAACAGAATTTAAAACAATAAAATTAGCGTGGAGTGGAAAACAAAAAATATGTCGTTTAAACGACATATTTCTTGTTTTCCTTTTCACTCTGAAACAGTAGGGTGGAATTTAAAACAATAAAATTAAAATGGAACAGAAAACAAAAATATGTCGTTACGACATATTTCTTGTTTTCCATTCCACTCTGAAAAAGTAGCGTGGAATTTCAAACAATAAAGATGTCGTTTTAACGACATAATCTTGACCTGTTCATTGGTTAAAGATGTCGTTTTATCAACATAATATGTCGTTAAAACGATATAATCCTAGCCTTTCATTGGTTGGTCATATCACACGGTAATCATGGCGGATATTTCCAGGCGCGAAACACTCGCCAATGAAAGGCTAGGATTATATCGTTTTAACGACATAGTATGTTGATAAAACGACATCTTTAACCAATGTAAAGGCCAAGATTATGTCGATAAAATGACATCTTTATTGTTTTAAATTCCACGCTACTTTTTCAGAGTGGAATGGAAAACGACATATTTTCGTTTTCTGTTCCATTCTAATTTTATTATTTTAAATTCCACGCTACTTTTTCAGAGTGGAACAGAAAACAATAAATATGTCGTTTAAACGACATATTTTCGTTTTCTGTTCCATTCTAATTTTATTGTTTTGAATTCCACCCTACTTTTGAAGAGTGGAAAAGAAAACAAGAAATATGTCGTTTAAACGACATATTATATTAAACGACATATTTTTGTTCTCCACTCCACGCTAATTTTATTGTTTTAAATTGTGTTCTGCTAGATACTGGAACAGAAATGTCCTTTCCCCGGGTTCCGTAGTTTTGGTCAATAATGTTTCGCATGAAGGTTTGAATAAAATTAATATCCAGAACTGCATTTAGTCTGTAATCATATGTTTTTTGTTGTTTTTTTTCACCCTTTTACATATACTTCTTCATAATCCTATGCAAAGAAATGAATGATTTAATTGAATTCCACACAGAATGTCTAATATTTATTGTATATAACGAAGGGTATGCATTTTATACCGTAAAACGGTGTAATCGGTAGTGACCTATATTACCTACTACTGAACTATACTACGTCTAGTGACCGTTAACAGGCCGGGTCTGCTTTTCAGGTACCTAATTTGCAAATGTAAACGATAACATCAAAATAGACCCAAAAGCAATGGTCAGGAATCGATACAAAAAACAAATCCTCCAGGGACACCATAGGAAGGGGAAAACAAACACTAAATAACAAGACCCTAATGGAAACATCAATAAAGAACAAGTGTTACTTTCCCCCAAAATGGCCAATTGGCGCTCCAAAACAAAACAATGTAAGCGATACAAACACTCAAATACAAAACATAGCAGAAATAAACCGCGACAGAAGAACCGCCTTGGAATAATTCCCCTGGGGAAGGTGGAGTGATTAAATCGATTTTACCCGGCCGCAATTCTTGCCCTTGAATCCGTCGCGATTTAGACAAATAGTTTGTTCAGTCCGCACGAAGGCTCCCTGACTCATCAGTGCAGCAGCCCCGAGAACACAAAAATCAAACAACCAAAGAGATAAAAAAAAACGGTGAGAAATCGACAGCAACAAACCACTGAAATGCTGAAGCAAAAGAAAACCAACAGTTAGACACCGATTTGCCCAATCAGAGACAGAGCATTAGTTATCAACCAACTTCACATGAGTAATATAGAAGTGAATGCAATGATCAGGAATCGATACAATTAACCCACATCTCTCACCACACACCACAGGGAAAGAAACACAGCATGAAATAAGTAGACCCTAATGGAAACATCAACAGCGGATATCCAAAAGAACAGTTTATTTTCCAACAAAATGGCCATTTGGCTATCCAAAACACACAAAGAATATAAAAAATAAGCGATACACACCACACACTCAAATACAAGCCATAACAAGAACAAACCGCGACAGAAGAACCGCCGTGGAACGGACAGCGAAACAAATTCCACTTGTGTGTGTAGGGGGGGGGGGGGGCTTCAATTGATTTTACGTGGCCACAATCCTCACCCTTACTTCCGTCCCAATTGAGGCAAATAATTTGTTCAGTTCGCATGAAAGCCTCCTAACTCATCAGTGCAACATCTCCGAGAACACAGAGATTAAACATCCACAGAGAGGAATCGACAGCAAGAAATCAGTGAAATGCTGGAGCAATAGAAAGCCAACAGTTAGACTCCGATGGACCCGGAAAGAGACAGATTATAAGGCCAAGCCTTTACGCTTGAACCGTTATAGAATCTGTGCCCTGACCCTGGCGTGCAATTTCAGAGGGCAGCAAAGATCAACCATGATTGGGTTAACTACTATGCATGCAGTCTGTCGTATTATGTTGTTCCCAATCCTTTTATATCCAGGAACGAGTTTAAGAAATTGGGTACTGAAGTCAATGCAAGTACATATTTTTCTGAATTTATATACTAAGTCACCATCAAATTCGGGTTCCGATATACCTTGTTGCAGTAGAGATTTAAGTCCAACATTGAATTTTAAGACCAAATAGAAATGACGTCTTTTAAACTTAGAAAAATGCTTCGCGTAAATTATGATACAGATAACCCTTATTAAGACGTTTAGCAGTTAACAATTTCGAACGAGTGTTGAGTGATTTACATGACTAGACGCTCTGGCAATTCGAATTAATTACGAAATATAAATGCCATAGATGCCATACGAGGAACATCACCATCCAAGAAAGGAAAACTTACTATCTGAAAATAAAAAACACCGCATCTAAAACTCGAAAATATTTTCCAAGCTAAATTAAACTATTTATTTGGTGATTTTCATACAGGATGTAAAGAGCCAATGAGCCAAGAAACATTGTTGTTTCTGACATCTCTCTGGTGCGGTGACGTCCGAAACGTTGCACTTTTTGACATAAAGGTATACTGCATGTGCGCGCCAAAGCACTGAGATTTATTTAACAAGCCACACTGTCTGCATTTTTTTTTTTTTTTTTTGTAATTTGGACAATAATTGCAAAACCACTTGATTTTTTGGATTGCGGTACAAATTAACTAGTGTCTCCAATAATAAAATATAATCGGATCGCAGCTTTTTAGTGGCTTGCTGAAGCTCGCCCATATAAAATTGTCTAAGGCTAACCGATTTTATTTTATTATAAAATTCGAGGCGACATGGATATTCAGATTTGGTACTGAACAAATAATTTGTCTAAATCGCGACAGAAGTAAGGGAGAGGATTGCGGCCGCGTAAAATCGATTTACGCCCAAAGTGGAATTCGTTTCACCGACCGTTCCAAGGCGGTTCTTCTGTCGTGGTTTATTTTTGTTATTGTGTTTGTCTTTGAGCGTGTGTGTCGCTTGTATTTTTTGTTTTCGATAGCCAATTGGCCATATTGTGGGAAAGTGACTTTCCTTTTAGCTTTCCGCTATTAGTCTAGTTATTTTATGTTTGTTTTTCTTTGCCTTTGGTGTCTCTGTTGTGAGCTGTGGGTTAATTAAATCGATTCCTGATCATTGCCTTCACTTCTATTTTGATAGGGGCGAGATTTAGCGAGCCCCAATTAAATTTGCTGCGAACCGATTTTATTTTATTATTGGAGAAACTAGTTAAATGCGCTAATATACAGACCAGCTACTGGTAATAACCCATATTTTCTTTTCTCCGCGGTAATAGGCTTTTTTTCTCAGAAAACAATGAGAAATTTCTCCTAGAAGAAACAAATCTCGTTTCAAAGCGGTTAATTACTCCGCGAAACGCCGCGAAATTTCTCCGCGAACATCGCTTTTTCTCGGAGAAAGCCAATTAGTACAGGTGAAGCCGTTCACGGTGTTTCTCCGCGAAATCTGCCTATACCTACATGTATATTTGTTCATGTGCATCTATTTTTTCATGCATTAAAATAAGGTACACAAAGTTTGAAGCATATGACGAAATGCATGTTTTTTGTACAAGGATGGACAACTCTAGCGATCGTAAAGTATGATTTTGATCCGGTTGGAATCATAATGATTTGCATCTAATGCACTTTACAACGCAATATGAACATGATGAATGTTTTCTGTGTTCCTTTTTTTACTGTTGTGTAAACGCTTCATAAATTGAAAACGGTTGATTTTCTATCGGTTCACCATATTGGGAGCACTCTCAAGTCATTACTTTAGAAAAAAACAATCTCAATGTATATAATAACGGGGATCCTGTTTGTACATGTATATGTGGCCGCTGATCTCACTCTACATTTTGGTTGATCTTTATTCTTACACTGCGAGTAATTAAACATCACTGATGCTTACACTTAAGCTTACATGAAGGCCCGCTTGTGTTTCTTGCCTTTACAATTCAATTTTGCTCAAACATGTACATTACTCCATTTCAGACTGGAAACCCCTAAACGGGTACCGTGGCAAACAGTGCGGGCCCAGATCAGACGCCGCAGAATGCGGCGTCTGATCAGGGCCTACACTGTTTGCAAAACGTTAAGCCATTTCCCGAACAAGATTTTTAAGAAAAAACAACCTGACACCGCTAAGTTTCAAAATGGACTCCTGTATATATAAGGAGGAAGATTCCATTTGGTACAAAAAGTGTTAATCATCGGGTCATTAGGTCTCTCCGCTGTGGTTTGCGCCTCGCTCGGTCCACAAATGAGATGCCAAGATCTGCTACAGTAGGTGGCCTTGCTCCGGTTTTAGCTCAACTCTGATTAGCGGTCCGTTCGAAATAAGGGAAATAATCTTGAAAGTGCCGTAAATCCACTAAACACCCCGAGAATAATGGGCATCCTTAAAGCGCCGACACTCATTGGGACTCTCACTGCTGTGGTTCGCACCACGTTCGGTTCAAATTCTGCAACGTTGCGCGTTGAGCGCGGTCGACTCGAAATAAATGAATTTGTCCTGACATCATGAAAACACACCTGGGCAGGCTTAGATCCTGTAAGCAGTTTACCAGTCCTCGCATGCGGGTCGGTTTAAGCTATACGTGGAAGCATCATGCAGCCCATCCATCTCATCAAGCTGAGCTTTTGGTAAATGTGACACATCATTATGGTGTTAATAACCAACATGTACGACTCATTATGAGAACTCGCCTATTCAAATATATTGTAAAATTTTACCACTAAAAACGGAACATTTTCGGATAAAAATTCTGGCATTTTTTTTTTCATTTTTCTGCTCAAGATTTTGGTTACACTTCAAAACGACTCGGCGAGGCGGTTCTAACGAGTACCCACAATCTATGTGAGCAGAAATTAGATAAACAATGTATACCCCTGTAAACCCCAGTTAAATAGGCGTCTTTTCGTGATGTGACTTTTAAAAAGGGAATATACAAAGGAGAAATAAATTACTAAAATGAAATTGTGTAACATGAAAGAATTTTTGATTATGATTTAACAATGACTACCATTTGCCTTCGTTTACAAAAACAACGCCAAACAAACGAAGAAATAATAATGAGCCGAAAATTTCACGTAAGCCCAGTTGTATTTTTTTCTCCGCCAAACGCGGGTAATGTCGTTTTCAATGAAAGCAATCGGTCAAATTTTCGCCGAGAATCTCCGAGAATTTTATCCGCGAAACCGGGAGAAATTTCAGCGACAAATTTCTCGCTCATTTTATCTTTTCTCGCTGTTTTGCGGAGAAAATAGCCGATTTCGCGTTAGGCGGTTTCTCCGCAAACAAAAAAAAAAATGGGTTATTACCGGTAGCTGGTCTGTATTTTGTATACCGCAATCCATGGGGTTTTGCTATAAATTAGCATATTTCACCAAAAGGACTGGAAACACGTTATCGCGTTGAAAGACATACAATGCTTAGATGCGCTAACGTAACATAATGTTAATTCAAGGAGTGCTGCGCTGCTGACGTCACGTCACAGCAGAGTCGTAAGGCACAACATGGTTGATCACAATCATTACGAAAACACGCCTATACTAATACATTGTAACCTTTATCAACGAAAAAATTTTAAGATGATAAATTGTGATATTTTTCTTATTTCTGCTCAAAATATAGATTGTTTGTACTCTTTAGAACCGCCTCATAGAGGCGGTTCTAACGGGTACCAACAATCTATGTTTTAGAGCAGAAATTAGAAAAATAAGGTTTATCCCTGTAAACCCCAGTTTTACCATATAAAAGTGGGGTTCAAGGGGGGTCAAAATTATATAGGCGTGTTTTCGTGATAAAAGTTTAGAAGCAACCCCTACAGCAGTGTGAAAATATTCCAACGGACCAACAAAATAAGGTAAAATCTAGTTGAAAGTTTGTAAATTTATTGAATTAAACATAGCAAAAATAATAACTTCCTGTGTGCTTGTTTTCTCGGGTATGAAGGGTTGCATGTTCGATAATATTGTGCAGTTCTCCGACCTTTATTATTAGGTTATCAACGGTATAAAATTATGTTCATCATATCCAGCCGAAAAAAAAAACACTTTTTTCTATATTAATTTGCTGCATCAAAATGACTAAAGTAACGCTGAAAACTCGTTTCCGGAACATTCATACTACATCGTAAGGAATATATCTTATAAAGCATCGCACATGGCTGCTTCAAATCACTGTAGTGCAAACGAGAAAGATTATGGCCCATATGCATCCACCTTCTCTTGGCTAAAATCCGTGTCAATGTCATAGCTTCGTTAAACTGCATGGAATGTTATCATACAACTTTACAGATGGGCTAATTTCAAGAAGATTTTGTTTATTTATTTGATTAGAGGTTTAACATCCCCGTCAACACTGTAAATGTCATTTTGGAGACGTTGCTTCCAATTGTGTGGGACTTTTACCCGACATTGAGATGAAATGACATCTCAAGCCCTGTCGCCCAATGAAATCAATAGGGTTTATAAGCATGGACGGTCCGTCTCGTGCGCACCGCTTTACCTGGGCAGGCTTAGATCCTCTAAGCGGTTTACCGGTACTCGTGTGCGAGTCGGAATTAGCTCTGCGTGGAAGCATCATGCAGCCCATATATTTCTTCAAGCCCCGATGGGCGGAGGCTGGTTTTCAAGACGGTAATGAGTCGTAAAATACAACTCTTGTTGTTAACTAGCTTTTTTCCGTCTTGTCAAAATTCCATTTATAGTTATACGTGTGGGGTTTCTTTTCTCAAAAATATATATTTAGTGTACTTGTTTGAATCACCATGATTTTGTCTTTGTTGTAATGTTTTAACCCTTATCTTGCTGAATATTCATTTAAGCCACACGCATTTCTGTCTATCAACCAATGAAATTACTTGATGTAATTAATTGCTACAAATTCATAAACTGAATGGCAAACAGTGTAGATCCTGATCAGATGGCTTCTTCAGAAGCCATCTGATCTGGATCTACACTGTTTCCAAAGATAGGGGTTGTCATGAACAACAAGATAAGGGTTAATTATTGTACCGACGCTTTGTAGTTGCACTGCGTTTCTTCTGGTGTGTTAGATAATTATGTAGATTCCTGATCATTGCGTTTACCTCTATTTGAATAGTTTTATTTATTTCGTATAATCACTAAATCTTATGCCATTAATGTGTAAATGCACCGTTTCCGAAACGCGCGCAAATGAATGCGAGCGGGAATGGTAATCTCTAGTAAATATTCAATTTAGTTTTTAACGGATTAAACATGACATAACGTGTTTGTTTTGTGTTTGTAACACATTATTAGATAAGAACCAAGCTGGTTTCTTAACTTTATTTGTCTACAAGAACTACTGAACATATAACAGAATATCATGCATGCATTATGAAATGCTAACACGACTGACACATGTATATTAGCTAGTGGGAGGAGCTTAGAGGCGGTAATGGTTTTTGCATTATCCAAACATCTCCCCCTTATTGAAAACTTATGACTTTCATCAATGTAACGTAGATAAAGTTCTCTGACAGTTTTACTATTTCAAAGTCATGCCCTGAACACAGAAAGGTTGTAAATCCTATTCGGCTTAAAAATTCTAGTCAAACATCAAGACATTAATTGGCTATATTTATGAGTTTTGTTAGATTAAATCGAATCGTGACTGAAATCCAAGTCTTACATGTGTTCTTGTGGTTGATAAGAATTTACAGTTTGTTCCAGTGCATAATTTTAACACCAAGTTCCCAAGAGATAATGTACATTAGTACCACTCAGCATACCTCTGCGGGGGTTTAATCTGTCTGCCACATCGTGTTTTATTTCGATGCTGTCCTGTATCAAGTTCCTGCGGTTTCTGCGAATTTCCAGTGTCGATATTTTGTCCCATGTTTGCCTTATTTTCTCCTATGTTTCCCTGATCATAGTGCGAGGGAATTTTCTGAAGATGAACACGGTTTCGCCTGTAAGTTCCGTCATTCGTTTTTACCGTATATGTTCTATTTTCTGTATCACCATCAACTACTGTCCCTTCTTTTTGCCACCGTTTCTCACTGTCAAGTTTAATCCGTACTTTGTCTCCGGCAGCCAAATTTGGGAGTGGATGGGCTGCGTGTCTCCTATTGAAGAAGAATGTTTGATTTCCCTTCGATTTGTCATGATGTATTTTCACAAGGTCATGCCTTGGCCACTTAGGTCTAAGTTTTTCTATAGCACACGGTACATGTATCCGGATTTGTCTACCTATCATTAGTTCCGAAGGACTATAGCTGGTAGCTACGGTCGGTGTACAAAGATAGGTTCTTAGTGCACTGTACGAATCCTTTTGTTTGAGAATGTTTTTAGCGATTTTGACGCCTGCTTCTGCAGCACCATTGGCCTGCGCAAAATAAGGAGAACTATATGTTACTTTAATGTTGTGTCCCTTTGCAAAGTCCTTAAAACACTTGGCTATGAACTGAGGGCCGCCATCGCAAGTTATTTCTTCTGGGTCTCCCCAGCGCGAAAACATGTTTTTCATTTTGTCCACTACACGTTCACTGGTCAATGTATTCAGATATCCAATTTCTATGTATTTAGAATATGTATCCATGACAATGAGGCACGTTTTATTGTTCAACTGGCATAAATCTGCTGCAACCTTGACCCAAGGTCCCGATGGTAATTCTGACGGTTTCGGTGGCTCTCGACGCTGGGTAGGTCTAGATTCCTGGCAAAATGTACAATTTTGCACCTTTTTAGTTAAGTCTTTATTGATTGTCGGCCACCACACGCACTGTGCTGCAAAGTCTTTACATTTTGTGAGTCCCTGGTGCGACATATGCAGTTTGTCTAACACTTCCATGCGCTGGCTTACTGGAATAATGAGTCTATTTCTGTACATTAACAGACCATCAACAACAGAAAGTTCATTTCGAGCGCTGAAATACTCGTTGATAGAATCTGACAGATGTTTTCCAGTTTCTGGCCATCCTTTTCTCGTGAGCGAGATGACCTGCTGAATTTCTGAATCATTTAGCGTAGCATCGTAGATCATTTTCAAGCGCGTGTCACTAATTGGCATATAAGCACTTACTGAATCAACATACATATTCACCTCATTTTCAATTTTACAGTCGATTTGCTTTAACGGCGATCTAGATAAACAATCAGATATTATCATGTCTTTTGAAGTACCTTTTGAAAACTCTGCTATGCAATTAAATCTGCGTAACCGTAAAAGCAGCCTCTTGCATCTGATCGGTGCCCTGTCAATGTCTGTTTTATTAATTAACGGGATAAGAGGCTTATGATCCGTGATTAACTTGAATGATTCAAGGCCAATTATATACCTAGAGAATTTTTCACATGCATAGACTAGGCTAAGACATTCCAGCTCGATTTGTGCCCATGTTTTCTCTGATTCCGTCAACGTGCGCGATGCGAACGCGATTGGTTTGAGCTCTTTGCCTTCCTGCATGTATATTGCTGCTCCGAGTCCGACACGAGAACTGTCTGCGCTAACTACAATTGGGCTATTTCGTTTATAAAACGCCAATGTAGGGGCTTCTGTGAGCAAATGTTTGACTTTTTCAAAAGCATTATTCTGATCAGGACCCCAATAAAAGGCTGTGTCGTCCTTAAGCAGGTCAGATATTGGGCTGATTATTGTTGATAAATTTTCTACATACCTTCCCAGGTAATTTATCATGCCAAGAACCCGTTTGAGTTCTGTTTTGTCTTGAGGGGGGGGGGTCTAGATTTCTGATTGCTTCTACCTTCTTTGGGTTCGGTGAGATACCCGATGCGTTAATAATATGGCCAAAGTATTCTAACTGGGTTTGTCTGAACAGACACTTGTCTTTGTTAAGCTTCAGACCTGCTTCATTTATTCTATGAAGTACAGCGGTCAACATTGCATTATGCTCTGCCATGTCTCGGCCATAAACAATAATGTCGTCCATAATAGCATCGACATTTTCCAAACCCTGCCACAGCTCAGTTATTTTTTTCTGGAAGATCTCCGGCCCTAGACTAGTACCCATTGGACATCTTTGATACGCGTAACGCCCGAATGGCGTTATGAACGTAGTAAGCTTAGACGATTCTCGCCGGAGGGACAGTTGGTGAAAACTTTGAGCGGAATCCAACTTTGTAAATACAGTCATTCCTGCTAATTTCGGCGCGATATCGTCCAAAGTTGGTAACATGTAAAGTTCACGCTTGATCGACTCATTCAATTTTTTATAATCGACGCAAATGCGTACTTTGCCGTTAGGTTTTAAAACCGGTACCATCGGTGAACACCAGTCCGTCGGCTCCGAAATTTCAGTCAAAATTCCATCGCGAACCATGTTTTCGAGCTCTTCCTTTACTTTTGGCAAAAGTGGGAAGGGTATACGCCTAGCTGTACTGACGCTATACGGCTGGGCATCGGACTTAAGCTCTATTTTGACCGGCTCACAATTTATGAGTCCTGTTCGACCGAACACGGTTTCCGGGATTTCATCAATTCGCTTTACAAACTTTAACGCAGAGGACGCTCCTCAGCTGAGCAAATTAGCCTGGTCTTTGCCTGCTACTACATATATTCTAAACATAAATTTCTGTCCATTTCTGTACGTATCTGCAATAAAATACCCAAGACAATTTACATTACCCACGGGGCTTTTCAGAATTGACAAGGCTTTTCGCAATGCCGGACGTTGCTTCAACGTTTTATAGCATGATTCTGAAATGATTGATATATCTGCACCGCTATCAATTTTAAAAGCAATGTTTGACTTACAGATTTCAAGGTTCACGATCCATGGTTTATTTTCTGATTGATCACAATCAATTTCACACGATTCCAAGAAATAAGCACTGTCATTTAATTCCTCGTTTTGAATGCTTCCTACATTTTGTGCAATTTCGTGCACCTGCTTAGTTTTACAACACACTGCAAAATGATTGGGTTTATTACACTTTTTGCATATCTTTCCCATAGCCGGGCATTTTCTCTGGTTCTCGTGACGTCTGTTACATCTTGTACACTGGGGTAGATACCTCAGTGGCTTCGTTGTGGATTTCTGGGTTGGTCTCAGCCCACCCTGGGGTAGTGAGCGAGGTGTTGGTCCTGGCGTCGGTTGTTTCGGACGTGCTTTAGCTCCTCTGAATTCGTTGACTGTCGTCGGTTGTGTTTGGTCGCGAACTTGTGATTTTACAAGTTCCGACTGTCGAGCCATTGTTGAGGCGCTTTCCAGTGTTAAGTCATCTTTCAGCTGCATTTTCTCTGACAGTTCTTTGTCAAGAATTCCAATTACAATGGCATCCCTAATTCGGTCGTTTTTGGCTGTCCCAAAGTCACAATTTTCTGATATTTCATAAAGGCTTCTTATGAACTGTTCTGCACTTTCGCCGCTTTGTTGTTTTCTTTGATTAAACTTTGCTCTTTCATGTATTACATTTTTTCTTGGTATGAAATGTTCATCAAACTTTTGTTTGACTCCATCAAAGTTTTTTGCCTCGTCGGCTGTTAGTCCGAAAGATTTCATTATATTTTCTGCGTCCATTCCCATGGCATAAATTAAACTAGACACCTGGATTTCACCATTTTCTTTATTCAGCTTTGTCGCAAGTCTAAATCTTAAAAATCTATTCTTCCAGTCTTCCCACCTGTTGGGCTGGCTAAAGTCAAATTCATTCGGCGGGGTAAATTTTGATGCCATTTTTGATGTTTTTGAGTTTCACTGAGTTCTTCTAATTTTTCGTGAAATGTCATAAATTCCTTTGAATTTATTTTAATAAATTCCCTTTGGAATGTTCTTTTGTTTCCCTTTGGAACAAAAAAAAAATATATCCGACTTCTAACACCATGTTTTGTGTTTGTAACACATTATTAGAGAAGAACCAAGCTGGTTTCTTAACTTTATTTGTCTACAAGAACTACTGAACATATAACAGAATATCATGCATACATTATGAAATGCTAACACGACTGACACATGTATATTAGCTAGTGGGAGGAGCTTAGAGGCGGTAATGGTTTTTGCATTATCCAAACAGTGTTTAAAGTGGACAATTTAAATGGCTAACATAAATTGTAAGGTAGAATTTTGTTAATAGCAAGAAATAGCAAATTGTTTGAATAGTAAGTTATAGTATTTACCTACACACAGTGGAGTTTTATCCTTTGTATGTTGTTAGCCACGTATTGGGAGCCGGGGTATTCCTTCGATCTACAGATGATGTCTTAAAGTATGTCCCATGTACAACATTTACCATTACGAAAACGCGCCTCATTAGGAAAACATGTCCGTAAGAAATAATGGCGTCCAACATGGTGTCAGAAGATGATAAATATTAGACAAAAATGATAACATCTTTATTATTTCTGCTTTCAACATAGGTTGTGGGTGCTCGTTAGAACCGCCTCATTGAGGCGGTTCTAACGAGTACACACAACCTATGTCTTCGAGCAGAAATAAGGAAAATAATGTTTACCCCCGTAAACCCCAGGTTTCTCTATATAAAGTGGGGTTTAGGGGGGTCTTTATTTCACGGACTTGTTCACGTGATGTATAGAAATACATGGTAACCTTTATCGCCGAAAAAATCAAAATTTTGAGATGAAAAATGTGACATTTTTCTTATTTCTGCTCAAAATATAGATTGTGTTTACTCGTAAGAACCGCCTCATTGAGGGGGTTGTAACGAGTGCCCACAATCTATATTTTAGAGCAGAAATAAGAAAAATAAGGCTTACCACTGTAAAACCAAGTTTTACTATATAAAAGTGGGGTTCAAAATTATATAGTCGGGTTTTCGTGATGCATCCGGTATTTTTGCTTATTGAATAGCTGATGTATTGTCTTCATACTTCTGGAAAAAAATACAGGTACATTTTTAGATATATTTGACCCGATGAAATGAAAAAAAAATCGTTTTTTTTTTTTTTTTTCTTTCTTTATTTTTTATTTTATTTTATTTATTTATTTATTTTATTTTATTTTTTTTTGATTTGTTGTTGTTGTTGTTTTTCATGTTCCTCTGTATAAAGTATGGTTTACGGGGTATTCATCACACGGAATTGATAACACGGTAAAATATCCTTGAAGGAACTTAAAACCATAATATGAAACCCGCATTTTATGGTGACTTGGTATAGAAATAACAAAAAAAAAAAAAAATAAATAAACTAGATCGCGCAGTCGATGGCGCGCCATCGCAAATCCCCACGTTTTGACCTCTTCCAGGGACCCCTGGGGGCTGGTCCAAAAATTAATGTGCTCTTGCAGAAGCCATTCATGTAAGTAACTCACACACCAAATTTGGTTGAATTCCAATGAACGGTATAGGAGGAGATAGCCGGACAGACAGACGGACAGACGGACAGACGGACGGAGGCGATAACAATATCCCCACTTTTCTTCAAAAAACCTGGGGATAATAACAAAAAAAATGTATGCTCGCAATTATGTCAGTAGCCATCGAGGGCTAGGTTCAACATAAATGTTATACGACATACTGTAAGCTTGGTAGTTAACCCAATCACGATTGATAACTTTGCTTCCCTTTTTAATTGCACGCGGACGGGTCGGGTCTCGAATTCTGGCGTAAAGCCTTGCTTAAGTTTTATGTAATATTGGTTGGTAGTTGATCCTCTGTCTCTGGTCGGGTTATTCCAGCATTTCCGTTATGTCATGCTGTCGAGTCTCCATCGTTGTTTCATCTTTGTAGTCGTTTGATTTCTATGTTCTCGGAGTTGTAGCACTGATGAGCTAGAATGCCTTCATGTGGACTGAACAAAGTATTTGTCTAAACCAGGACAGAACAAAGGACGAGGCTTATTTCCATGTAAAATCGATTTAATCTCCAACCCTGTGAAATACATTTAACGACCGTTCCAAGGAGGTATGGTTCTTCTGTCGCGGATTATTTTTGTTATAGTTTGTCTTTGCATGTATGTATTACTCATTTCTTGCACACCAGACATGGATATCCGTGATTTGACCCTGGGGAAGAAATTGATGTTCTGACCCTGGTGTTCCGACCCAGGCAACTAACATAAATGCGTTTCAATTCTATTCAACTGCCGAAACTACTTCCGCACTACATTTATTTTGTAAACAATATACATGTGCGAGCTGTCAAAACTAACCGGAGGTGTTGTGCAAGAAAAATAATCCAATATGGGGTTCTTTTGTAGATGAGCGTTTCCAACCCTCGGGATAACCTTGCTGAGCGGAACCTCGGCGTAGCCTCGGTTCCGCTCAGCAAGGTCATCCCTCGGGTTGGAAACGCTCATCTACAACAGAACCCCATATACGATTCTTGCACACCAGACAAGGAAATCCGTGATTTTATCCTGGGATAGAAATTGATGTTCTGACCCTGGTGTTCCGACCCACAATCGAATACAATCGCATTTTTGACAAATGCACTGGTTGAATACGACCTTGTATGCGCCGTCGTTAAGGTTGACGTCACAGCAGGTTACGTGAAGTCACTAAACATTCTTGTAGTGTCATCAAAATATGCGTCGGACGTCGGTAACCGAAGTGACTGTAGCATTAAAATCCGAGCTAAGAAATGGAAGATATGCAAGAAAAAGAATCCTATATGGTTGTGAGGGATGGATAGAAAAATCCGTCCCTCGGGATGACTGTCCGGCATCACTCGGCAAGCCTCGTGATGCCGGACAGTGACCCTTGGACGGACCCCTCACACCAATATAAGATTATTCTAATCTCTTTTAGTTTGGAAACCCGTTTGGCTATTTTGTGGGAAAGTAACTGTCCCTTTGGCTTTCCGCTTGTGACGTTTCAGTTTTTTCCATATCCGTGTGTCTTTCCCTTTGGTGTCTCTGATGGGAGGTGTTGGGTAGTTGTATCGATCCTTAATCATTTCCTTCACTTCTATAATGGGTGTCGGTGAAATACCGATTCAGTAAAGTATTTTGATTTTATCATTATGCAAAACAAATTATATTGTGTGGCCTAGTAGATAAGAACGCTGACTCTTAATCATTTGGTATCTGATCGCTGTGGTTTCGAGCCTGGCTCGGATCACATGGGAGACGCCAAGTTCTGCAACGGAAGGGGTCAGATGTTGTTTTTTTTCTCCGGGTACTCCGGTTCTCACCAACCTCTGATTAACGAGCGGCTCGATATGAATGAAATAATCTTGAAAGGGCCGTAAACCCCAAATCAAAAAATATATATACAGTAGACTCTCGTTATCTCAACTCTGATATTTCTAATAATGGCTTGAGTCAGACTAGTTTTTGTGCACTTCTCGTATGTTAGTTTTGCTATAATTATTTTCTTTCTATTTCAACTCCTTTTTATCTCACTCAAACCAAATATTATAGTCCCTTGGGGTTTGAAATAACGAGAGTCGACTGTATATAACGTCGATAAAAACAGGCTAGTTTGTTATTTATAGCCTTCGTAGAATACTATATTTTATGGATCAATTGGTATTCAGTTTTCTGAAATGCTCACCTGTTTATACAAATACAAGGGGTGTTCAAAAACGTTTGCAAACACAACGCATACTCAACAACCACGGGGTTTACCTGTACAAAAACAACAAGTAAGTGATGATTTATCATCACTGTATAATATGTATAAATCATTACGAAAACACGCATATACAAATACATTGTAACTTTTATCACTGAAAAAAAAAAAATGAAAATTTTAAGATGAAAAATTGTGATATTTTTTTTTTATTTCTGCTCAAAATATAGATAGTGAGTATTCTTTAGAACCGCCTCATCAAGGCGGTTCTAATGAGTACCCACAATCTATATTTTAGAGCAGAAATAATAAAATAAAGTTTTCCCCTGCAAACCCCAGTTTTACTATATAAAAGTGCGGTTCAAGGAGGTCAAACTATATATAGGCGTGTTTTCGTGATGGTTCTTGTCTACAAAACGGTTCTAAAGCAATTTCGCCAGCGTTCAGGGGTATTCGTAGAAAATATCTTGATATAATCAGAAAACAAATATAAACTGTTGCTGAAATCAGGGCTTTGATTTTTGTGTTCACGGAGATGTTGCACTGATGAGCCTCTCTCTCCCCCCCCCCCCCCACACACACACACACCCCAGTGGAATTTGTTTCCGCTGACCGTTCCAAGGCGGTTTTCTGTCGCGGTTTATTTTGTTATGGTTTGTATTTGGGTGTTTGTGTCGCTTATATTATTTTATTTTGGATAGCATATTGGCCATATTTTGGGATAGTAACTGTCCTTCTAGATTTTCGCTATTGATGTTTCCATTAGGGTCTGCTGTTTCATGTTTGTGTTTCTTTCCCTTTGGTGTCTCTGATGGGAGCTGTGGGTTAATTGTATCGATTCCTGATCATTGCCTCCACTTCTACGTTCTTATATAAAAAGCTAGTATATCCAAAAAAGGGGTCTCCAGCACCCTCCATACAGCCAGGGCTTGGTGCTCTGTAATTCTTTCGTCATTTCGAAAGTAATCTAACACCGATCTGGTGGGAGATATAGGTCCAGAAGTGCACTGGTGTTTGCCTTTATAAAAAGGTCTAAAGGGTGCTGTCAATATTACAACTGATGACCATTTTCCATTTCAAACCATTTAAAGATATATAATCTGATTTGCCTTCAGATTTATATACCAGGCAATTCTGAATTCTAATAGACAGTTAAAGTTTTGGATATATAATAAAAAGGTTAATGGCTTTATATTGTGAAATATTCGGCACTCGTTCATATGGCAGAGACGCACTCGCAAGCTAGTGTGTCCTTCGCCATATGAACTCGTGCCGAATATTTCACGATATAAAGTCCATAACCTATAAATATCACAGGTCCTGGTGTGTGTATGTTATTTGCCGTGTTACTACATCACGTTAACATGTCCGTGTAATGAGCACCCCTCTTCACTTCACTTTATATAAAGAAAACAGGGGTTTACGGGGGTATACATTATCATTCTTATTTCTGCTTCAAAAGTTTGGTTGTGGGTACTCGTTAGATCTACCGAGCACCCACAACCTAAGTCTGCAGTAAGAAAAACATCACTGATTTCATCGGAAAAGTAGCCGTTTGGGTGATTTGAAAAGTGCACTGTGTCGGACGGGTGTGTTCGCGTGTTACCAGTAACAATTCTGATTTTGAGATTATATTTGAAAGGTGGGTATGAAAATTGTTTTAGAAAATGTATGAAAGATTGCTTGCAACGATATGTTCTGGCTAAAAAAATAACATTTCAAAGAAAACTAGACAGGACATAATTAATTTTTAATTAGGCCTTAAAATATCCGTGTTTCTACTAACATACCGAAAACGGGTATGGGTCGGTAGTTCTCAAAAATGTATATATACTTTGTCAAAATTTTATTCGATGAAAAAATCAACAACAAAGAACACATAAAAACGGCTAAATTTTAACTATATTGCCTCAAAACCTTCAAATAACGAAGTTAAAAAAAACAAGGAACCAAACGAACAGGGTTTTAAGTCTTAGTTTAGCTTTATTGATATATTTATGAATTTTTATAAAAGTGCTCGAGAATATTGTGGTCGGTAGGTAATTGCAGGGTCGGGAAAACAAATCAGGGTCGGCCGGGTTAGTGGAAACACAGCTATTTTAAGGCCTTAATTAATATCTCGGAAAAAAACACGCCATTTAAACAGGTTTTCGAACATGCCTCGTATTATAATTGCAAAACAAACAAGATAAAATTAAGTGTATTGTGATCCCATCATCAGATTGGAAAAGCATGGTATAATGTAGCCAGCGGTATATTAATGAGTTCTTTATGAACTGGTAATGTATGTTCTATTAAAGGGTTATTCTTTTGAACCAATGAATACACCAAATAACTGAAAACCTGTACTTAAACTAGTAAAGATAAAAACGGGCTGATAGGATCCATACACAATATATACAAATAACAGGGTATCCTTTTTAAGACATTCACTCGAGAACTGAAAAGAATGGACTGTACAGATATCATCAGACCAGAATTGCTAGTTTCGGCCAATTGGGCCTCATCAGTGACCATAAAATGAAGTCAACAATAGCAATTGTTATAGTTGGACAATGTGGCAATATAATTTTGAACAAATATTTTGTACAAGAAGGCCTAGATGGTCCTGAATCGCTCACTTGATTTCAAGATGTCACATAGCTTCTGAACATAGCTTCATAGTCATGTGGGTGACATCCATTCCATGAATCATTACTGTTGAGCGAAGAGAGATGATCACCTGGGCAACACAATTGGAAAGTTGTGACTTAAGAGGTTCAGTTTTAGCTTTGTCAGCCATTTTGTTCATTAGAATAGAACCGGTTTAACTATTTTGGTGACAGCCATTCCGTGAAGCATTACTTTTGCGCTTTGAGAGATGATCACCTGGGCAACATTTTAGTAAAGTTTGAATAAAACTGGCTTCAGCGGTTATATATTTAGCTGTGTCGGCCATTATGTTCATAAAAACAGAACCGTTTTAACTCTTTTGGTAGAGGATCATCCAAGCAACATTCTCACGAAGTTTGTCACATGGGTATAGTAGGAGCTGTTGCTTAAATAATTGCCTCCTTTTAGATCTGGTGCTTTGTGCTGTTGTTCTTTTTTTTTTTTTTTTTTGTTTTGGCTATTTTTGGCTCTGACAGCAATTTTTTCCACTTTATCTATTTGTGGCAGGGAGCGCCCCCCCATCCCCCCCACCCCCGGTCAACAATCCTGTGAGGTTTGAGTCAACTTTACCTTTGCTTAGGAGCAGTTCGCATTTAGGGCAAACCGTTGACATTTTTCAATTTTAAGCTCTGGTGACCATTTTCCTCCTCGGGACGGAACGATTAGTATTTTGGTAGAGGGTCACATATAAAGCAATATTCCCATAAGTCTGATTGAAACTGACCCAAGAGTATGGGAGGGGTTGTCGTTTAAAGAGCTTTCTATTTTAACCCTTGCTGTCATCTTGTTATGGGTAGAAAGCCACATAGGCAACATTCCTGTGCAGTTTGAATTACATTGATTCAATGGTTTAGAAGGAATTCGCATTTAAAGCAAAATTTAAAAGCGAATGTTTGACGGTTTTTTAGCTATGGCGACCACCTTGCTCATTGGAGCAATACCGTTTAAACTATTTGGGTTGAGAGTTTTTAAGCATCATGACTATGAAGTTTGAATGAAATACGGCCAGTGGTACAGTCATTTAATTTTTTTTCTTCCATTTTTAGCTCTTGTAGTCATCTTGTTCATCGGAGCACAACGATTATAGCTATATCGGTAGGATGCCACCTCGGCAACATTCCTGTGACGTTTTGAACCAAATTTGCACAAGGGTTTAGGAGGAGTCCACATATGAAGCGGGATTTTAGCTCTAGCGGCCATTTTGCTCACCACAGCTGAGCCGATTAGCTATGTTCGTATTCCTGTGAAGTTTTAATCAAATTCTCTCATGGGTTAAGGAAAAGTTCGCATTTAAACCACTGCCAAATTGTTGAGGTTTTTTTCTATTTTAGTCCTGGTGACCATTTTACCCATCGGAGCGGAACCGTTCGAGCTAATTGCCTAGAGGGTCACCTTTGCATCATTCCGATAAAATGTGGATGAAATTAGGAAGAGTTGACGTATGGAGATTTGTTTTAGCTCTGGCGGTCATCTTATTCATTAGAGCGGCACATTTTAGCTATTTTGGTCGGGGGCTACGGAGGTAACATTCCTCAAATTGACCCAAGGGTTTAGGTGGAGTTCACATTTGAAGCAAATTTGCAACTGGTAATTGAAGGGTCACCTAAGCAACATTCCTATGAAGTTTGAATGAAATTAGCCCAAGGGTACAGAAGGAGTTGCCGTAAAAAGGTTTTTTCTAGTTTTAGCTCTGGGGCCATCTTATTTATCACAGCGGAACGATTTTATTTAGCTTTTTGTAGGGAGTTACCTAGGCAACATTCTTGTGAAGTTTGAACCAAATATGCCCAACGTGTCAGGAGGAGTTCACATTTTAAGCAAATTCACAACGTTCTTTTTTATGTTAGCTCCGGTGGTCAGTTTGCGCATCGGAGCGAAACCATTTTAGCTATGTTTGTAGCGGTGTCACATTAGCAACATTCCTTTGTTTGAAGTTGAAATGAAATTGTTCTAAAGGTACCGGGTGAGATGTCGTTTAAATATTCTTTTATTTTTTCAGGTCTGGTGGCCATCGTGTTCATCAGAGCAGAACGATTTTAGCTATTTTGGTAGGGAGTCACCTAGGCAACATTCTTGTATAGTTTGAATCAAATAGGATCAATGGTTTAGGAGGAGTTTACATTTGAAGCATATTCGCTATGTCATTTTTTTCTATTGTTAGCTCTGGCGGCCATTTATCTCATAATTCGAAACCATTTTAGCTGTTGTGGTTGAGGGTCACCTAAGCAACATTGCTATGAAATTTGAAGGAAATTGGCCCAAGGTTCAAGTAAGGTAATCATTTAAAGTTTTTTTGTTGTTTTTTTTTTATTCTTATTTTAGCTCCGGTGGCCGTCTTGTTTATCCAAGCAGAACGATTTATCTATTTTGGTAGGGAGCCACCTATTCAACATTGCTATCATGAAGTTTGAATCAAATTGTCTTAAAGGTTTAGGAGGAGCTGAGTTAGGGGGGCTTGTTACATGTGGGTTTACGGCGTCCCGCAAACCCCCATGCTGACAAGACAACCGAGCGTGATCTCTGACAGGTGTACGGGCAGCTGTGGGGTAAGGCGCAAGAAAGATTTCAAATGAATGACCTGAATTATTTACAGTATCTATTTACAACAATACTAACACAAAACATCACATTTATTTGCTTCTCTAGCGCACTCACGACGTCCGTCCCGAAGGCAAAACAATGTTCTGTGCTCGGAACGGGGTGACGTGAGTGTCTACAGAAGCAAATAACAAAACAAAATAAGAAAAAAGAAACAACACAAGACGCGACTGGCCAGATTATAAGTTCACTTAGGGTGAACCCCCCTCTCGCGCACTGGTGTGAACTAGTTTGTCGACCTTGTTGTCGACCACGGGTTGATATATATCATTTATCGCTTGACGAACTTGAAGTCCAGGTAACTTCTTCGTTTGAATCGCCTGAATCGCCTGCAGGTTGCTTTCTACGATCTGTTTATTTTGGTATCGACGTCTGTTATTGGGTCTGTCCGCCCTTGCTGGACACTTACCGACAGCGTCGTACCAGTACCTGCTGCTATTTTGCAGGGAGCAGCAGGTCACCACACATTGTTGTGCCTTTCAATATACTTTCATTGTCCCGTCACAATGTTGTGTGAATTCGTAGTAACTTGACCTGCTGCTGGATAGTGTTCGTTTTTCAGGGTTTTTACATCCACGAACACCACCGGAAAATCATGCATACTCAGATTAGCTCGCTAAAATCGTGGCGAGGTGAAGTCACCGTCCACAATTAAAGCCAGACAGCAAAAATCGAGTAGATAATAGATTTGCGTTCAAATAGTATTTCCCATAGGGAAAAATGATGAAACGACCCTATAAATCAATGGCATAACTCCCGTCAAAACGAACACACACACAACACGTGACTGGAATGAAAATTATATATGGCACAATTTGGCGGTTGGCGATTTTTAGGCAAATTTTATAGAAATCAGCCTTATAGCGGCCCACTGTATTGTAAAAACAGATCTCCACAAACCACTCATGCATACATCGTATGATAGGTGCATGACTTGTGCATGGAGCAGCACATTTTGCCTACCGTATTTCACCTAAAATATTTCACTCGCACCGCCTTACCATATAACTACTAAAATAATTTAGATGTGCATAAGCACCAGAGAGGTTTCCTATTCCATCTCGTAACAGGGCTTTCACTCGGATTGATCGGGTTGTTCAAAAGTAAAGGCTAGGATTGCGGTTTGTTATGGTTTGTCTTTGAGTGTGTGTATCGCTTATATCTTTTCGTTTTGGATAACTGGTTGGCCATTTTGTGGGAAAGTAACTGTCACTTTGGCTTTCGGCTGTTGGTGTTTCCATTGGGTCTAGTTGTTTCGTGTTCGAGTTTTTTCCGTGTCTTTAATGGGAGCTGTGGGTTTATTGCATCGATTCCTGATAATTGCCTTCACTTCTATTTCGCATTTGAAGCAAATTTAGGATGTCTATTTTTAGCTCTTGTGGTCATTTTGCTCATCAGAGCGAAACCGTTTTTTTCTAATTCAATTGACGGTCACGCAAGCAATATGTCTTCGAAATTTCATTGCAATTGACCCAAGAGTACATGAGGAGTCTTATATAAAGTTGTTGTTTTTTTTTTTCTATTTAAGCGCTAGCGGCCATCTTTCTCCTCAGAGCGGAACGATTTCAGTAGGGAGTCACCCAGGAAACAAGGATTAGGAAAAATTCCGGTGAAGTTTGGCCCAAGGATAAGATTAAACTGACGTTTGAAGCAAATTTACGTTTTCTTTTTTTTTTTTTTTTTTTTTTTGTCTGTTTGTTTGTTTGTATGTCACCTAAGCAACATTAATATGAAGATTAAATAATATTAGCCCAATGGTACACGCGGAGTTGTCAGTTAAGGATTTTTTTCTATCTTTATCTCTAGCGGCAATCTCGTCCATCGAAGCGGAACGATCTTAGCTGTTTTTGTAGGGAGCTACCTAGGCAACATTTCTTCGAAGTTTGAATCAAACTGGCCCCAAATTTTAGGAGGAGTTCGCATTTAAAGCAGATTGTTGACGACACACAACGCACGACGGACGACGGGCATTCACTGATCACGATAGCTCACCATGATACTTCGTGCTTAGTTGACCTAAAAATAACACTTATTCAAAAATTGATCAGCCCTGCTATGTTTTTATCAACACATGAAAATATCATTGTTTTGTCCCTAAAGAGCAATGCAAGTATAACCAGTGCTTCAGATGAAGTGCACGACCCGCCGGATGCTTTAAGCTTTATGAGTGTTACCATATTAATGGTATGGCGGCCATTTTGGTCATGTGACCTGGACCTAAAACTGTTCCCCCAATAAATGCGCCTTACCGTAAGGAGCAAAAATATATCTTATACTTTAGTACTGTATTCTGAATCGTTTGCAGGATAAAATGCATTCTCACTTTTCCAATACAAAAGCATAGGTGTCAAAGTTTGACCTAGGCACAAAGAAGGTCAAGGTCAACCCAAGGTCACCATTTTAGATATTTATGATGGGCCTACGTCCCAGATGCTATTTATCAAGTTTCGTGGAAATCTGCCTAGTGGTTCCGGAGAAGACTATTTTTGAAGGGTTTTTACCATACATATATGGCTCGGCGGCCATTTTGGTCATGTGACCAGGACCCCATGAGCAAATTTTGGTTTCCCCCATCCCATAGAGGCTCCATATGAAATTTGACTTCAATCGGCCCAACGGTTTCCGAGGAGAAGCAGTTCGAAAATTTTCACATTTTTCGCCTCGGCGAGGCTATACCACGGGTGGTAATCCGGGGAACTAGCTCGAAAATGAGTCGATGGAAATTTGTTCCCTCGACACATCCGGGAACTCTCGAGCTAGCACCATCACCAAGAAACTCGAAAACAAAGGTAGGTCTCGAAGAGTTTTATCACCATTTTTTTCTTTGTAAGCTATTTTTAAAAAAATCCGGCAATGCAGTTCCACATAGAAATGATTTAACTTTGTACCCCGCTAGAATTTGCCATGGAAATTTGCAGCGCTGGAGTAAGAATGAAAGTAAACCTTTTTATATCACGGACCTGAAAAATTGTCAATTTATGTCATTACGGAGATTTTGGCCGACGATGTTTCATTTTCCGTCAAAAGTACGCCCTTCACACCCACAGAAACAACATACCTGGTGAAATGAAACATGGAAAGTTTGAAATAAGCAAAAAAAAAAAAAAAAATTGGCCGTGATTACGTAACTTGCGACTTATGACGAAATTACTGTCCGAGCTAGTCTTCTCGACAAGGAGCTAGTTCACTCGACATGGAGATAGTCCCCTCAAAAAGAAAAAGAAAATGAAACATTCATCAGATTCGATGTCTTTCTATGGTCCCACCCAGGTTATCCAACTGGTTGCTTTGCCTCTGGCTAGTTGGGTAACAAGATGCTATGCCCGAAAGGTGTCCCCCAATCGTTTCTCCCTGTTCGTTTCGCCCCCATTTTGCACCCCTGGTTGTTTTGTCAACAGAGCCTGGTCTTTTCGCCCCCTTAGTCATTTCGCCCACCTAGTTGCTTCGCCCCCCTCCCATTTGAAGCGGATCAATGGATGTTGGATGGATGGATGGATGGATGGAATGATTGATTGATGGATGGATGGATGGAAGGATGGATGGATGGATGGATGGATGGGTACACTACAGAAAGGGGTGAGTGGGTATTTGGATGGATTGGTCCATTGGAGGACGGATGGACGAACGAACATATAGACGGACAGACAGGCGGACGGATGGATGTATGGGTCGGTGGATAGATGGATGGAAGGGTGGATGGAAAACGAAAGAAAATATATATGCACACAAATGCCAGTGTCGTGTGAAGGATTGATTATATAAATGAAGCATTTGATTACTACCGGTAATCTTTTTGATGATTTTTGTTTTATTTAATAATCACATATTGTTTCCGCAGGTGATCTGATTATTTGTGATAAACCTAAAGTCATCGTTTAAACAAATTATGTTGTGCTGCAGTCCTAGGTACTACGTGCCCAAGTTTTTTTAAATCAGCCCACTGGTTTTAGAGAAGATTTTTAATGGTTTCACTCGTGCTACGCGCTCATGATCGATTCACTTTAACGACTGACTTCCAGTCTGTGATGTATTAAGCAACTAATAACTACCATCTTATCTTTCAACAATTTAGTCGAAAACTGTGTTGAGCATTTATGGGTAGGGGAAACGATAGTTTGTTCGCGGCATCTGGGTCACATGACCAAGATGGTTACCACGCCCATATATGGTAAAACCATTAAAAATCTTCTCTAAAACCAGTGGGCTGATTTCAAGAAACTTGGGCACGTAGTACCTAGGACTGCAGCACAACATAATTTGTTTAAACGAGGACTTTAGGTTTATCACAAATAATCAGATCACCTGCGGGAACAATATGTGATTATTGAGTAAAACAAAAATCATCAAAACGATTACCGGTAGGAATCAAGTACTTCATTTATATAATCAATCCTTCACACGACATTGGCATTTGTGTGCATATATATTTTCTTTCTTTTTCCATCCATTCTTCCATCCATCTACCCACCGACCCATCCATCCATCCGTCCGCCTGTCTGTCCGTCTATATGTTCGTTCGTCCATCCGTCCTCCAATGGACCAATCCATCCAAATACCCACTCATCCCTTTCTGTAGTGTACCCATCCATCCATCCATCAATCATTCCATCCATCCATCCAACATCCATTGATCCGCTCCAAATGGGAGGGGGCGAAGCAACTAGGTGGGCGAAATGACAAAGGGGGCGAAAAGACCAGGCTCTGTTGGCAAAACAACTAGGGGTGCAAAATGGGGCGAAACGAACAGGGAAAAACGACTGGGGGACGCCTTTGGGGCATAGCATCTTGTTACCCAACTAGCCAGAGGTAAAGACACCAGTTGGATAACCTGGATGGGAACATAGAAAGACATCGAATCTGATGAATGTTTCATTTTCTTTTTCTTTTTGAGGGGACTATCTCCATGTCGAGTGAACTAGCTCCTTGTCGAGAAGACTAGCTGGACAGTAATTTCGTCATAAGTCGCAAGTTACGTAATCACGGCCATTTTTTTGCTTATTTCAAACTTTCCATGTTTCATTTCACCAGGGATGTTGTTTCTGTGGGTGTGAAGGGCATCTTTTGGCGGAAAATGAAAAGTCGTCGGCCCAAAATCTCCGTAATGACATAAATTGACAATTTTTCAGGTCCGTGATAAAAAGATTACTTTTATTCATACTCCAGCGCCGCAGATTTCCATGGCAAATTCTAGCGGGGTACAAAGTTAAATCATTTCTATGTGGAACTGCATTGCCGGATTTTTTTATAAATAGCTTACAAAGAAACAAATGGTGACCTACCTTTGTTTACGAGTTTCTTGGTGATGGAGCTAGCTCGAGAGTTCCCGGATGTGTCGAGGGAACACATTTCCATTGACTCATTTTCGAGCTAGTTCCCCTGATTACCACCCGTGTATACTAAATGGAATGTAATATTTCGCAAGTTCATTGGTTAGATCTCATTGATATCTATCAGTATGCCAATAATTGTTTAAATATTCCAAGCGGTTAAGTCACTATCACCAATTTTCACAAACGGGTTACGGACGGACAGACTGACAGAATGACAGAATGACAAGGTGATTTTAGGGCACTCTTAGAAATCAACCCACTTCAGTCGGTCGCTTTTTCTGCGGGTCGTGCAATTCTACAGGCATTTTCAATAACGCTTCCTGTTGTATTAAATTCAGAAGAATTGAGCTCAAATGTGTTTATCGGACTTTGTGGGCGCGTGTTCACAGGTAATTAAGTGATCTAAGATACTTCAGGGTCTGATCGGATGAGAACCCAAAGCTTATCCCAAACATCAAAGGAAAAGACGGTCAAAAACGACAAACATATCTGCGCAAGCCGAATTAGCACCTCTTTCCGAAATAATTCGGACAAACAGAAGTGTGTGTGTGTGTGTGTGTGTGTGTGTGTGTGTGTGTGTGTGTGTGTGTGTGTGTGTGTGTGTGTGTGTGTGTGTGTGTGTTTTCATGGCGATTTTAAATTCATCGCAATCAATTAATTTTTCAACTATTCAAATAACGGTTAATGTATATAATTTGTTTCTTAATCTATTTAGGTCGCCATATTGTTTCCATGCATGACCTCTGAAGTCTTTCTATGGGTAGGGCACCGAAAGGTTGTTGTAAAGACTGTTTTAGAACTTGTTGGTGCAATGTTTAACTGTTTTTACAAATGTTTTATAAGTGTATGTGAAAACTTTATGTGATGCGTTTCGGGCTATTATAAATGTTGTTGAAGAAGTTGACGATGGAATGAGATATTGGTTCTGTTTGTGCCGTTAATGGAATAGATTTATTTTTGGCCATCAGGTTCCCGGATATTCGAGTAAAATCTGTAGGCGCCATTGTCTCTACTGTTCGCCTATACTGTCAAAAAGAATGGCATTTGAATGTTATGTCGTTAAAAAATACAATTTATGGTTGTGAATGCCCTCAGGATATATTTGTGTTAGATAACTGGAAATTCCGACGAACATGTTTGTTTGATTTGAGGTTTAACGTCCCCGTCAACACTGTAAAGGTCATTTTGAAGACGTCGTTTCCAATTTTGTGGGTCTTTTTACCCGACATTGAGATGAGATGACAAATCAAGCCCTGTCGCCAAATGAAACCAATAGGGTTTATTAGCATGGACGGTCAGCCTCGCACCGCGGTTCCTGGACAGGCTTAGATCCTCTAAGCGGTTTACCAGTACTAGTGTGCGGGCCGAATTCACCTCTGCGTGGAAGCATCATGCAGTCCATATATTTCTTCAAGCCCCTATGGGCGGGGGCCGACGACGAACATGTAGTGAGGTAAAAGACCTGCTTTTCTCGTCAGTTCGATCCGTTATTTCTGGCGATACATCACGAAAACACACCTATATGATTTGACCCCCTTGAACCCCACGTTTATATATTAAATCTGAGGTTTACAGGGGTAAACCTTATTTTTTTATTTTTGCTCTAAAATATAGATTGTGGGTACCCGTTAGAACCGCCTCGATGAGTCTATATTTTGAGCAGAAATAAGGAAAATATCACCATTTTTCATCTAAAAAAACACGATTTTTCGGAGGCAGAGTTTACAATGTATTTGTATAGGCGTGTTTTCATAATGGTTAGGAAATAGGAGTAACCTGCTATACTTTCTCATCCAACAAAATGCTTAAAAAATATTTTAGTGTCGCCATACGGCAGTTTTTTTTTGTGATAAATTGAACTAATAGAGAAGCAGATCAAAATTCCAAGAAATGAAAGGTGGTCAGTCGTCACGAGCAAGGTCACGACCCCGACTGGCAAGTCATGCATAGTATTCCCTCGCTCGTCTAATTTGTAGAAATTGGCTAGTTTATGATAACATTCAATGTTTTCCAACAGGATCTTGAAATTTGAGCCAAAGTATAAAATGTAAATATATATTTTTTTTAAAGAAGACATTCCAATGCCATCCGTACTTTTGTTTTGCACAGACTTAAATGGAATATAAGAATTAACTCTTACCAAATCATTCAGCCGTCATTTGTCCAATATGATTCTAAGGAAAACAAATAGACACGGTATTCTGTAATAAGTAGTTTAGGTCGTAGTACCAAAGCGTTAATCCAAAATCATTAATCTATAGACAAATGGCAAATATCAATGTTCAGATCAACAGACATGGACTCCAGAAGAGTGTAATCAGGCGTCCTAGGATAGTAAGCATTACTTGGTAAGCAAGCTTCGCCCACCATGCCTATCGACCTGAACGAAGAAAAGGAGTTAATGCTGAGAAGGGTATGTCCGAGATTTTGGAAGTCTTTCTATGGCTTTCCATTGGCAAACACATAAGAAATAATTCTGGAAATGGCCACATTGTACGGATCAACAAAAAAAACGTTACTCTGGCGCAACCAAAACAACTTAACACTTTTTTGTCGATTGTTTGTCAGTTGACCCAAAGTTATTAAGCACGAGTTCTTCTCGTATTGCTGATGCCGTGATTATCACTCACAGACTAGGCACTGGTCTCAGAGGTTAAGAGCGCTGACTCTTCATCTGTATGTCTCCCACCGCTGTGGGTCTGTCCCTGGCCACATGTAAGATGCCACATACTGCAATGGAAGGTTATGTGGTTTTTTCTCTGGGTACTCTGGTTTTCACCCACCTCTGATTAACGACTGACCCGAAATATGTGAAATCTAGAAAAGGCTTTGAAACCCAAACATAAAATATCTTATTTGTAGTCATAGATGTAGTGTTCTTGTGACATCAGAGTGTCGTGTATAGAAAGCTGTTCAATATCGACAAACAGTGTAGACCCAGATCAGAGACTACATAATGCAGCCTCTAACCAGGTTCTGTGCTGTTAGTTTCAAATAACAAATTTAATGGTCAAATAACTCATGCCGATACTACCTGCAATACCATTTTCCCAGTTTAGACGCAATCCCCTGCAGGCACAAAACGTTGACTCAACGTTGAGCTAACGTTGAAACAACGTTTTCAACGTTGTTTCAACGTTAGTTCAACGTTGAGTGCCTGCTGGGGATCGATTCACCAGTGCTGGTTGTGCTATGAACATCTTAAATATTCTGTCCTTTATTTGCAGAGCCTTCATTGCTTGGTAGTATATCTTACGCATAGATGTCTATGCGGAGCAACAACAGAAACGACTGTTGGCAGAACACAACAGATGTATAGGTGCGCAATGCATCTAGGAAAAGGTTGATGGACTGGTGAAAAGAAAGCTTGACAAAATGGCCATCTCATTATGGGTATTTCAGAATATATTTATGACAAAAATCCTCATTACTTAATGAAAAGGTTACTGAATGAATATAAGGAAGGTAAAGCCTACAGGTATTTCTCTGGAGAGTGGGTAAAAGAGATATATTACCATGATATCAGAGAAACAAGTGATAAATGCCTTTTGAAATCAAACGTGACATCTTCAGAAGCTATGAATAATAAACCATATCACTGTTGGATGGTTATAAAAAAAAATGTGTGAGATACATCAGGTGACCAGATCATGAGTGCTTACTGTAATTGTACGGCTGGTATGTCGGCCCCCGCCCATTGGGGCTTGAAGAAATATATGGGCTGCATGATGCTTCCACGCAGAGCTGAAACCGACCCGCACACGAGTACTGGTAAACCGCTTAGAGGATCTAAGCCTGCCCAGGCAAAGCGGTGCGAGTCAGCCCGTCAATGCTTATAAACCATATTGGTTTGATTGTGCGGCAGGGCTTGAGATATCATTTCATCTCAATGTCGGGTAAAAGTCCCACAAAAATTGGAAGCAACGTCTCCAAAACGACCTTTACAGTGTTGACGGGGACGTTAAACCTCAAATCAAACAAACAAACAAACGGCTGGTATGTTGGGCTCTTGCAATCATATTGCAGGCGTTCGGCTTACATCACGAACCACCCCTTTATACTTTTGACCCCCTTGAACCCCACTTTTAGACAGAAAAACTGGGGTTTACAGGGGTAAACCTTATTTTTCTTATTTATGCTTTAAAATATAGATTGTGGGTACTCGTGAGAACCGCCTCGATGAGGCGGTTCTAACGAGTAAGCACAATCTATTTTTCGAGTAGAAATATGAAAAAGATCGCAATTTTTTATCTGAAAATTTTCGGTTTTGCACAGTAAAGTTTACAATGTATTGTTATAGGCGTGTTTTCGTAATGGAATCGAACATGCAGTGAAGACGGGGATGACAAAACCCACATCTAGAGAAAAGTAATCTGAACAGAGTGTGCCAGCAAGAAAAACAAAAATTAATCCAAAATATGATTTCAGACTTTGAGAATATAAGAATCTTATATGGGTGTGAGGGGTGGATTGAAAAATCCGTCCCTAGGGACACTGTCCGGCATCACGAGGCTTGCCGAGTGATGCCGGACAGTGATCCCGAGGGACGGATTTTTCTGTCCACCCCTCACACCCATATAGGATTCTTTTTCTTGCAATCCTTCATTTCTTTGCGCGGATTATTAGTGCTGCAGTCACTTCGAGTACCGACGTCCGCCATATTGTGATGACACAACAGGAATGTTTAGTGACGTCACGTAACGTGCATGACGTCAACCTTAACGACGGCACATACGAGGTTGTATTCAACCAGTGCTTTTATCAAACACGCGGGAATATTCGATTTTGGGTCGGAACACCAGGGTCAGAACATAAATTTCTATCCCAGGGTACAATGTAATATCGCGGATTTCCTTGTCTAGTGTGCAAGAATATAAGAATCTTATATGGGTGTGAGCGGTGGATGGAAAAATCCGTCCCAAGGGTCACTGTCCGGCATCACGAGGCTTGCCGAGTGATGCCGGACAGTGATCCCAAGGGACGGATTTTTCCATCCGCCCCTCACACCCATATAGGATTCTTTTTCTTGCATACCTTCCATTTCTTAGCACGGATTTTTAATGCTGCTGTCTCATCGGTTACCGACGTCCGCCATTTTGTGATGACACGACAGGAAAGTTTAGTGACGTCACGCACGACGACGCCGCGCCTGAGGTTGTAATCCACCAGTGCATTTATCAAACACGCGATTATATTCGATTTTGGGTCGGAACACCAGGGTCAGAACATAGATTTCTATCCCAGGGTAAAATCACGGATTTCCTTGTCAAGAATATAAGAATCTTATATGGGTGTGAGGGGTGGATGGAAAAATCCGTCCCGAGGGTCGCTGTACAGAATCACGAGGCTTGCCTAGTGATGCCGGACAGTGATCCCGAGGGACGGAATTTTCTATCCACCCCTCACACCCATATAGGATTTTTTTCTTGCATACCTCTCATTTCTTCGTGCGGATTTTTAATGCTGCAGTCACTTCCATTACCGACATCCGCCATATTGTGATGAGACTGCAGGAATGTTTAGTGACGTCACGTATCAACATTAACGACGGCGCATACTAGGTCGTAATCAACCAGTGAATTTATCAAACACGCGATTATATTCGATTTTGGGTCGGAACGCCAGGGTCAGAACATAAATTTCTATCCCAGGGTAAAATCACGGATCTGGCGTGCAAGAAAAAGTATTCCTGTTCAAAAATGCTGAATGGTGTGAACCAGGAAAATGAAATATCTTCAAAGTAGAACAATTTCACACCATTGACTATATAAAAAAAAACAACAAGAAACCAAATATCATAACAGTAGTCATAATAGGTAAGAACTCCGTACACTTCTTAAAAAGGGCATTCTGAATTCCTGTTCTTCAATGATTAATGGAAAAGAAAAGAATTGTGGGACATAAGCATCTATAAGCATCTATAACAGTGCCTCCCAGCAACGTTTAGTGACATTGCCAAATAGTATACAAAAAGATGAGATCAAAAAGTGATCTTCTAATATGAGAATAACAGATAAAGAAAGACGAAATTGAATGATGGCGAAAGTCACTCGAAAAATGGAACATCACGAAAACACGCCTTTATAATATTTACCCCCTTAAACCCCATTTTGTATAGTAAAATTGGGATTTACAGGGGTACATATATTTTTTTTCTTATTTCTGCTCAAAATAGAAGTGAAGACAATGTGTACTCGTTAGAACCACCTCGTCGAAGCGGTTCCAACGAGTACCCCCAATTCATGTTTAGAGCAGAAATAAGGAAACTATCAGAATTTTTATCTGAAAATTTTCTTCTTTTTAGTTTTGGTGGCGAAATTTTTCAATATATTTGAATAGGCTTGTTTTCGTAATGAAGAGCACAGACGGGGTCATGTGACAGCCAGTCTTCGCCACAGACTGTGTTGCGAACGAAGTAACAGCGTTAAGTCATCACGTGAACAAGTCCGTGAAATAAAGCCCCCCCCCCCCCTCCCCCTTACACCCCACTTTATATGGAGAAAACTGGGGTTTAGGGGGGTAAACATTATTTTCCTTATTTCTGCTCCTAGACATAGGTTGTGGGTACTCGTTAGAACCGCCTCAATAAGGCGGTTCTAACGAGCACCCAAAACCTATGTTTGGAGTGTAAATAAGAAAAAATATTACAAATTTTCATCTGAAAAGTTACCTTTTTTGAGGTTTGAAAAAATGAACTATATTACACGGATGTGTTATCGTAATGTCCATGGGAAGCTCCAACATCAGTAATAAAATAATTCATGAAAGACAAAGGGGTTGTGCAAGCAAAAAATAAGCCATTTAACATAGAAGACAGTGAGCTGGTTGTTCAAATATAAACCCCATTTCTAGCAGCTAGCCCTGGCTTCATGGATTATTGTAAATGTTGTGGTGAAGAACTGTGTGAAGGCAAATGCCATGAAGCAATCAAAGATCCATTACGATAACACACCCGTGCGACATAGTGCGTATTTTCACATCACCAAAATAAATGGTGATTTTTCTGATGAAAGTCCGGGATGTTTTTCTTCTTTCTACTGCAAACATAGGTTGTGGGTGCTCGTTAGAACCGCCTCATTGAGGCGGTTCTAACGAGTACCCACAACCTACGTCTTGGAGTAGCAATAAGAAAAATAATGTATACCCTCGTAAACCCCACTTCTCTATATACAATGTTAGGGGATGGCCAAGCTTCATTAAAAAAGAAACATCCCTATTATTATCAAATACAGGGTCAGTTGGGAATTCACGAGAGAAAATATTGTGACTTTTGTGTTGAAACATTTGATCAGGAAAACTTCACTGAAATAATGGCAATGACCTGGTTTGGGGAAAATTGCGCTGTTTTCATTCAGAAAGTGCTGACATTTTTCTTATTCTGTCTAAAAACGAGGCTGTGGGTTTTCATTAGAAGCGCCTTGTTGAGGGACTTCAAATGAGTACCAACAACCTATGTGTTCGTGCAGAAATGTGGATACCCCCTCTTATCTGTGGCTATGCTTAAAAAAAAAGAAGAAAATACTGATACATTAGCTGATGAGGTCTTTGATCTTTAATTGTTTGAAGTTAAAGAACCCACTCAACACTATTCATGCCATGCTCATCCGGTCAATTTATGTATCCACACTTTTCCAAGTTTTTCTTCAAATTATTATTCCGGGAAAGTATGGTTTGTTGAGGGATGTGAAACACCATCTAGCCTATGCTTCACATTTCACGACAAGCCTTATTGTTTCTGAAAATTACGACAAAGTACATGTATTTGAAAATTACGGAAGTTGTGCGGAAAGATATTATCTTGTTCGGACAAGATATTATGTTGTGTTGTGCGGACAACATATTATCTTGTCCGTACAACATATTATCTTGTCCGCACAACATATGATATTGTGCGCACAAGATATTATCTTATGCGGACAACATATTATCCTGTGCAGACAAGATATTATCTTGTCCACACAAGATATTAAGTTGTGCGAACAAGATATTATCTTGTCTGCACAACATAGATCTTTTGCGGACAAGATATTATCTTGTTCGCACAATTAATATCTTGTGCGATAACATCTTGTGCGCACAAGATAATATGTTGTGCGAACAAGATAATATCTTGTCCGCACAACTTCCCAAGATCTATGTTGGGCAAACAAGATAATATGTTTGGTAGGGTGACAATGGGCCAAAAAGTCCACTATTTCTGGTAGTAACCCATACCCCCCCCCCCCCCCCCCCCCCAATAACAAAACATGTCATATACCAAAATGTTCGTCAGCATCCGTAGTTCCTGAATATGCCGGCATAAATTGGCATAAATGATGGCGAGCTGAGAAATCAAAGATGGCGTCCAAGATGGCCGCCATAGCTGTAAATTCCGGTTTTTTTTCATAAAATTTGAATATATATATACCGCAAATCATCGGTCTGTAAGACTAAGTTTTGATTTATTTTTCTGGTGTAGAAAGAAGATTTGTGCTAAAATATAGATCAACTTTTTAGGTTTAACTTGAAAACCGGGGGCAAAATGAAATTTTATTGATTTTGTGACTAGTTTCAAAGGTGGTATATAAAAGCAATTCTGATGCTCCTAAATTTAAACAGTTTTTACACATTTGACAAAGACACTATTCTTAAATACATTTATCACTTTTCTGAAATACATTTATGGTTGGTTATGACTTTTTACCATCAATTTAGCCCCAGGATTACCCCATCCACTAGTTTACCAGTAAAATTCATTCACATAATCTTACAAACTTATTTTAATTTATTTTTCTGGTATAGAAAGACTATTTGTGCTAGACTTGAAAACCGGTGAAATAAAGTTTCATAGGTGGTACATAAAGGCGATGCTGATGTTTCAAAATTTTAAACAGTTTTATTAATTTATTGTTTTATTTTAACTAAGACACTATTCTAAAATACATTTAACGCTATTCCCCAAGTACATTTATGGTTTGTTATGACATTTTTACCATCCATTTAGCCCCATGATTACCCACCCACTCAGTTCACCATTACAATTCATTCACATAATACTCACACTCAAAGGATTTGCAGGCGAGGATTTCATTTTAGACAATAAGTAGAAGAGGTCATTGAAACTAATGCTTAGTTCTGTTTTCATACTATATTATATGATCAGCCATTAGGAAACATCACCTCTTTATAACACTGTTTTTGGCATCTGAGCATTAACCGTCTTAATAAAGCAGTGCTACATCCAAACAAAATAGCAAAATAGTGTTTTTTAAATTGATCTAAAATGACTTTTGTTGTCATTTTTGCTGTGTAACTGGCTAAGTTTTGGGGGCTATAAAGTGTTATATCCAAAACTGTGTTATAAAAACGTGTTATAAGTGAATATGCTATACAATTAGGTTATATTTTGTTTGATTTGAGGTACAATGCCCCCGTCAACACTGTTTCAGTCATTTTGTATTTTGGTATTTTGCTTAGAATCTATAAGTGGTTTACTCTGTATACCCTAGGTCTACTGGGCTAGGCAAATTAATCTTAGATTTTATAGCTCCACATCAAATCGGTAGCTGATATGCACACATGTGCACTAAAAAGATTTTACTGCAGCTTTAACTAGCCCTGAGACATTTGACTCAGTCCAAAGCTCTGAAATTTCTTGAAACTGGAAGTCTGGTTTAGGCAGAACATGACTTGCCTTCTTCTTGCCTGTACTATGTAAAGAAGAGCAGGTATCACAACCCATAAGGCTATACAGACAGCATAATTGCCCTTTCATCTGGCTCTAGCTTCAAGAAAATAGTGTGAAAGGGAATATACCTGATGCAGTCAGAATGAATACAATTTCTGCCTGTCATCAGCATAAAGCAGGTTAAAGTGTTACACAAGTAGAAAGAAAACATCGGTATCAGAACTGACAACAAGTGCTGCGTTAACTCCAACTGAACCTGCAACTGCAAGTTGCACAGCTTCTACGCGGTTGGAATAAAGTTCATGCTGAACAGGAACAACATCAGCGGATACTTCAGAGCCTTGTTCTTAAGTCAACCTGCACCAACATTCTTCTTAAGAAGCTCATGGCAATTTTCGTTAGTGTAAAGTATTGTCAGTTCGTTCTTGCTTTTACTTTCTTGCTTTCTTGCTTTTACTGCTTGAAAGCATCTATCAATCACCAGTTAGTATGTTTTTCCTCGTAGACACAGGCGCGTGTGAAGAAACATTCTTTCCACACTTTTGTTGGGTCTGTGATTTGAGACTGTTTGCCTTATTCCTGTTAAAACCGATGTGAACGGTAGCTACCCAAATAATGGTAAGAAGACTGTTAGACCAAAACATAGCAGCCATCTGTTGATATGTCAGTTTGAGACATGATGAATGCTGCAACATTTTAAGTACAGACAGCCCATCAAATATTATACAACCAGCAAGTCTTTCTAGTATTTCAAGGAAATCCGGCTTATTGGTAGACATCATACATTCTTCACCTGTAAACAAACTCGCGTATTCATGAGCATTTTTGAAAGCCAAGATCTTGAAGAAAATGCATTGATGTATAGAAAGCATATATCTCTTCACCGGTGGCAGTCAGTTCCACAAACGGGTTTCCCAAGACAACTGTGCCATTGACCAGATATCACTCATAGTCTTGAGTTTTGGCCCAGGCAAAGGCTCATAAGATTGTTCTTCGGACTGCCTAACAAGCTATGGGTATGAGCCTTTCCTGCATGAATGACTCAAATGGCTTTTGACCCATTTTATGGCAACTTATCAAACTTCTCTATCTCTTTAGGAACACCATCTCCAGTATATTATTGTCCAACTGTCTTCGGCCCCCGCCCATCGGGGCTTGAAGAAATAGATGGGCTGCATGATGCTTCCACTTAGAGCTGAAACCGACAGCATATGAGTATTGATAAACCCCTTAGAGGATCTAAGTCTGTCCAGGCAAAGCGGTGCCAGTCGGACCGTCCATACTTATAAGCTGTATTGGTTTCAGTGGGCGACAGGGCTTGAGATGTCATTTCATCTCAATGTCGGATAAAAGTCCCACAAATTTGGAAGCAACGTCTCCAAAATGACTTATACAGTGTTGATGGGGACGTTAATCTTCAAATCAAACAACAACCAAACAAAATTGTCCAAATGTCAGGGAAAACGGTTCAATAAATTTTAAACTGACATTGTGAAATAAATCCAGCATCTTGTTAAAAGACTTATTATAAGCCTGTGTATTGGTATGGTGTTTAGTAGAGCTTGCAACTAAGCATGGCATACTTAGCAGTAATGGGTCGTGATGAAAACCATCTTATAAGGGCTTGTTCATAACTTCATTGTGGGTGATTCCTATAATATAACTGGATAGCCAGTTTGCCATTTTGTGGGACAGTAACTGTCCTTTTGGCTTTCCTCTGTTGTTGTTTCCATTAAGTTCTAGTTACTTCATGTTTGTGTTTCTTTCCCTTTAGAGTCATTGATGGGAGGTGTAAATTAATTGTATCGATTCTTGATCAGTGCTTTACTTCTATTTTGAGAACAAATCTCTGAAAGTATCCGTGTGGTTGTTGCTGCTCAGCATTAACTCGATTACAGCTATGAAGAAGCCGATAGTAGAATGATTTTGCACCCGCAGTTTGCAGGTTATCTGGGAGTTAACACAGCTGTTCTGGTCAGTCCATATACCCATGTTTTCGTTCTACTTCTGCTTCTCTTTAGCCAGCTTAATGCTGATAACATATTCTTCAAGACAGGCAGGAAGGGTGTTCATGCTGACTGCACCAGGTATTCCAGTTCACACTGTTTTCAGGGAGCTAGAGCCAGATAAAAGGACACTTATGCTGCCTGTATTGCCTTACAGGATGTGATACCTGCTCTTCTTTACAAAGTATAGGCAAGAAGAATGCCTAAATCAGACTTCAAGCTTAAAGACTTTTCATATCTTGGTGTTGAGTCGAATGTCTCAGGGCCAGTTAAGGCAGCAGCAATTTTTCTGTAGGTTTGCTGTTCAGACAAACACATTAGACAACAATGGTTTTCAAAAAATCCAGGGTAAGACCTAGTCATCTACCACCAACAAATAGTTTTTTGCTCCATTTGTACAGGTGTACATATCAGCTACTGATTTGATGGGGAGCTATTAAATCTAAGATTAATTTGCCCAGACCTAGGGAATATGGTTGATCCTGAAACTGGGTTATCCGTTCCACAGCTCATAAAACAGACACAAGCAGCCTCCCTCTATTAACGGATATGGTTGTAAATGCCCTGATCAGTGTAGTGATGACTGCATTTACTCATAGAAAGTACAACCATGTACTCAAGCTTGCAAGTAGTAAAGCATGTTTGAATAGGTCCTACATTTGTAAGCGCCTAAATGGTGATCAGGAGGACGCGGGTTCGATACCTGCCGGGGTAGGCAACATTCTTTCGTGGAGATTGATCATGAAATCTTTTCTACGGTCATTCTCTCCCTTCCGCTGATTCAAGAAGGGCAGTTGTCAGTTTCTGGCGAAAGAATGTTCACTGCACTGGTTAATCACTTACGTATAAGCCTGCCCAGGAAAAGTGTATAAGTGGATAAGTAAACTGACAAGCCCAAAATGACCTAAATAGTGTTGACTGGGCCGTTAAACTCCAATAAAAACAAACAAACTAACATTTGTAAGTCGCCCGCGCCCATCAGGGCATGGAGAAATAGATTGGGCTGCATGGTGCTTCCACGCAGAGCTGAATCTGACCAGACACGAGTACTGGTAAACCGCTTTTATGAAGGACTAAGCCTTCCCAGGCAAAGCGGTGTGTGTCAGATCGTCCAAGCACAATTATACGCCTTCTGATTTCATTGGGCGATAGGGCTTGAGATGTCATTTCATCTCAATGTCGGGTAAAAGTCCTACAAAATTGGAAGCAACGTCTCCAAAATGACCTTAATAGTGTCGACGGGGACGTTAAACCCTAATTCAAACAAACAAACAAAAACTAACATTTGTAAGAACTTGTTTACATTACTAGCTCATGTTTATACCGAGGACTATGACAGTTTTAAAACATGTACTTGTAGTCTCATATGGCCTATTAGTACAGCACAATCGTTTTATAACACATTTTTATATAACACTGTTCAAAGCCAAAAAGCCTAACTAATTGCATAGAAAAAAATGACAAAAAAACATGTAAAGGAAGTTATTTTACACTATTCTGCATTTTTGTTTGGATATAACAATGTTTATCTAAGAGGTTTATGCTTGGATTATAAAGAGGTGATGTTTCAAATAGCTAAATACATAATATAACATTACGAAAACACGCATAATTCAAATCTAAAAAAGAGAAGAAAATCCAGATAAAAATTATATTTTTTCTTATTTCTCTTTAAAACATAGATTGGACTCGTAAGAACCCTTTCAACGTGGCGATTCTGTCAAACACCCACAAGCTATGCCCATAAGCATAAATAGAAAAATAATGCTTACCCCTGAAAACCCTAGTTTTTCTATATAAAAGTGAGGTTCAAGGGGGTCAAAAACATATGGGCATGTTTTCGCGACAATATGAAAACATAACTAAGCATTATTGTGAATGTCCTCTACTACATAATCGTCTAAAATGAAGCACACGCCTACACATCCCTTGTGTGTGAGCATTTATGTGAATGAATTTTACTGGTAAACTGAGTGGTTGGGTAATCCTGGGGCTAAATTGATGGTAAAAAAGTCATAACCAACCATACATGTATTTTAGAATAGTGTTAAATGTATTTTAGAATAGTGTCTTAGTTAAAATAAAACAATAGATATGTAAAAACTGTTTAAATTTTGAAACATCAGAATTGCATTTATGTACCACCTATGAAACTAGACACAAAAACAAAATATCATTTTTTTCACTGGTTTTCAAGTCAAACCTAAAAAGTTGATCTATATTCTAGCACAAATCTTCTTTCTACAACAGAAAAATAAATTAAAATAAGTTTGTAAGATGATTTGTGGTATTTATATTCATATTTTACGAAAAACAGGAATATACAGCTATGTCGGATATCTTGGACGCCATCTTGGATTCCTCAGCTCGTCATCATTTATGCTAATTTATGCCGGCAGTTTCAGATACTACGGATCCTGACGAACATTTTGGTATATGACTTGTCTTGTTATACGAGGGTGGGGGGGGGGGGGTATGGGTTCCTATTTTCTTCTTTTACTAATAAAAATAACAGAGTCGGGGTGTGGGGGGGTGTGGGGGGTCTGAAGATGGGTAGGTCGGGTTAGCGGAAACACGGCTCTTTTAGGCCTAATGATAATAGCAACTTATAATAATAATAATAATAATAATAATAATAATAATAATAATAATAATAATAATAATAATTCGCCCATCGGGCCATGGAGAAATAGCCTAAGCTACGTGGTGTTTCCCATCACGAAAACACGCCTATATAATTTTGAACCCCTTCAACCCCAATTTTATATAGTAAAACTTGGGTTTCCGGGGATATACCTTATTTTTCTTATTTCTGCTCTAAAATAAAGATTGTGGGTAAACCGCCTCGATGAGGCGGTTCTAACGAGTACCCACAATCTATATTTTGAGCAGAAATAAGAAAAAATATCACAATTTTTCATCTTAAAATGTTCGTTTTTAGGCGGTTAAGTTTACAATGTATTTATATAGGCGTGTTTTCGTAATGCCTAGTGGTTTCTTTGGGCGGTAGGCATTACGAAAGCACACCTATACGTAATACATTGTAAACTTTACTGCCGAAAAATAGAAAATTTTAAGGGGAAATCATTGTGATATTTTTGTTATTTCTGCTCAACATGAAATTAAAGATCGTGGGTACTCGTTAGAACCGCCTCATCGAGGCGGTTCTAACGAGTCCCACAATCTATATTTTAGAGCAGAAATAAGAAAAATAAGATTTACTCCAGACAAGTAAATCCCAGTTTACTGTGTAAAAGTGGGGTTCTAGGGTGTCAAAATTATACAGGCGTGTTTCAGTGATGATCACCTCAAGGTCGGGTAAAAGTCCAACAAAATGGGTATCAAGCTTTCCAAAATGACCTAGATTATAGTGTTCAGAGGAACGTAAAACCTCAACTAAAGCAAGCAAAAGCTAACAAGTAAAATACAATATATTACTATTCGAGTATTTACGATATTGACACGGCCCCCGCCCTTCGGGGCTTGAAGAAATAGATGGGCTGCATGATGCTTCCACGCAGAGCTGAAACAGACGGCATACGAATACTGGTAAACCGCTTAGAGGATCTAAGCCTTCCCAGGCAAAGCGGTGCGAGTCGGCAGGTCCATGTTTATATACCATATTGATTTCATTGTGCGACAGGGCTTTATACGTCATTTCATCTCGATGTCGGGTAAAAGTCCCACAAAATTGGAAGCAACGTCTCCAAAATTACATATATAGTGTTGACGGGGACGTTAAACCTAGAATCAAACTAGAATTTGTTTTTCTACAAAAACACAGATGTCTCCCCCTTTTTGACCTCTAAGTATGACCTTGACATTAAAGGTATCGATTGACCTGGGTCTTGTGTGCAACACATCATCTAATGAAGATGAACATTTCTGCAAAGTAATTTTAAAAAGTTCATAGAGAAATAAGAAAGTCATTGACCGTACACCAAAACCAACAACTGTTTTTACCTTTGACCTCTAAGTATGGCCTTGATCTTTGAGGTACAACACATCGTCTCATGATGGTTAAAATTTCTGCCAAGAAATTTCATAATCCATCAAAGAATAAGAAAGTTACTGACTGTACACAAAAAGGCCCCTTTTTTACCTTTGATCTCTGTAGTATGACCTTGACATTGGAGGTATAGACCTTGGTCTTGCACACGACTCATCTTCTAATGAAGGTTAACATTTCTGCGTGGTTACTTTAAAAAGTCCATCCAGAAATAAAAAGGTATTGACTGGACACAAAAAAAAGATTTTTTTACCTTTGACCGCTTAGTTTGACCTTGACGTTGGAGGTACCGACCTGGTCCAGCGCGCAACACATAGTCTCATGATGGTTAACATTTCTGCCAAGTAATTTCACAATCTATACAGGAATAAGAAAATTATTGACTGAACACTAAAAAAGACCCCTTTTTGACATTTGACCTCTTAGTATGATTTTGACCTTTGCGGTACCAACATGGGTCATGCAAGAGACACATTGTCTCATTGTGGTTAACGTTTGTGCCAAGTAATTTCAAAATCAATCTACAAATAAGAAGTTATTGATCAAGCACGAAAAAGGCCCCTTTTTGACCTTTTACTTCTAAGTATGACCTTGACCTTTGAGGTACCAACCTGGGTCATGCACACAACACATCGCTTCATAGTGGTTAACATTTCTGCCAAGTAACTTCAAAATCCATCCAAAAATAAGAAAGTTATTGACCGAACACAAAAAAGCCCCTTTTTACCTTTAACCTCTAAGTATGACCTTGACCTTTGAGTTACCAAACGGGTCATGCGCGCATCACATCGTCTCATGGCGGTTAACACTTCTGCCAAGTAATTTCAAATTCCATCTAAATACAAGAAAGTTTTTCACGAAACACAAAAAAGGCCACTTTTTTACCTTTAACCTCTTAGTATGACCTTGTCCTTTGAGGTACCAACATGGGTCATGCAGGTGACACATCGTCTCATTGTGGCTAACATTTCTGCAGAGTAATTGCAAAATCCATCTAAAAATAAGAAAGATAATGTCCAAACACGAAAAAATGCCCTTTTTTTACCTTTGACCTCTGTGTATGACCTTGAACTTTGAGGTACCAACCTGAATCATGCGTGCAACACATCGTCTCATGATACATGTAGTTAACATTTCTGCCAAGTAATTTCAAAATCCAACAAAAATAAGAAAGTTATTGACCAAACACGAAAAAGGGCCCTTTTTGACCTTGACCTTTGAGGTACCAACCTGAGTCATGCACGCAACACATCGTCTCATGGTGGTTAACATTTCGGTCAAGTAATTTCAAAATCCATCAAAAATAAGAAAGTTATTGACCAAACACGAAAAAGGCCCCTTTTTTACCTTTGACCTCTATGTATGACCTTGACCTTTGAGGTACCGACCTGCCTCATGCGTGCCACACATCGTCTCATGGTTGTTAATATTTCAAAATCCATCTGAAAATAAGAAAGTTATTGACCGGACACGATTTGGCCATGCATAAATACATACCGACAAACTTCCAAGAGAAATAACTCAAAAAGTATAAATGCGAGAGTTATAGTTCTTGCACACTGCACGTCGTCTAATATTGATAAATATTTATATGAAGTTTCGTGAAGATAGCTTGAACGGTTTTCAAGTTAAAGAGCGGACACGAATTTGTGACAGGCGGACAGACGGACGCACGCACGTTCTTACAGATGGACATTTGTTGGGTACTACAGTGTTAATTTCCCATTCAAAAATACCCAACAAGCAACAAAATACCCAACAGGCTACTGGCTACTTTTCTTGGACAACAACGGAATAAACGGCAAGTACCCAACTTATGTCTACCCAACATGTGCCCACGGATGCGCTCGGACAGACGGACAGACGGACAGACAGACAGACGCCCGGGGGAGACATAACAAACCCACAAACAAACAAACAAACGATATTAACATTATTTTTGTAGCATCTGCTTTAGCAGAAAGACATCCGTCCGATCGTCCGGATGTCTGTTCGCCCGTCTGTCCGTCACTCCGTCTCTCCGTCAACAATTTATCCTGGTTGTCTTGTCAGTGCAACTCTTCTTACAGTTTTATACCTGTCTTTTTGAAACTTTCCACGAGTTTTCTCCGTGGTATGAGGATGTGCATGTGCTTTGGATATAATTCTTAGATCACAATTTGTTTGTTGTTTTTTTCACATTCATTTTGTGATCTTAGTCATTTTAACCCTCTTTAGATAGACAGTAGGTACCTCTTGTCAGCGCAACTCCTCTTACAGTTTTAAACTAAAGTTCTTGCATAAATATATATGCGCATGGCTGTTTGAAGCCATTGTCAAATGGACAGAAAGCCGTGCTCAAACAGCAAAAACCATGTTCAAATTATGAAATTCGCGTGCCGTTTGAACATGGATTTTAAGCTTTTCATATCACAAGACGGGCCTTGCTTTGTTTACGTTACATTGAGTGACGTAACGTTATCGCCCTGAACGTAGCGTTTTAGGATTCTTTGATGACGTCAGAGGGATACTGCATGACAACGTTATTGTGAACAACATTCTGAAATGGCCGCCATCTTGGTTTGCCTGTCGCATTAGAAGAGTTTATATGGAATTTATATGGAGCTTTTGGGCATTTTCGTCAAAAATTGCGGTCGGATTCGTAAGTTATGCAAGAACAACGATCATCCATGGTTATTTCATTGCATTAACGTTTGCCGGATCCCTCGGAAGATATTTGAACATTCGGCCTGGCGGCCTCATGTTCAAACAGCTTCCTCGGGATCTAGTCCTGTACAACAAGACCCTACTGACGTTCAGTCACTCCGTAGGGTCTTGTGTACTTCCATACAAAAACTGGAAATTCTGAAAATCACACCAATATTCAATATTGGTCGCATGTTCAATAAAAAGGATATGGTCATATGATGAATAACATACAAATCTTACGTTTGGCAAAGCAGCTTTCTTGTTTTTTAAGCTGTAAGTGCATGTAAACGTTAACTTTTCACAAAACGCGACTCTGTCCAGGGTCGCCGATGTAAACAATATGACCGTTCATTTCCGTAATTTGTCCGGTGAATCCCGGTCATGATCGTAAAGCCAAAGAAATTCCCAGTACTTGATTCTCCGTACCGTGTATGAGAATAGAATAGAATTGTTTATTTCACCAATTTCACCAATTATGGACCCTCGCGGGTACATAAAAACTCCATGCATTGAGAATTTATTGTCCCTCTGCTTGGAATACTCGGAGGGGGCAATAATAAATGTGTTAAACCTTGTTGCTGCGAATCTGCAGTTTCTAGAACTGAAAATGGAATAGTTTACTGATATGAACTTAGGCACAGCCTTAATGCTGTAGTGGTAGGATAGGGAAGGGTAGGATAGGAGTAAGGGTAAGGTAGCAGTAGGGGCAGGGGTGGGGTAGAGGTAGGATAAGGTATTGTAGGGGTGGGGTAGGGTAGAGGTTACTGTTGGGGTAAGGTAGGGGGTAGGGTGGGTTAGGATAGGGGTAAGGGTATGGGTAGGTAGGGGTATGGTAGCGGAAGGGGTAGGTGCGAGGGAAAGGGGCTGGGTATGGGAATGGATAGGGTTGGGGTAGGGGTATGATAGGGGAAGGGGGTAGGGGTAAGGGCTGGGGTATGGTAAGGGGTAGGGTTTATATGCATGGACAGTCCGACTTGCACCACTTTGCCTGGACAGGCTTAGATTTCTAAGAGGTTTACCAGTACTCGTGTGCGGTCAGCATGATGCTCCCAATCTATTTTTCAAAGCCCCAATGGGCGAGGGCCGACAGTAGGGTGGGGTGGGGTAGATGGTCTGGTAGTGGTAAGGGGTAGTGTAGTGGTAAGGGGTAGGATAGGGTAGTGTAAGGTTAAGGGGTAGGAATGGGTTAGGGTTTAGGGCATGGGTATGATAGAGGTAAGGGATAGGGTTGGGTAAGGGGTAGGGGCTGGGATATGGTAAAGGGTAGAGATATTGGGTGGGAAGGTAGGGTAAGGGGTAGGGTAATGTGGTATGATAGGTGTAAGGGGCTGGTAGGGAGTAGGGTAGGCAAGGGTATTGCAACGGAAGGGGTAGGGGTAAGAGGCAGGGGCTGGAATATGGGATGGGGGTAGGGTAGGGGTGTGGTAGGGTAGGGTAAATGTAGTGGTATGGGGCGTGGTAGGGTATGGGTAGCGGAAGGGGTAGGGGTAAGAGGTAGGGGCTGTGTTATGGGATGGGGGTAGGGTAGGCTAGGGGTATGGGGCATGGTAGGGGAAGTGATAGGGTATGGGTAAGAGGAAGGGGCTGGGGTATGGGTAGGGGTGAGGTAGGTGTAGGGAAAGTGGGAAGGTGTATGGTAGGGGAAAGGGGTAGGGGTATTGTATGGGAAAGGGGGTAGGGAATAGGGTAGGGTAGGAGTAGGGGTATGATAGGGGTGGGTAGAGGCTAGGGGGTGGTATGAGGAGGGTGTGTATAGGTAGGGTAGAATTGGATAGGGTGTCCCCTTGCTTGATTCTTTCCTTGAAGAAGTTGCCTTTCCTTTTACAACTACGCAGACAAAGCAAAACCATGTGATATAGTCGAAACCACTACAGCTTCTAATTTCAAATGAGTGACAGAATTCTTAAAACCTCTGTTTCTCTTTAAAATAATCCCTGGCAACACGCAACGCAAACAACGGCTATGTTTGATGTTGTTCTATTCAGATCAGTTTTTCCGCGAACAGTGACGTCACTTGTTTCGGCAGGAATCGAAACATCCCGAAGTGAAATCCAATATGGTGGACGGATAAAAAACAGTACCTAACGCTTCGTGGATATTTTTAGGATAATATTGATAATTTTTGGGCTTATTTTGAACAGAGAACGACACAGAACAATACAGTTCTGTGACTTATATCGGATGACATTATAAAACAAGTGATTTTCCCGTTTCTTAACGGAATTTCCAGTTTTTCGCGGTTGGGACTCATGACCTTACAGGAAAGAAGTGTAGCGTAATGTATGGAAGGTCATGAGTTCAGGACTACCTCGGGATCCGGCGAATTTTAATGCATGAAAACCATGGTTGATTCCTATATTTTCAAACTTTGCATATGTTTTGATGATCATGTGGTTTGGTTATACAGTAAAATTCCTATATTAAGACGACCTTTGGGACTGTTCAAAAGTGGTCTGTAAGACCACTTTTGAACAGTCCCAAAGGTGGCCCCTCACCAGAGGACATTGAGTGCAGGAAACACGAAGAACGAATAACTGCATCCTTCTAAATAACCTCTTCAAAGCAGATTTAGTCTTAATAATGGCGGAATTTCACTATATTGTATTTTGATAACGTTTTGTCAATTTTTCCACTTTGTGAACTTAGTCATTTTCTTACCTCAGATATGAAGACTGCAGGTACCTCTTAAAGTCTTATATTTGCTTCTAATGCCTTAAAAAGCATTTACTTTTTAGGATGGGGTGGGGCAGGTTCGACATCAACTTCGCCGAAGTTTTATCTATTTTAAACATGTATGTGGTCTAGGATTAAAAATGTGTTTAGAACTGGGATTCAAAGCTAGATTTCGGCTCATTATCACCTTTGTTAATTTACGATAAAACAAGTGCTTAAATTTAGAAGCCTAAAAATGTACTAGATAATAATGGCAAAACTCTCAGGATGATATACATTAATATTTACATTTCCAGTGTAAAGTCTAATGTAAACCTATAGAAAAAAAATTGCGTTCATACGTCAATGAACGCATCGAATCACATGATTTTCAGTGACGTTAAATGACGTCATTCTAAACCATTGGTCTGTACGGGCGTTGATGACGTCAACGCTGCTCCGCTCTTTGTAGAAAAACAGCGTGTAAATGTTTTTCAGCTTTAAAAGTTTGCCCTACAAGCATTTTTTCGCCCAGTGATGAGGGGCAAATAATGTAAATATAAAAAATAAACTTTTCATGAAAGTATGAACGAGAGCGGGTCCCTAGCAAAGTTTACATGAACCCCTTCGGGGTTCATTTACTTTGCACGCGACCCACTGCGTTCATACTTCCATGAACTAACGAAAAAAAAATTTCATTTCTTAATTGAAAAACATGTGTATGCGTGTAAGTACCATACATATGACGTTCCAACCCCAACGCGCGACGTTTGTCACAGCTGGATCAAGGAACTTTGGGGTGGGTAAACCAATGCCCACACAGTATACGTATAAACCCCACAATACCTGTGTGCACACTTACGAATGTCACAGCACGCGCAAGAGAATGCCACCATGATTAAGCGATTCATCTAACTACATTACATGTGTGTCGTGTCTGTTGAGACAGAAATGTGTAATTCGATTTTCGATTAACCTTAAATTCTGGATAGGTTAGGAGGCCGCCCCCGCCCAACGGGGCTTGAAGAAATAGATTGGACTGCATTATGCTTCCACGTAGAACTGTAACCGACCGCATGTGTGTACTTGTAAACCGCTTACCTGCCCAGGCAAAGTGGTGCGAGTCGGACCGTCAGTGCATATGAACCCTATTGGTTTGATTGGGCGGCAGGACTTAAGAAGTCATTGCATCTTAATGACGAATAAAAGTCCCACAAAACTGGAAGTATCGTCTCCAAAATGACCTATATAGTTTTGACTGCGATGTTAAACCTCAAACAAACAAACAAACAAATGAGGGGTGAGGTGGTTGGGTTGGGGTTGGTGGAAAGTCAGCAGGCTGTCTGATTGGGCCATATCCCCGGCATTGGATGATCTGATATGTTTGCATAACTTCCAATTCTATGGATTTTGTTTGTTTGTATTTGAGTTTAACGGTTCAGTCAACACTCTTTTAGGTCATGTTTGAGTCGGTCAGTTGACCTATGAACACTTTTCCTAGACAGGCCTGTACGTAAGCGGTTAACTTGTGCAGTGCACATTCTTTCATCAGAAACTGGCTACTTTCCCTCATGGATAAGCGGAAGGGAGAGACGGGCCGTAAAAAGGTTTCATGCTCAATTTCCATGAAATAATATTGTCGACCCCAGGAGGTATCGAACCCGAGTCCTCCTGATCACCAGTCAGACGCGCATTTTAGACAGGTAGGGTTACGGGGTCCCGCAAACGGGCAGTCTGTTTAGATTACCAAGGGCGGTCTCCGACAGGTGAACGGCCAATAGAAGGGTAAATCATAAGGAAGATGTCATTTGCGAGACATTTATTATTAACAATAATACATGTATATACAACAATACTTAACGATTAACACTAACACTAACAGAAAATTTGTTTCTACATCATCTCACGGCGCTGTTGCGAAGGCAAAACTAAGTTTTAAGCTCGGAACCGCGACCTGAAAATCATATAGAAACAAATCACACAAACCCCACCCCCCACCCCCGACGCCGCCGTCGGCTTTAGCACTTACACTTCAGGTGGACTTAAAATATTTCACTAGTGAACCGACCGATGATCCTCACTAGACCGCGTATAACAGTTCCAAAACCTATATAAATATATCAGAAACGCTCGGAAGATCACCGAATGTCAACGTGAGGTAAAGCCAAGCCGAAATTGTCAAGCTTAATATATTTAACTAATTGGCAAGTGTAATACAATATGACACATGTAATTTAGAATTTTAGTGTGTTTTTTGTGTGTGTTTTTTGTTGTTGTTTTATTTATTTTTATTTTTTTTTGGGGGGGGGGGGGGGCGGTGTTTTTTTTTTTTTTTTTTTTTTTTTTTTTTTTTCACGTTCCTTTGATAAATGTACGAGCTCATATTGATACAGTTGTCGGAGGATAAGAAGACAGTGACGTAAAAAGAGTATACCACCACAGGTAGGTTTGGCAGGTTGCACCGTTATCATTATCATACCTAGCATTGGCTGGCAAGACGGACTAAACCGTTATAATTATCATTACCGAAGCGTCGTTACCTTTTGACCTTAATAACAAAAACATTCGATGACGTCACTTTCAACTTATCTTCGGACAACAGTACTGTTGTCGGAAGATAAGTTGAAAGTGACGTAAAAGAGTAAACCATCACAGGCAGGCTTGACAGGTTGTACCGTTAATATTATCACACCCTTCATTGGTTGGCAAGACAGATTGTACCGTTATAATTATTGAAACCGTAGCGTCGTTACCTTTTGGCAACAGTGGGCAGTGCTTAACAACAAAAACAGTCGCTGACGTCACTTTCATCTTATCTTTGGACAACAGTACATCAATGATTATCCATCGATTTGCATACCTTGCCAAACAGTATTATGTACATACTCGTATAGTTCGAACAATTTGACATGAGACGGGTGACCTATAATACCATAATTTCACACCCGACTGAATGCATATATTTTTCTTCGCCGTTTTCCGAATAGCTCGATAATGTTATTCAATACATAGAGGTCAGTGTATGGGTCGCCATTCACGAGATGCCGAAAATTCACGAGAAGTTTACCGACCTATGACTAATTTATCGTTTGCACAGAGGTCAGTCTCATGTCAAATTGCACCAGCTAAAACGCAAAGGAATCATATTTACGAGTCATCACGTGAACAAGTCCGTGAAATGAACACCCCTCTAAACCTCACTTTATATAGAGAAAACTGGGATTTACGGGGGTAAACGTTATTTTGCTTATTTCTGCTCAAAGACATAGGTTTCTTGGTACTCGTTAGAACCACCTCAATGAGGCGGTTCTAACGAGCACCCACAACCTATGTTTTAAGTATAAATAAGTAAAATATTACGGATTTTCTTCAGAAAAGTGCATTATGTCGACCACGGGTGTGTTCTCGTAATGATTCTGTTGATAGAGGGCAATAGTTCTCAATCTTTCCTTAAATTTCTGGCTTCCTTTGTTTGTTTGAAATGAGGTTTATCGTCCCTGTCAACACTATTTAGGTTATTTTAGAGACGTTCGTTCCAATTTTGTTGGACTTTTACCCGACATTGAGATGAAATGACCAGACCTGCCGCCCAATGAAACCAAAAGGCATTAGACGGCCTGACTCACATTACTTTGCTTAGCCGTCTAAGCTGTCTACCAGTACTCATGAGGTGTAAGTTTCAGCTCTGCGTGGACGCACAATGCAGCCCAAACTATTACTTCAAGCCCCGATGGGTGGGGGCGTTCTGGCTTCCTTACACGTATGGCATGCGATTAAGAAGTCATATCTTACTTTCATGGTTGCATAAAGGTACCTGTAACTAAACCTACCAGTTTACGTACATATACATGCATTATATCAGCATACAATTGCACCATGATAATAATAATATATACAACTAGAAATGTGTCAGTATGACACGGATGCCCTCGCCCAGGGGTCAGCATCCCCCGGAAACAAACATTTTGCAATAACTGCCATATTGTAAGTTAAATCAAACTTGAAGCTAGCTTTCGTGATTGTATAAAATATATTTACATTTGCAGTGTAAAGTCTAATGTAAACCTGTAGAAAACAATTGCGTTCATACTTCCATGAACGCATCGAATCACATGATTTTCAGTGACGTTAAGTGACGTCATTCTAAAGCATTGTTCTCTACGGGCGTTGATGACGTCAACGCTGCTCCGCTCTTTGTAGAAAAACAGCGTGTAAATGTTTTTTCAGCTTTAAAAGTTTGTCCTACAAGCATTTTTTCGCCCAGTGATGCGTGGCAAATAATGTAAATATAAAAAATAAACTTAATTTTTCTGCTTTTCATGAAAGTATGAACGACAGTGGGTCGCTAGCAAAGTTTACATGAACCCCTTCGGGGTTCATTTACTTTGCACGCGACCCACTGCGTTCATACTTCCATGAACTGCAGAAAAATAAATTTCATTTCTTAAATGAATCCAGTGTAAATCAACTGTCTTATAATGCTTTCAAAATATATCACACGCAATCTACTTTTATGTGTAATAAAAGCGAAGTTTAAAAAAAAGGCCATGACTCCCAGAATAACTGAAGGGTTTTATCAGGCATCAAACTTGACCAGCATTTTGTGAGGTTATATTAATGATTAAATCCATAAATAAATGTAGACGCTAAGGCAAAGACAGTTTTCTTAAAATAGCCAGTGGCCTTGACCTTGAGGCGAGTATTCTGAAAGTCGAACTCGCTCGAGATATTATCATATGCAACATTTGTGTAATGTTATATTAAGCACCATCAATAAATGTAAGCGCAGGAGCATGACAATGTCTTTTTTTTTAAATAGTCGCGGTCACCTTGACTTTGAGCCTATGATTCTGCTCGAAGTATTGTCATACACAACATTTGTGTGAAATTAAAGTAAAATTAAAAGATAAATGTAGGTGATATAGCGAAGACAAAGTTTTTCTTAAAATAGCCACAGTGACCTTGACCTTGAGCCCCAGACCTTAAAAGTCGAGCCTGCTTGAGATATCATCATACCCAAGATTTGTGTGAAGTCACATGAATATTAAAATCCATCCATAAATGAAGCATTAGAGTGATGACATTTTTTTATAAAAATAGCCACAGTGACCTTGACCTTAAGCCTAGGACTCTGGAAATCAAACTCACACGAGATATCATCATACCATACATTTGTTCGAAGTTACCTTAAAATCCATAAATAAATGTAGGCGCTAGAGCAATGACATAGTTTTTTTTTTCTATGAATTACTATAGTGACCTTGACCTTTAGCTCCAGACCCTGACAGCCAAACTTCCAAGAGATATCATCATACCCGATATTTATGTGAAGTTATATTAAAATACATCAATAAATTTAGGTGCAAGAGCGATGACAAACGTACGAACGCACGGGACAAATGTTATACCCCCCTTACAACTTCGTTATGCGAGGGAATCAAAAAGGGTCATAACTCTCATAATAATTGGCAGATATTACCTGAAATCGAACTTGACCTGCATTTTATGATGGTGATATACCTGTGTATGAAATTTGAATCCAAACCACCAAGGTTTTCAAAAGATATCGCACGAAAACAATTTTTCAAGTAAAAAATAAATTTGAAAAAGGCCATAACCCTCATAATAATTGGCGGATTTTACCAGAAATCGAATTTGACCTGTATTGTATGATTTTAAACCTTTGTATAAAATATTAATCCAATCCATCAAGGTTTTCAAAAGATTTCGCACGGAAACCATTTTTCATGTAGAAATTAAGTTGTAAAAGGGCCATACATCACGATAACAAGTCTTTGAAATGTAGACCCCTCTAAACCCCATTTTATATTGAGAAAAGTGGGGTTAACAGGGGTACACATTGTCTTCCTTACTTTTGCTCAGAAACATAGATTGTTGGTACTCGTAAGAACCGCCTACGTTAGAACCGCCTACCGTTATAACTGGAAATGTACTCGTTAGAACTCGTTACCGTTATAACGGGAAATGAACGTTTTAGAAAAAAACTACAGGCGAACTTTAGTGGTTAATTTTGGACCATGAAAATTAGTTCCAGAGGTAGTTAAGAGCCACCGAGGATATTCTTAGCGCACAGAATGATTAAGACGAGGCGATTCTAATGAGCGCACACAACATACCTTTCCGAAATAAACAAAATACCAAAAGTGCCAAGGTAATAACTATTTTAATCTGAAGCTGTGTAACGGATGTCCAGTGGACTTAAAACAAGTTTGAAACAACCATGGTGAACGAGCCATCCGCGTTCGAGCCATTAGAGTTTCGCAGCATTGCTTTACGAAAACACGCCAATACAAATACATTGTAAATTTTACCACCGATAAATGAAAATTATCAGATGAAAAAATTTTGATATTTTTCTTATTTCTGCTCAAAACATAGGTTGTGGATGCTCGACGAGGCGGTTCTAACCAGAACCTACACTCAAAACATAGATTGTGGATACTCGTTAGAACCGCCTCGACGAAGCGGTTCTAAGAACCGCCTCGACGAGGCGGTTCTAACGTGTACCCACGATCTATGTTTTTGAGCAGGTCGTGGCGGTTCTAACGAGCACCCACAATACAAGTTTTGAGCAGAAATAAGAAAAATAATGTATATCCCGGCAAACCTTATTCAGCCCCTGCCTATCAGGGCTTGAAGAAATAGATGGGCTGCATGATCCTTCCACGCAGAGCTGAAACCGACCGCAAACGAGTACTGGTAAACCGCTTAGAGGATCTAAGCCTGCCTAGGCAAAGCGGTGCGAGTCCATGCTTATAAACCCTATTGGTTTCATTGGGCGACAGGGCTTGAGAGGTCATTTTATCTCAATGTCGAGTAAAAGTCCCACAAAATTGGAAGCAACGTCTCCAAAATGACCCGTTCAGTGTTGACGGGGACGTTTAACCTAAAACCAAACAAACACATAGTTTTACTATATAAAAAGTGGGGTTCGAGGGGGTCAAAATCATATAAGCGTGTTTTGGTGGTGGTCATAGATTCTAAGTTATGCATTGGTGAACTCGATTACTATCTGAGCTAGAGCTTCTCAAGACTTTCGGATGAGTCTTTAAACCGAGGTCCCGTCTCCGTATTACCTTAGCTGTTGGTGGGACGTAAAACTCATACACTCACCCACTCACTATCTGGGCTGTTGCTGCCTATACCTAAGAGCGTATACCTCTCTTACCTGCTGTTGCGGAGCATGGGCCGGATAACTGATTGATAAGTTAACAGCTATGAGATAATAGAAAGTATATGTTGCAATTAGAGCATACAAAACAACCCAATATGATGAAAATTCATCTCCCTTAATATATGAAATAATATCTACCATTTTTATGAAAAAGAAGGGGATGATTATTACAAAACTATGCATGACGTATATTCCATACTGATTTCGGAGCCGAAAGCGTGCTTGATACACGCGATAAAGCCACACTGTTGGTGCGATAAATATAAGATATAAAATATACAAAACTGGATATACAAGGACCATAAATGGGGTCCACATGATGAAGCGTACGAAGTAGAAAACGTGTGACAATAAAAATACTAAAAAGCAAGCCAGTTTGTACACTAACACTGCTGCAAGCGGCAGCAATGCTAAGAGAAGTATTTCGTTGGGCGTGGCCTCTGATCGCTGTAGGATAACAATATAAAATACTCTCCCAACAATAGCAAGACCAGAGAATATACAAGCAAGTCTAAGCATATGTAAAAGCTCCTTTTCAATGCTATAGAAAGCGTTTGGCTTCACCATATAACCTATCCTATTGAGTTCATATCGGCAAAACATGGCTATTAGCAAGAATAAAATAATCAGCAGAACTTCGACTCCAAATTTTACTGTTACAATAGTATCATCGACTTTGTCAAGCGTTTTCGAGACCCTTTCTACAGCTTGCTGCGTTGTGTTTACAAGAGCTTGCATTGAATCCCTGGCCACATCCAGCGTCTGTTTCACTTCTGGTATCAGCTCTTTTTGTAGGGTCTGTCTCAGCTCAGTTATCTGCCCCTTTATGTCATTCAATGTTCCGGCTACCTGTCCTTGAATTGAACCAGCCGCATCCCCCACCTTCCGTACTGCTTTGTCATAGCCGAACACTTTACTGACAACTTTTCCGATGAATCCAAATACCATTGCTACCAGTCGTCCTGAAATTTTAAGCTAAACGTGCATTGTCTGATCAGCAGACTCAAATCAACCTGGCCCCGAGGTAAACTTTTGTCATGCTCAATTCACTTGAACATGAAATTTATGGGGCGCCCTTTTATTTATTATAATTATGGATATCAATAATTACATGTATTTATGGATATCCATAAATCGAATCAATGATGTCCATATTTCAAATTATGGATATCGATAAATCGATCTGAATTTCGGATATCCATAAATCGAAATATGGATATCCATTATTCGATTGATGGTATCTATAATCCGAATTATGGATATCCATAAATCCGTCGAATAATTCGAATTATGGATATCATTAATTCGAATTATGGATATCCATATTTCGGTCCATTTATGGATATCCATAATTCGTCTTGGCAAACAAATACAATAAATAATGACTAATACCAAAGACTTTTCGGTGAATTATGGATATCCATAATTCAGTCCGATTTATAGATATCCATTAATCGAATTATGGATATCCATATATCAGCGGAATAATGGATATCGATATTTTGATTTATTTATAGCCATATTTTGAATAAGTGATATCCATAATTCGAATCATGGATATCCATAAATCGCTATGAATTAATGATATCCATAAACCGAATAATGGATATCTATAATTCGAATTATGGATATCCATTATTCGGCTGATTTATGGATATCTATAATTCGAATTATGGATATCCATAAATCGAATTATGGATATCTATAAATATGGATAAAATAGTAAAACGGCACCCCATAGAAATGTATTCCTGCTCATAAACTTTGGAAATTCCAACATTTGTTGGCATTTTAAAAATTATGAAGAGGATTAATGACTGAGCGAGAATAATGCCTGATTTGTTTGCATTTTAATAGTTATGAGCATTACAAATTTCATGCTCAGTTAAGTTGAGCATGAAAAAGGTTTTATAATCTCGGGGCCTGAGTAATCTCTGCAAGGCAACAGGCTTTCCTTTCCTTTCTGCGTGAAAACTGATTCAGATCAGAATCAGTACACTCTGTTGGTTGGTTGTTTGGTTGATTTGAGGTTTAACGTCCCCGTCAACACTGTAAAGGTCATTTTTGAGACGTTGCTTCCAATTTTGTGGGTTATTTACCCGACATTGAAATGAAATGACATCTCAAGCCTTGTCGCCCAATGAAACCAATAGGGTTTATTAGCATGGACGGTCCGCCTCGCACCGCGGTTCCTGGACAGGCTTAAATCCTCTAAGCGCTTTACCAGTACTAGTGTGCGGGCCGGATTCAGCTCTGCGTGGAAGCATCATGCTGCCCATATATTTCTTCAAGCCTGTATGGGCGGGGGCCGTAGTACACTCTGTAAAACCCAATTTATATAATAGAGAAAACTGAGTTTTACAGGAGTATACATTATTTTCTTATTATAATTTGGGTAATAAAAAGAAACAAATGTTACAAATATTCATCATAATCGCCCCCGCCCGTTGTTAATCGCCCCCACCCATCGGGGCTTGGGGATATAGATTTGGGGACATGGTGCTTCCAGGTAGTGCTGAATCTGACCACACACGATTACTGGTAAACCGCTTAGAAGGACTAAGCCTGCCCAGGCAAAGCGGTGTGAGATCGTCCAATGCATATAAACCTTCTGGTTTCATTGGGCGGCAGGGCTTGAGATGTCATTTCACCTCAATATCGGGTAAAAGTCCCACAAAATTGGAAGCAACGTCTCCAAAATGACCTTAATAGTGTTGACGGGGACGTTTAACCCCAATACAAACAAATAAACAATACCGTCTTGGAGATCTGAAAGCATAATTGTACCTGATTTAGTGTACTGATCAGAACAGTCTTCGCTGGGCGGTCATGCCCCATGACATATACTTGTTTGCAAGAGATCTAGTACTTGTCTTGCAAAATATTGAGCTAGTTGTAGAGTGCTAGCTGTACCCACATTTGTAACGCATCACAGCAACCAATGCTCCAAAAGTATTTTACCTGTATCATTGTTACATGTAAAACCAAGGCTACAAGCCTCAGTATATCGCATTCAAAATGTTAACCCATTTGGTACCGGAAACTCCAAAACGGGTAATTGGTAAACAGTGCAGGCCCAGATCAGACGCCGCAAAAAGCGGCGTCTGATCAGGACATACACTGATTACAAAATGTTCAGTCATTTTTCAAATTTGACACCCCTAAATTTTGAAATGGACTTCTGCTATATATAAAGAGGAAGATTCCATTTGGTACAAAAGGTTAATCACGTGTGCCAGTAATATAACAACATTTCAACATAAATTTGTTTGCAGTTTAATAGCCAAGACTACACTATTTAGGTCATATTGAGCCGAAGACAAGCTTATAAGAAGCGGCGTTGCGACAAAACGGACAACTGCCCAGTACTGGATAAGCATAGAGGAGAGAACATGTTCAAACACATCGCAGAAATTTTGCAGACCCGGCAGGTAACGAGACTCCGTGGTCATAGGGTCTAGTTGGTAAGAGCGCTGACTATTAATCATTAAGTCTCTCGTCGCTGTTGTTTGAGCCTCGGTCGTGTCACATGTGACGCGCCAAATTCTGCAACGACAGGTCAGGTTGTTTTTCTCCTGATACTCCGGTTTTCGCCCGCCTTTTGATTAACGATCGGCTCGTTATAAGTAAGATAATATTGAAAGGGTCGTGGGAAAGACCCGGTAGCGATCGATCGAACCATTCAGACGCGGATCGGACTGAGTTACTCAAGCTTCGGCCGTTGACATATATATATGTATGTGTAAATGCAAAGAGAGAGAGAGAGAGAGAGAGAGAGAGAGAGAGAGAGAGAGAGAGAGAGAGAGAGAGAGAGAGAGAGAGAGGGAGCGAAAGCAAGGTCGCTGTGTCTATCCCACTTACTGTTGTCAACCGAAATATCTTAATCGACAGTATTATATTTTCCGTTGAGCACCCACAGACATTAATGGCCTATCCATATATTGAGGGGAATGTGAACACCTGGCGGATTGTTTCGCCATTTTTCAAAATGATCCTGTCCGCAGTTCGATAAGTCCTGTTTAACTGAAAAAAATGGGTCAACTCTTAAAGGAAAGAATTTGCTCCTGAGAATTTGCTCCTCAGGAGCAAATTCTTTCCTTTAATAGTTGACCCCTATTGACATGGGAGACAAAAATACTTTTGCAGAAGTTGCCTCCCCTGAAGGCGTATCCATTTCCCTTAAATGTGTAGTTTCAGGGACAACAACAGCGACATATTTAACACACAGGTACATTGTATAAACATACAATATTAAGTTACATCGACAAAACTACATGCAAACAAGTCTCTTTCTTTCTTTTTTTTTTTCTTTCTTGTAATTTGAAAATGCCTGTAGAATATAAAGGCTTTATGAAAAGGGATGCCGATAAGTGCTCGACATAACGGCCGCAGGTCCGAATCTAGTCCTGTTCCGACTGGGTTTAAAAACTAAAATCATCGACATTTTTAAGGAAATGCTGTACTCGATTATGAGCCACGTCATAAAGAAACGTGTTTTTGTCCCGGTTTTTGCTATTTCAGAACAACATATGTGCAGACCATCCTGCGAATCCGCTCAGTCTGATAAAAACCCTTGTGTTTGCTGCTTGAACAGTGTATCTATACTGTATTAAGGGGAATGGGTACAACTTCAGGGGAGACAACTCCTGCAAAAGTGTTTTTGTCTCCCATGTCAATAGGGGTCAACTCATAAAGGGAAGAATTTGCTTCTTCCTTTAAGAGTAGACCCCTTTTTCTGTGGTACTGAGCCTATAGAAAATTGATCAGGAAGTCCCGAAAGTTGTCTCCCTTTTGACAAATGGCGGAAAATGTGTAAGGTGTTTCAATTCCCCTTAATTATATTACCGATCTTTGTGAGCAGGTGGGTTTGTGTCTGACCTGACCCCGATCTACCTATATGAAATTTGATATGTTCATTACTATTAAAATAAAATAAAAAAAAAACACGCAGTTTTCCTGCTCAGATCAGAACAGAATGTCATTTATGCTGCCCATAAATTTTAAAATGGCCAACATTTGTTGGTATTTAAAAATTTAAAAGCAGAATGAATTTTATGCTCAATGGAGTTGAGGATGAAAAAGAAGTTCTATGACCTCGGGACCTGGCCGCAAACTCCGAGGCCAGTTTTTCTCGTGACGAGACTTACATGATTCCCTGTACCAATCAATCAAACTATTGTCAATATTCCAGTCAGCACAGAATGCCGAGCCAACGTCGGGCCGACAGCGATACGACGTCGTACCGCTAGCGATCCTACGTTGACCCGCTGGTTTGTGCTGGTATAGACTGTTGAATTCGACACCTTTGTGTGGGTGGTTGGAAGAAGCAAAGGTGACGTGTATCTTGGGTCACTGGGGCATCCAACTGATATTACAGTTGGACAAGGCCTACATTCTTTGCAGCAGGTAAGGGCAACAGGGGGAATGTTGTTATTTCTGCAGTTTCTACATTTCCATTCATTTTCCACTGTCTCCTTCATCATCTCGACTATCTCTTCTGTCTCGTTTCCCCCTTTCTCTGGGAGAGGACGCAAAATGACCCACAAGGGTACCAAAACAATCAATCAATCAATCGACACCCTCTGGAGATAACACTCCCGTGTGCTAAAATGGCGACTTTCTTTCCCAGAACTAGCTAGACTTTTTACGATATTTGTATTTCTAATTTCTAGTCCAAATACAGATGGTGGCTACTCCATTACGAAAACACGCCTATACAAATACATAGTAAATTTTACCACCAAAAAAAAAAAAAAAACGATAATTTTCAGATGAAAAAATTAGATATTTTTCTTATTCCTGCTCGAAATATACATTGTGGGTACTCGTTAGAACCGCCCCGTCGAGGCGGTTCCGCCTCGTCGAGGCGGTTCTAACGAGTACCCAAAATCTATGTGTTCGAGCAGAAATAAGAAACAAGAGGCCCAAGAGGGCCTGTCGCTCCACCGGCCAACTTCAGACAATTGTCATATTTATTACATTAACCAATTGTATACTAGTGAACTCTTCTATTGCTATATGTTGAACCAGTCCACTTGTCATATAAGGGGTGTCAGGCCTATTTTTTCTATTTTTGATGGAAAATTCTGTTAGCAAATAGTGCAGGCCCTGATCAGACACGGTGTTCTGTGGGGTCTGATCTGGGCCAGTACTGTTTGCCAAGGTACCCATTTAGGGTTTTCCCGCATGCAATGGGTAAAACAACAAGAGGGCCATGATGGCCCTGGATCGCTCACCTGATCCATAGTGTAACAAGTGGGCCCCAGAGACGGCCATTATTGGCCCCAGGGCTTTAATGTGCTTAATGTTGAGGGAGGTCTCAAAGGTGAAGCTTCATACCAAACATCAACAAAGGCTATAATTTGAACAATCTTGGCAAAGGTCCACTAGATGAAGCTACACATCAAATATCAAAGACCTGGGCCTTGCGGTTTCAGAGAAGAAGATTTTTTTTAAGATATTCCCTACATAAGCCTATGCAAAACCAAATGGCCCCGGGGCTATATAAATCTATGTAAAACCAAAGGGCTCCGGGGTGGGAGCATTTGTGGCCCCAGGGCTATACCTTGAACAATCTTGGTAGAGGTCCACTAGATAAAGCTCCATACCAAATATTAAAGGCCTGGGCCTTGCAGTTTCAGAAAAGAAGATTTTTAAAGATTTCCCTATATAAGTCTATGTAAAACCAAAGAGCCCCAGAGCGGGGACATTTTTGGTCTCAGTGCTATAATTTGAATAATATTGATAGAGGTCCACTAGATGCAGCTTCATACCAACTATCAAAGACCCAGGCCTTGTGGTTTCAGAGAAGAAGACTTTTAAAGATTTTCCCTATATAAGCCCATGTAAAACCAAAGGGCCCCGGGGCAGGGGCATTTTTGGCCCCAGGGCTATAATTTGAACAATCTTGGTAGAGGTCCATTAGATGAAGCTTCATACCAAATATCAAAGTCCTGGGCCTTGCGGTTTCAGAATTTGAACAATCTTAGTAGAGGTCTATTAGATGAGGCTTCATACCAAATATCAAAGTCCTGGGCCTTGTGTTTCAGAGAAGAAGACTTTTAAAGATTTTCCCTATATAGGCCTATGTAAAACCACAGGGCCCCGGGGCGGTCGCATTTTTTGCCCCAGCACTATAATTTGAACAATCTTGGTAGGGGTCCACTTGATGAAGCTTCATACCAAATATCAAAGTCCTGGGCCTTGTGGTTTCAGAGAAGAAGATTTTTAAAGAGTTTCCCTATATAAGCCTATGTAAAACCAAAGGGCCCCGGGGCGGGGGCATTTTTGGCCCCAGCACTATAATTTGAACAATCTTGGTAGGGATCCACAAGATGAAACTTCGTACCAAATATCAAAGACCTGGGCCTTATGGTTTCAGAGAAGAAGATTTTTAAGTTTTCATTAAAAAAATCTATTTTTGGCCCCTGTGACCTTGATGTGCAGCAAACCAGAACCATTTTAACAACTCTAAACGGGGTCCACCTAAGGATCATTCCTGTGAAGTTTGGTCAAAATCCGATCAGTGATTTAGGAGGAGATGTAGTTTGAAGAAATTGTTTACGCACGGATGACAGACAAAAAGTGATCCTCATATAAAACACAAGAGGGCCATGATGGCCCTGGATCGCTCACCTGATCCAAATGATAGAGTAACATGTGGGCATCGGGGAGGGCCATTATTGACACCAGGGCTACAATGTGCATAATGTTGAGGGAGATCTAAATAGGTGAAGCTTCATACCAAATATCAACAAAGGCTATAATTTGAACAATCTTGGCAAAGGTCCACTAGATGAAGCTACACACCAAATATCAAAGACCTGGGCCTAGGGGTTTCAGAGAAGATGATTTTTTAAAGATATTCCCTCTATAAGCCTATGTTAAACCAAATGTCCCCGGGGCGGGGGCATTTTTGGCCTCAGGGCCATAATTTAAACAATCTTGATAGAGGTGTACTAGATGAAGCTTCACACCAAATATCAAAGACCTGGGCCTTGCTGTTTCAGAGAAGAATATTTTCAAAGATTATCTCTATATATAAGTCTTTGTAAAACCAAAAGAACCCGGGGCAGGGGTTATAATTTGAACAATCTTGGTAGAGGTCCAAATATCAAAGACATGGGCCTTACGCTTTCAGAGAAGAAAATTTTTAAAGATTTTCCCTAAATAAGCCCATGTAAAACCAAAGGGCCCCGGGGCGGGAGCATTTTTGGCCCCAGCACTATAATTTGAACAATCTTGGTAGGGGTCCACTAGATGAAGCTTCATACCAAATAACAAAGACCTGGGCCTTACGGTTTCAGAGAAGAAGATTTTTTAAGTTTTTGGTGAAAAAAATCTATTTTTGGCTCCTGTGACCTAGATGTGCAACGGACCGGAACCATTTGAACAACTCTGAAAGGGGTCCACTAGATGAAGCTTTATACCAAATATCAAAGACCTGGGCCTTGTGGTTTTAGAGAAGAAGATTTTTAAAGATTTTCACTATATAAGCCCATGTAAAACCAAAAGACCACGGGGGGGGGGAACCTGGTTTCAGAAAAGAAGATTTTTAAAGATTTTCCCTATATAAGCCCCAGAGCGGGCACATTTTTGGTCCCAGCACTATAATTTGAACAATCTTGGTAGGGGTCCACTAGATGAAGCTTCATACCAAATATCAAAGACCTGGGCCTTGCGGTTTCAGAGAAGAAGATTTTTAAAGATTTTCCCTATATAAGCCCATGTAAAACCATGGAGCCCCGGAGCGAGGGCATTTTTGGCCCCGGCACTATAATTTGAACAATCTTGGTAGGTGTCCACTAGAGAAGAAGATTTTTAAAGATTTTCACTATATAAGCCCATGTAAAACCAAAAGACCACGGGGGGGGGGGGGGGGGGGGGAACCTGGTTTCAGAAAAGAAGATTTTTAAAGATTTTCCCTATATAAGCCCATGTAAAACCAAAGGGCCCCGGGGCGGAAGCATCTTTGGCCCCAGCACTATAATTTGAACAATCTTGGTAGGTGTCCACTAGATGAAGCTTCATACCAAATATCAAAGACCTGGGCCTTACTGTTTCAGAGAAGAAGATTTATAAAGATTTTCCCTATATAAGCCCATGTAAAACCAAAGGGCCCCGGAGCAATGGCATTTTTGGCCCAAGCACTAAAATTTGAACAATCTTGGTCGGGGTCCACTAGATGAAGCTTCATACCAAATATCAAAGACCTGGGCTTGCGGTTTTAGAGAAGAAGATTTTAAAGATTTTCCCTATATAAGCCCATGTAAAACCAAAAGGCCCCGGGGTGGGGGGAGGGGGGACCTCGGCCTTGTGGGGTGAAGCTTCATACCAAATATCAAAGACATGGCCCTTACGGTTTCAGAGAAGAAATTTTTTAAAGATTTTCCCTATATAAGCCCATGTAAAACCAAAGGGCCCGTGGCAAGGGCATTTTTGGCCCCAGCACTATAATTTGAACAATCTTGGTAGGGGTCTACTAGATGAAGTTTCATACCAAATATCAAAGACCTCGGCCTTACGGTTTCAGGGAAGAAGATTTTTAAAGATCTTCCCTATATAAGCCCATGTAAAACCAAAGGGCCTGGGAGAGAGGGCATTTTTGGCCCCATCACCATGAAGCTTCATACCAAATATCAAAGACCTGGGCCTTGCGGTTTCAGAGAAGATTTTTAAAGATTTTCCCTATATAAGCCCATGTAAAACCAAGGGGCCCCGGAGCGGGGGAATTTTTGGCCCCAGCACTATAATTTGTAAAATCTTGGTAGAGGTCTACTAGATGAAGCTTCATACCAAATATCAAAGACCTGGGCCTTAAGGTTTCAGAGAAGAAGATTTTTAAAGATTTTCCCTATATAAGCCCATGTAAAACCAAAGGGCCCTAGAGCGGGGCATTTTTGGCCCCAGCACTATAATTTGAACAATCTTGGTAGGGGTCCACTAGATGAAGCTGCATACCAAATATCAAACACATGGGCCTTACGGTTTCAGAGAAGAAGATTTTTTAAAGATTTTCCCTATATAAGCCCATGTAAAACCAAAGGGCCCCAGAGCGGGCACATTTTGGCCCCAGCACTATAATTTGAAGAATCTTGGTAGAGGTCCACTAGATGAAGCTTCATACCAAATATCAAAGATCTGGGCCTTGCGGTTTCAGAGAAGAAGATTTTTAAAGATTTTCCCTATATAAGCCCATGGCGGCCATGTTTTTTGTCGGATCAAAATTTCTTCGAGTAATCTGAAAGAGGTCCGCCCAAGGAACATTCGTGCAAAATAAAAATGAAATCCAACAGGTGGTTTTGGAGTAGAAGATTTTTAAAGATTTTTAATTTTTTGTGTGGTTTTGTTGCCATGGCAACCAGAGTTCTGGGTATAACAAAATTGTTTGAAGGAATTTAGAAGAGGACTAAGTAAGGAACATTCCTGTGAAGTTTGGTTACAATTAACCCAGTAGTTTAGGAGGAGAAGATGTTTTAGCATTACACTATATGTTATATAGGGAAAATAAGCCCCGCCCATGGCGGCCATGTTTTTTTGTCGGATCAAAATTTCTTCAAGGAATCTGAAAGAGGTCCACCCAAGGAACATTCATGCAAAATAAAAATTAAATCCAACAGGTGGTTTTAGGGAGAAGATTTTTAAAGATTTTTAATTTTGTGTGTTGTTTTGTTGCCATGGCAACCAGAGTTCTGGGTGTAACTAAATTCTTTGAAGGAATTTGGGAGAGGACTAAGTAAGGAACATTCCTGTGAAGTTTGGTTACAATTGGCCCAGTAGTTTAGGAGGAGTAGATGTTTTAGCATTACACTATATGTTAAATAGGGAAAATAAGCCCCGCCCATGGCGGCCATGTTTTTTGTCGGATCAAAATTTCTTCATGGAATCTGAAAGAGGTCCACCCAAGGAACATTCATGCAAAATAAAAATGAAATCCAACAGGTAGTTTTGGAGGAGAAGATTTTTAAAGATTTTTATTTTTTTGTGGTTTTGTTGCCATGGTAACCAGAGTTCTGGGTGTAACAAAATTCTTTGAAGGAATTTAGAAGAGGACTATGTAAGGAACATTCCTGTGAAGTTTGGTTACAATTGGCCCAGTAGTTTAGGAGGAGAAGATGTTTAAAGAAAAAAGTTAACGCACGGACGCACGGACGCACGACGGACACAGGGCCATGATAATAGCCCCGCTGGCCTTCGGCCAGTGGAGCTAAAAATAATCCTACCCCTACAAACCCCAGTTTTACTATATAAAAGTGGGGTTCGAGGGGGTCAGAATTATATAGGCGTGTTTTCGTAATGCGTTAGAACCACCTCATCTAACAAGTATACCCACAAACCCGTGTTTTGGAGCATAGATACGGAATATAATGTGTCACAGGGGTGGATAAAAAGAACATGACTGAACCCAGGGCCTCTCACAAACCGTGCAAACAATCAACCGACTGAGCTACCGAGCCACACGGTCGACCTGCTACATCCCCAGTTTACCAATCACACTTTTCCTGGGCAGGCTTGATGAATTTTGAAATATTTGAGGGTCACTGATGAGGCCTAATTGGCCGAAACTAGCTAGTCTGACACAGAAAACATTAACGTCACTACAGCTGGTGTCTGGGAATGTGTGGCTGCCATGAAAAGTCTCCCTGCCCTACATCATATAGTGTAGTTTATATTTTCTTGTCCTTTGGGATCATTGATTCCATTGTGGAATTTTGAAAATATTTGAGGGTCACTGATGAGGAAAAGGGATAAAATGCGAGGCTTTGTCGGGCATTTTCCCCTTTTCCTCAACGAGTTTAATAAATTCAATAGTACATGGGCACGAATGCAAGTTTCTATTTATCATATGACATTTAAAACGCATTTTATTCACGACTGTTTTATCAAAAAATGTCCGTTTTCCGCCTTTAGTAAACGCGACGTCGTTAAGGACGTCGTACATGTAGCGTTACGGGCCGTATCTAACTACAGTCGAACGTCGATGGCTCGAACCCCTTTGGTACCATGGAAATTTGTTCGAGACAGCGGTAGTTCGAGCCACTGTAGCATACTTCCAGAAAACATAACGGGGGTATTTTTGGACTTCTTTTCGGTGTTCTGTAACATAAATGTATGCTGTGTGTACTCATTAGAATCGCCTCATTGAGGCATACACACAGCATACATTTGCAAGATAAAAGTGGAAAATCTCCTAAATTATCCCTCACTTATTCTTATGCAGAGGAATTCCCTAGGGACTCAAGAACGGGTTCGAATCAGCCATGGCAAACGAGCCATCGGTGTTTGAGCCATCGGTGTTCGAGCCATCGAAGTTCGACTGTAATTTGCATTATTTGATTCACTAGTGGATTATCGAATTTATTACATGGCGCTATTACACTCTCAGACGCGACGTCATATGTTAAAAAGCATTATTCTTGCATAAATACCGATGCGCATGGCTGTTTGAAGCGATTATCAAAGGGACTGAAAGCCGTGTTTAAACAACAAAACCCATATTCAAATCATGAAATTCACGTGCTGTTTTAACATGGATTTGAGCTTTTTTATATGACAGGCCTTGCTTTTGTTTACGTAGCGTTTTAGAGTTCTATGATTACGTCAGAGGGTCACTGCGTAACAACATCATTGTAAACAACATTCTGAACGAGCCGCCATGTTGGTTTGCCGGTCGCATTTGAAGAGTTCATGTGAAGTTTATGTGGTACCTTTGGGCGTTTCCAGCAAAATGTGCTCTCGGAATCGTAAGTTATGCAAGAACAACGAGCGCTTAGGTGCAGTGGTAGTGCATCGGATTTGTAATCGAGAGGTTGTGGGTTCGATCCTCACGCTGACCAAACTAGTGTGTTTTTGAGCAAGGCACTTCATCCACCCAGGAAGTCCTGCTCGTAATGCTCAGATGTGAGCGAGTAGCAGTAATAGGGGAGAAAAAGCATCCATGGTTATTTCATTGCATTAACAGTTGCCCGATCCCTCTGAAGCTATTTGAACATTCGGCCTAGCGGCCACATGTTCAAACAATTTGCTCAGGATCCGGCAGATGTAAATGAATGAAAAAACGCTTTTGATCCCTATATTCTTGCATAAATAATGGGCATTGCTTTGTTAACATTACATTGAGTGACGTAACAATATCGTCGTGAATGTAGCACTTTAAAATTTTATGATGACGTCGGAGGGTCTTTGTGTATATAGCACCGTCATTGTAAACACCTGTTACTTTCTGAAATAGCCGACATGTTGATTCGCCGGTCGCATTTGAAGTTTTTTTTTTTAATGGGTGTTGTCGTCAAATTTTTCTCGGAATCGTATGTTACGCAAGAACGACGATCATCTATGGTTATTTAATTGCATTAACAGTTGCCGGATCCCTCTGAAGATATCTGAACATTAACATTATCAAACAGATATCTCAGGGCATGGCAAATGTTAATGCCGAAAAAAAACATAGCTGATCCCGAAATTCTTCTAATTTATGCGCCAAAATAACCCAAACTAGCTTAGGATATAAAATATAACGGACCAACGTTGGCCCTCTGTGTTTTTGTGCACAGATTGTATGTACATGTACTCAATCGCTGTGATTCTAACCAGCACCTAAAATCTATGTTTGAGCAGAAACATATATTACAGATCTGAAGCAGACTCTAATCAGTTTTGCAGACATATATGAGAGAATAGTGCGCGAAAAATATAACGTTATATAATAAAGTAAAATGATTTTTTCGGAGGTGCTGTGAAAGAAAACAAATGTAGTATGTTGTTCTGTAGAAGATAGGCTGTTCCAACCCTTTTGCGGAACCTCGGCACCCTCGATTCCGCTTAGCATGGCCATCTCTCGGGCTAAAAACGTCCATCTACAACAAACCTCAATATCAGATTCAGAATATTCGACAATATTTTCACGTGGAATTAATTACTTATATGGATTAGAAAATGTCTTTATCTTTAAATATCGTATATAACCCATTAGGAACTTTTGTAGGTAATACAACGCCCTTATAGCTCAGTGGTTAGAGCACTGGTCTCGTAAACCAGGGGTCGTGAGTTCGACTCTCACTGGGGGCATGATAGTTTTATTTCTTTTGAAGACCCCGTGCTGAAGTGCATATGACGTCCGTTTCGGTGTATGATAATTTTGTCTCCCGTGGTTATAACTTTTTAACCGTTTGAGATAGAGCATTCATATTTGGCATGTAGGTTCCTTGTGACAAGAGGTTTACATTCATGCAAAAATTTGACCTGTGACCTTGACCTTTGACCTTCTTAAAAGAAAAAGTTAACATTGGTAATAACTTTTCAACCTTTTGAGATACAGCCTTCATAATTTTCATGTAGGTTCCTTGTGACAAGAGCTTTACAGCCATACAAAATTTTGACCTGTGATCTTAGTTTATACTAATTTATTTTAGTTCGATTGCGATGAAAGCTTCAAGCTTATTGAATCGCTCTCGAACACTCATTCTGGGTGTTTTCACGCGCGCGAGAGAGAGAGGCAGTGGCTTTTACACCACTGCTACCCATTTACACCTGGGTGGAGTGGGGCAGTGTAATTACGTGTCTTATCCAAGGACACACCTCGATACCGGTGGCCGGATTCGAACGCACAACCTCTCGATCATGAGTCGAACGCGCTAACCACTGCGCTATCGAGGCTGACCTGTGATCTTGGCCTTTGACCTACATGTACTTAAAAGAAAAATTTAACATTGGTCATAACTTTTGAACCTTTTGAGATACAGCCTTCATAATTTGCATATAGGATCCTTGTGACAAAAGCTTAACAGCCACGCAAACAGTTTTGACCTGTGACCTTGACCCGTGACCTCCTTAAAAGAAAAAATTAACATTGGTCATATTTTTTTAACCTTTTGAGATACAATCTTCATAATTTTCATGTATGTTTCTTGTGACAAGAGGTTTACAGCCATGCAAAATTTTGACCTGTGACCTTGACCTTTGACCTACGTAAAAGAAAACGTTAACATTGGTCATAACTTTTGAACCTTTTGAGATACAGCCTTCATAATTTGCATGTAGGTTCCTTGTGACAAGAACTTTACAGACACGCAAACTTTTTGACCTGTGACCTTGACCTGTGACCTACTTAAAAGAAAGAATAACATTGGTCATAACTTTTGAACCTTTTAGAGATACAGCCTTCATATTTGGCATGTGGGTTCCTAGTGACAAATGCTTTACATTCAGGCAAAAAAATTGCACCTGTGATCTTGATCTGTGACCTACTTAAAAGAAAAAGTTAACATTGGTCATAACTTTTGAACCTTTTGAGATACAGCCTTCATACTTGGCATGTAGGTTCCTTGCGACAAAAGCTTTACATTCAGGCAAAAACATTTTCATCTGTGACCTTGTTCTTCACTATGACCTACTATACATAGAAAAATAACATTTTGGCAACAACTTTCGAACCATTTGAGATACAACCTTCATAATTCGCATGTAAGTTGCATCTTGATGACTTTTACAGATGTATAAAAACACTAAGGGCAGCATATTATGGCCAAGGACTGTCACTCTGCAAGTTCTGGTTAATGTTTTTATCTCCCCTTGATATATGTAGGTTATAGATCAAGGCTTTTGGATAATGACTTCCTGTTTCTAAGGTTTTCTCCTCTAGAAACACCTGAAAAATGCATGTTTTTGACCTGCAGTGGTGGGGTATTATGCAGTGTTAACAATGCTTCTATTTCATTAAAGTATATTGTTGTGTTCATAATAGGGGTAAATTATACCAAGCACATGCTCAGGAAACAAAACAGAAGTGAAAGCAATGGTCAGGAATCGATACAATCAACCCACATCTCCCATCAGAGACACCAAAGGGAAAGAAGCACAAACATGAAACAACAGACCCTATGGAACCATCAATAGCGGAAAGCCAAAAGGACAGCTACTTTCCCATAAATGGCCACTAGGCTATCCAAAACAAAAAATAAGCATCACAAACACCCAAAGACAAACCATAACAAAAATAAACCGCGACAGAAGAACCGCCTTGGAACGGTCAGTGGTAACGAACTCCATTGGTGGGGGGGGGGGGTGCTTAAATCGATTTTACGTGGCCACAATCCTCGCCCTTACTTCCGTCGCGATTTAGACAAATAATTTGTGCAGTCCGCATGAAGGCCTCCTAACTCATCAGTGCAACATCTCCGTGAACACAAATAATCAAACAACCACAGAGATGAAACAACGGTGAGGACTCAACAGCAAGAAACCACCGAAATGCTGGAGCAAAAGAAAACAAACAGTTAGGCTCCGATGGGTCCGACCAGAGATAGAGCATCAGGCACTAGCCAACATTATCTTGAATTAGATCTCTCTAATTCTCAACAAGCCTTTACACTGGAACCGTCATAGAATCTGAGGCCTGACCCACCGGCGTGCAATTAAAGAGGGAAACAAAGTTGTCAACCGTGATTGGGTTAACTACGATGCATGCAGTCTGTCGTATAACATTTATCGAAGAATGATTTTACGAAATTGGGTGCTGAAGTCATTGCGGTTATATATTTTTCTGAATTTGTATACTAAGTCACCATAAAATTCGAGCGCCGATAGACCTTGTTGCAGGAGAGATTAAAAAAAAAAAAAACCTCTGTAGCATTTTTATACTTTATGCCATTAAATTGATCCCATTAGACAGATTCCACAATACTACCTTCGGCCACCGATCGGGGCTGGAAGAGATACATTGGGTTCCATGATGCTTCTACGAGAACCTGACAAATACTGGTAAACTGCTTAAATGTTCTAAGCTTGCCCAGGAAAAGTGCGCACACAAATACTAGTAAACTGCTTAGAGGTTCTATGTATTCCAAGGAAAAGTGGTACAAGATCTAAGCATGCCAAGGAAAAGTGGTACAAGTTGGACAGTCTATGCATATAAACCCTATTGATTAATTTGGCAGTAGGGCTTGAGATGTCATTTCATCTCAATGCCGGGTAAAAGGCCCACATAATCGGCAAAAAGTCTCCAAAATGACCTAAATAGTGTTGACGGGGATGTAAAACCTCAACTTAAACAAACAAACAATACTATCTTTTAAATAGGTTTCAAGCAGGCGCATTACACTGCAATATGCACACTACAATATTATCTAAGAACTTGCGATTTTTTTCCAACGCCAGACAGGTGGAAATTACATTTAACAAATGCATTTACACATTTACAATAATGACACTTTTTCATAAACTTTATATTGACTAATTATATTTTTAAACATTTAAGATAAGATGTAAGAAAAATAGTAAGAAAAGGTCACTCAGGAAAGGCCACAATCCAAGAACGCAGCCAACTCAAATCACCAATAGAAAGTGACACAGAGGCACACACAAAAGAAAACCAAAGCCAAATAACAGTTAAGACACTGCAATGGGACCGTGTGCAGTAACACTACGGGGGTGGGGGCTTCAACTCCAGAGTTTATGAAATTTCAACCCTCACACTCGGTTCCAGTACAGTATCAAACAAAATAACAATCCCAAATTGATACGCATGGAGGCTTTCTAGTTCAACAGTGAATCATGATAAAATACATGGGTAAACGCTTATGTATAGATTAATATTATCATGAATCAGGGTTGAGGACTCACGACAATCCGACGTCAGAGCAGAAGATAACCACCAGTTAGATCACAGAGGGTCGAACCCAGGAAATATCCGGGTTAACAATTCCCATTGGAAGATATGAAGAGTAGAAGCTTTAGATATGCTTGACAAGATGTGGATGTGTTATTAAGTAATAAATTACTGGGAATGGTTAAATTTGGCTGTTAAATTTCTGTCTGCCAATTAACAGGCTTTAAGTTGACACACACATTCACCAATACAAGAGGATCATAAGGATAGGCCATAACTCTGCCTTGCGTTTTGCATTACACTTACAACTCTTAAATAACTTTAGCTATGATAGGACTCCTAACCAAGCTGATTGCATATATGATACTTTATTGTGATTAGAAGCAAAAAGGTTGATCTGCATATACCATTATAGTGATCTTAAGAATTGGGACAGATAGTCCTTAGGAAATAGTGCAGACCCAGATCAGACTGCTCGACTCCTGAAGGAGCAGTCTGATCTATATTACACTGATTACCTTTTAGACTCCGTGGAGGATCGTGAAACAAATTTGTTAAATTGAAGCAGAATACCTCAAGCCTTCATAGTGTCCCAATTTTTATGATTTATAGGGTACAGCAGTCACTTTTTTATCCTTTACATGTATTTGTTGTGTATTGCAGGCAAGAAGATACATCTCCACTTCCTGCTTGGCAAAAGAGGACCCACAGCTACAACGACAACATGGAATACCAATGCGACCTGTGTAACAGGGAGTTTACAAGAGAGAAGCTGCTGTTTAATCACAAATGTACTTATTGTGCTCAGCGTAAAAACATATTCAGAACAAATCAAACACTCAGTGGGCATACATGTGTGAATGCTGCAACTTCAAGTACATCAGTGCAAAAAATAAGTGAACAAATAGAGAAGTTAGATTTTCAACAAATACGGAAGCCAGGTTGTTATATCACAGATGATGTTATAAATACAGCGTTGCTATTAATGGATCCGCGGTGGACAGAGGTTTACAATGGATTCCGATTGCCATCTGAAGTTGAGGTCTTAAGAAGACAGAGAACTACAACAGGCTCTTTGTTATTAGTTCCTGTGAATAAACATGCAGTGAATATTCATTACCTGGATAATCACTGGCTGACATCATGGCAGAACCTAACAGTGAAGATATATGATTCAAAACAAAACAACAACCGTGTAGTTTGTTTTGTGCCTATTCTACGAACATTTTATGATATGAACATATACAAAAGATATTCCAGTGAGCCAGCAGCAGGAAGTAAGATGTGGAGCCTTTGCAGTAGCATTTGCAGTGTGCTGTGCTGAACACAATCCTCAAGATTTAGAGATGATATATAAATGAGACAGCACTTGCAACAACGCATAGTAAGTGGTAAAATGACCATTTTCCCATCTCGGAAAGGTGAAACAAATAATGATGTAACATGTGAGGCCAGGACAATTATGAACATTTTATGTGAAATTGAAAGACAAAAACAATTACAGCATGAAAAAGCACAATCGGTCACAGAATGCCAAAGAAAACATATAGTAAGGAATGTAAAGAAGCAAATGTGTGAGAAGACAAAACGCAGAAAAACAATGATCAGGAATCAAGCAATGCTAAGATGCAGAGAAGGGCAGTTGAACAGGAAAGACTCAGAAACAGGAGAGATCAGGAAGCAAGCAGTGCTAAGCTGCATAGACTACAATCTCAGAATGCACGGCAAGCGAAAAACAGAGGGAGGAAAATCTGACATTGACAGGCAGCAGAGAAGGGAGGTGGAACAGAGAAGACTCAGAAAGAGTAGAGACCAGTAGTCAAGCACTGCTAAGAGGGAGAGACAGCAAGCTCAAAAGGAACGAAAAGAGAGAGTAGAGACCAGGAGTCAGGCACAGCCAAGAAGCAGAGGCTGTAATCTCAAAATGAAAGACAAAGAGAGAATAGAGACCAGGAATCAGGCATTGCCAAGAAGTAGAGACTGCAATCGCAAAAAGTAAGGTAAAGAGAGAGTAGGGACCTAAAGTCAGGCATTGCCAAGAAGCAGAGGCTGCAAGTTGAAAAAGGAAAGGAAATGAGAGAATAGAGACCAGGAGGCAGGCATTGCCAAGAAGCAGAGACTGCATCTCTAAAAAAGGCAAAGAGAGAGTAGAGACCAGGAGTAAAGCCATGCTAAAAAGGAGAGACTGCAATCTCAAAAAGAAAGACAAATGGAGAGCAGAGATCAGGAATCGGACCAACAAAAAGGAAAGCGACAAATTGTTGATAAGAAATTACATGACCTCTAAAGGCATCCAAATTCAGTTTATAAGAGTAGGAAGCTCTTTCTGAAGGAGATACTTAAAAGCCCTGAGTACGCTTGTACTGTATGTCATAGAACTATGTATAAGGAAAATGTCAACAAATTTAGATTGGGTAGTTTCAGAAATACTTTTCTAGCAGATTCCTGTAGAACTCACATCAAGACAGTGTCTGATAAAGAATGCATATGCTCAACTTGCCAGAGGCACTTAACAAATGGAACCACTCCGACTCAGGCCCAAGCAAATAATTAGCATTACCTGAGGCACCCTTCATTCTAAATGATCTTACAGACTTTGAATCTAGATTGGTTGCCAAAAGAATACCTTTTATGAAGATATCAGCGTTACCAAGAGGGAGACAGCGAGGTATTATTGGGTCGGTTGTCAACGTTCCATCTGATGTTGATGAGACATGCACAATTCTTCCAAGAACTCCCACATCAGCTGGTATCATCCCAGTGAAACAAGAGTATAAAAGCCATGTGTATTATGAACATGTTAGACCAAATTTAGCTTTTCAAGCTTTCCAGTGGTTGAATGAAAACAATTGTCACTATGAAGAAGTGATTGATACATCTGAAAAGTGCGAAGAAACCTTCCCAGCGGAGGACAGTGACCTATGGAACCATCTCACCAGACCTGAATCTGATATAGCACAAACTGCTTCAAATGCAGATTATGATGATGGTTTGTCAAGTGGCGTGCCCACAAATGAGCACCATCAACAACAACAACAGCTAGCAGACACTGACTATCCTCTAGACACTTGCATACAGACCAGCGATATTGCTTTAGATGTCAGCAAGGCCATCAGTATCTCCCCAGGTGAAGGGAAGACCCCGTGGGGCTGATGATAGATTCTGGATGTGAAGAACTGGCCTTCCCTAAACGCTTTCCTACTGGTAAATTCGGCTTTAACAGAGACGGAGAGACTAAAATCACACCAAAGAAGTACTTCAATGCTAGAATCCTGAATAAGAGTGGAAAGCTTGCGAGCAACACAGAGTAGCTCTTTTACGCCCAGTACATAACAGAGTACAAACAAGTCACGGACAATATCTCAATTGCTCTCAGAAACAAGAGGCCCATGGGCCTCTACGCTCACCAGAGGTCATGTGGTTAATACCATTTACAGGCATGGCGCCCATATTTGGTCATGTGACAACAATCCCATGAACAAACTTTTCATTGCTTCATCCTATAGAGGCTTTCCATGCAATTTGGTTTCAATCAGCACAGCAGTTTTAGTGGAGAAGAAGATAACAAGTTTCAAGGTCATAGGCTGTTTGGTTCCTGAGAAGAAGATTTTTAAAGTGTTAACCCTATATGGGCATGGCGGCCATCTTGGTCATGTGACCAAGATCCCATGAACAAACTTTCTTTCCCCCAACCCATGGAGAACCCACTTGATTTTAATTGGCCCAGCAGTTTCTGAGGAGAATGAAGTCCTTTGTAAATGTTGACCCGACCGTGGACATGGACGGCAAACCACTGCCTTTATTATAAGCTCCCCCGGAGCCTTTGGCTCTGGTGAGCTAAAAATCCACTTTTTTGCCTTTTTCCATACAAATGTCTAAGTGACCTAATTTGACCTTGACATAAAACATGTCAAGGTCAACCAAATTTAATCATTTGAACAAACATGGTATGGCCTGAGTCCCAGATGCTTCATACCACGTTTCAAGGTCATCGGCCGTTTGGTTCCTGAGAAGAAGATTTTTTAAAAGCTTTTACGATATATGGGTATGGTGGCCACATTGGTTATGTGACCCAGTTCTTACGAACAAACTTTCGTTCCCCCTTCCCATAGAGGCTCCAAATGTGGTTTCAAAGAACTCAGCGGTTTGAGTGGAGAAGAAAATTAAAATTCTGAATCTAAGCCATCCAGGACAAAGGTCAGTAAATCACCTTGACCGTTGGAATTGATAACATTCCATTCAGCTGATTGCGAATATCATTTCTGATGCCATAGGTTACAATGCAATCAGAAAAATCCACTGCTTTGACCTTTTTCCATGCCAATGTCTAAGTGGCCAAATTTGACCTTGATGTAAAACAGGTCATGGTCAACCAAAGGTCATCATTTGAACAAACACGGTAGGGCCCGAGTCCCCGATGCTGCATTCTAAGTTTCAGGGTCATCGGCCATTTGGTTCCTGCTAAGAATATTTTTAAAGGCTTTTACCATATATAGGCATGGCGGCCAAATTGGTCATGTGACCCAGTCCTTATGAACAAACTTTCGTTGCGCCTTCCCATAGAGGCTCCACATATAATCTGGTTTCAAACTACCCAACAATTTAAGTTGAGAAGAAGATTAAATTACTGAATTTGAGCCTTCCAGGACAAAGGTCAGTAAATGACCTTGACCTTTGGAATTGATAAACTTCAATTCAGCTGATTGCAAGTATCATTTCTGATGAAACAGGTTACAATGTAATAAAAAATCCACTGTTTAGCCCTTTTTCCATACAAATGTCTAAGTGGCCAAATTTGACATTGATGTAAAACAGGTCAGGGTCAACCAAAGGTCATCATTTGAACAAACTCGGTAGGACCCGAGTCCCCGAGGCTGCATACCAAATTTCAAGGTCACCGGCCATTTGGTTCATAAAATAAAGATTTTTAAAGGTTTTTACCATATATGGGCATGACGGCCATTTTGGTCATGTGACACGGTCCTTTCGAACAAACTTTCGTCCCCCCTTCCCATTGGGGCTCCACATGTAATTTGGATTCAAACTACCCAGCAGTTTAAGTTGAGAAGAAGATAACAATACTCAATCTGAGCCTTCCAGGACAAAGGTCAGTAAATGACCTTGACCTTTGGAATTGATAAACTTCTATTCAACTGATTGCAAATATCATTTCTGATGCCACAGGCTACAATGCAATAAAAAATCCACTGTTTTGCCATTTTCCCATATAAATGCCAAAGTGACCAACTTTGACCTTGACGTAAAACAGGTCAAGGTCAACCAAAGGTCATAATTTGAACAAACTTGGTAGAGCCTGAGTCCCAATGCTGCATACCAGGTTTCAAGGTCATCGGCCATGTGGTTCCTGAGAAGAAGATTTTTAAAAAGTTTTACCATATATGGCATGGCGGCCATATTGGTCATGAGACCCAGTTCAGGAACAAACTTTCGTTCCCTCTTCCCATAGAGGCTCCACATATAATTTGGTTTCAAACTAACCAGCAGTTTAAGTTGAGAAGAAGATAAAATTACTGAATCTGAGCCTTCCAGGACAAAGGCCAGTAAACGACCCTGTCCTTTACTTCCATTCAGCTGATTGCAAATATCATTTCTGATGCCACAGGTTACTATGCAATCAGAAAAATCCACTGTTTTGCCCTTTTTCCATACAGATGTCTAACTGACGCAATTTGACCTTAACGTAAAACAGACCAAGGTCAACCAAAGGTCATAATTTATACATACTTGGTAGAACCCGAGTCCCCGATGCTGCAAACAAGGTTTCAAGGTCATCGGCCATTTGGTTCCTGAGAAGATTTTTAGAATGCTTTTACCATATATGGGCATGGCGGCCATCTTTGGCATGTGACCAAGATCCCATGAACAAACTTTCTTTCCCCAACACATGGAGATCCCACATATAATTTGGTTTCAATTGGTGCAGCAGTTTCTGAGGAGAGGTCATTTGAAAATGTTGACGCGGACGTGGACGTGGACGCGGACGCGGACGACGGACAGCGGATCACTGCCTATACAATGAGCTCCGCCGTAGCCTTCGGCTCTGGTGAGCTAAAAACATACATCTGTACTGAGTCAAGCCAATGTCTTACATCAAGCACCGTTCAAAAACCAGAATCACTGTCATCATTTATCAGCAAAGATCGTGCTTAGCAGTTCTTGCAGACAGTGAGAGGATCCCCACCTTATTGGCAGAAGGCTATGTACAAACTTCTTGCTGCTGTTAAACAATTTGGAATCTTCACTTTCTTTGTTACACTTTCATCAGCTTACTTGAAATGGCATGATACCATTCACGCCATCTTCAGACAACAGGGCAGGTCTCTGACAGATGATGAAGTGAACAACCTGACCTATGATGAAAAGACATCTCTTTTGAGGTCCAACCCAGTATCTGCAGCCCGACACTTTGACCACAGACTTCAGAGCTTCTTCATGTCTTTCCTTTAGGGAAAACCACCAACTACTCGTATCGTATCGAATTCCAACAGATGGGTTCCCCTCATGCTCACATTGTATTATGGGCAGAAAACGCACCATCTCCGGATGACAATGATGATGTCATTTGTGAATTCATAGACAGGTATGTCACATGTAGAATTCCAAATGCTGAGGTGGAACCTGAACTGTACAAGCTTGTCACCACTGTCCAACAACATAACCACACTGCAACAAGGGAACTTTTTTAGATTCAGTTTTCTTAATCAACAGTTATTGCCAGTAAACTGGAAATGGATGATATTAAAGAGACAAAACAGCTTGAAGCGAAAAGTAAAAAACCTCTAACAAAAGTTCATGAAGCACTTGAGGCCAACGCCACAACCTTCCATTCAGTAACTGAGCTAGTGGAAGTATTAGGTGTAACTATGGAAAACTACATGAGTGCACTGAAAATGTCCAGCAGAGGATCTACTGGGGTCCTGCAGCGCACACCAGTTGAGATACATGGACACATGCTGCAAGTTTGGGGTGCCAATATCGGTGTGCAGTATTGCAGGGACCCATACGCTTGCATTATGTACATGGTTGCCTACATCACCAAGGATGAGAGGGAAATGAGCCAGATCCTACAGTCTGTGTCCAAAGAATGCTCAAACTTAGGTTTCAAACAGAACATGAAAAATTGTGCCAAGGCATTCCTCAACTCCCGAGAGGTCAGTGCCCAGGAGGCAGTCTACAGACTGTTGAGCTTTCCACTCTTCAAGTTTAGCTTTAGGCTAGTTTTTGTACCAGCTGATCTGTCTCGGGATCGGATGGTCTTCCTAAAGCCACTCTCAGTCATCAGTACCATGGATGAGGATGCAGAGGATATATTTTAGAAGTCCATTATTGACAAATATGCCCTGTGACCAGCCACCCTTGGAAACATCTGCCTGGCCTATTTTGCAGTGAGGTATGTTACCCTTGATAAGGCAGAAACCTGTGACAATGATGACAGTGAAAGTGACAATGCTCAATAATGCAGACCATCAAATATTGTAGCTCTTCAATATGTAGCAGGCTACATGAAAAAAGCCACTAGCCCAGCAGTCCTTCGATACAATAAAAAGTCTGAACAAAAGGGACCTAATGAGTACTTTTATGACCAAACTCTCCTGTTTTTGCCATGGGACAAGGAAAAGTAGCTCCTCACATTGCCATCTTATGAAGAACATTTTCAAACTAACAAAAATACCATAGAGGCAAACAGAAGCAGCTTGGAGCATCATACTGACATTATTGAAGCAGCAGTGAAATACTTTGAGGAAAAAGGGCCACCAAGACATGCCTTTGATGAAATCTCTCCTGCAGTAGAACAGGATCAGAGTGAAATGTTGGAAGAAGGAATTGAGCTGGATTCTAAGTCAGCCATGCTGCAACCACTTGAAGAAAATGAAGACTCCAATATCTCTGCCATGGATGCTGTTCTTGGAAAGCTTATATCCTACAGCATAGAAATGAGACCTGGTGTCCTCCCTGAAGCTGACTATTATGCATTAGTACGGCCATTAAATGAAAAGCAGAGAGCTGTAAATCAGCATGTATTAAATTGGTGTTCCAGTATGTCCAAAAAGCACAAGACAGGTGTCACACCAAAGCAAATCTGCCTCTTTGTGTCAGGTGGTGCAGGCACAGGAAAGTCCCAATTGACTCAGCACTTTACCAGATGGCTACAAGGACCCTGCATGTTGTTGGAGAAAACCAAGATGGTGTAAAAGATACCTTGACTGCTCCAACGGGATCTGCTGCACACACCATTTCTGGTGTGACATTACACTCCGCATTCCTCCTACCTATCGGACAAACAAAGAGCTATGTTAGACTGTCAGATGAGAAGAGAAATGGGCTACGGGCCAAGGCAGGACAGTTGCAGTTACTTATCATAGATGAGATATCCATGGTCAGCTGTAACATCCTCCTCCAGATCCACAACAGACTGTGTGAAATAAAAGGAATAACAGAACCCTGTGGTGGTGTGTTTGTGGTTGTGTTTCAAGAGCTTACGGAAATCATGAGACAGAGGGAAGACATGGACTTTGCCTTCTCAACAGGATCAGGACAGCAAAGCATACAGAGGAAGATATAGTTTTCTTTAAATTTAGAGAAATACATTAAAATAACCAGAATTATCCAATAGACTATCTTCATGTCTTTGCCCAAAATAAGGCATTTGATAAATACTATGACTCCATGCTTGAGGCTTTGCAAACAACAAAGGTAACTATGGTTGCAGTCGATAAGAAACCAGCGATTTTGGCAAACTACGATGTCAACTCAGATTCCAGGTTCACAGGACGACTCTCATTTGTTTTACATCTGGCTGTTGGTGCAAAGGTCAGGTTGATTCGGAACATTGATGTGACTGGTGGATTAGTTAATGGGGCACAAGGCACTGTTGTAGGCATGTCTCGGTCAGATTCAAATGTTTCCATCATCATGGTAAACATTGACAACCCTATGGTGGGGGCTAAAACGAGAAAAACTTCAAAACAAGTGGTTGAAACACGAAGATTTTCTTAGGCTACACCTATTGAGCGGAGTGAAATAGCATTCACAGTGCATAAGAAAAACAAGGGCTTACCATAACAAGACACCGGTTTCCCCTTAAGTTGACATGGGCTTGCACTATTCACAAAGTTCAAGGACTAACTGTTTCAAAAATAGTCGTATGATTTAAGCACGTGTTTAATGATGGCCAAGCTTACGTTGCTCTGAGTAGAGTCAGGTCAGCTGATGGACTTTTTCTTCTTGACTTTGATCCAGCAAGTATACGTGCAAGTGAGTCTGTTCTTGTGGAGATGAACTTCTTGGCTGCAGAAAGATGTCTGGTTCCATACAGCAATTTCTCAATAGAAAGCACAGCATTTGTTGTATCAGTCCTGAACGTAAGGTCCTGTCCATTTCACAAGGCTGAAATATTGAACGATCCGTCCTTTCTGATGTCAGATGACATCATGTAGTGGTTCTGACGAAGACCTGGATTAACACAAACATCGACTCCTACACTCTGCTGCCAGGACAATAGTATTGTGTACATTGAGTAGACAGAGAGCCTTCTGACTCTAGTCACAGACGTGCTAAAGAAGTTCTTGTGGCAGTGAAGATGTCATACCAGATGACAGTGTCACAGAGGTTTGCTAACCAGTATTTTCAGATCATCATGGTACACCTTCATGCTATTTTGAACAATGGAGTCTATATTCTTGCAGTCTACAGCTCCCCTGATCCACACAACCGATCGGAAACACTGCTGAAGCAGATCAGAGCCATGTTAGCCACCATCCGAGACAACCAGTCATGTATTATTCTTGGTAATATGAATAGGGATGCAATAGTAGTTAGCGAAGGAGTCATACAGTCTGCCTTACCCAGTATGGATTCCCAGCAGGTTTTGTAGTCACCTACCCATAGACATGGGGCCTGCCTAGACCATATCTACACCAGACACATACACTGTATGGACACATGTGCCTATGCCACCTACTACAGCGCCACCATTGGGCCTTCTGCAAGTTTTAAATCACGCTAATAGTATAGTCACATTATTAGGTAAATAGTAGTCAGATAATGGATACATTACATTCTTGACAAACCGGTATGTCACTAATTTGGTACTAGATACCACAGCCGGGGACATATTTGTGTTTCACAAACACATCTTGTAAATTCTGAAAGTTGTCGATGGGGCTGAATGAAAAGGTATGGGGATGGGCTGACCTGTACATGTACAACTAATATGAACATTGAGACAGCGCCAACATTGGGCCTTCTGCAAGTTTTAAATCACGCTAATAGTATAGTCACATTATTAGGTAAATAGTAGTCAGATAATGGATACATTACATTCTTGACAAACCGGTATGTCACTAATTTGGTACTAGATACCACAGTCGGGGGCATATTTGTGTTTCACAAACACATCTTGTAAATTCTGAAAGTTGTCGATGGGGCTGAATGAAAAGGTATGGGGATGGGCTTACCTGTACATGTACAACAAATATGAACATTGAGACTGTGTGTGTAGAGCCCATGTAGTGCTGGCTTAACGTAGAAACTTTGTTCAGCATTTGAAAATTCAAGAACATAAAACTCAAAATGTGCTGACGTTACTTTGGTCATATTTGTGACTAAATGTAGAAACTGTGTATAATATTTTAAATATACATTTAGTACTGACTGCACGTAGAAACTGTATATAGCATTTTAATGTTCCAGGATAGAAACTCAAAATGTGCTTATTTTATCTGGATTAGCCCCATTAACTTCTAATAAAAATACAGGTAAAACAGCTCCATTCATACTTTTTTCCTAGCCCCATATCTTGTTTTAGCCCCATAGTATTGCCAATCAGCCCCATTCTGTACCTACCCTTGGTTCATCTCCAATACATTTATATGTCTGTAAAAAGGTGTGATGCCATAATGCACTCATTTAGCATCATGGTCAATCATTTACCTGTCGGTAGTTGATGAATGTCTATGTGTAGAAAATAAGAATTTTAAGCAAACATCGTATTTAATGAATTAAAACACGCCAAGAATAATACCGATGAATATTTGTGAATGCTGATTGGTAAATTGGGCCGAGGGCTGTTGTATCACCCCGGTCAGAGCAGATGTTTTTCAGCTTTCCTGAAAAATAAAAATTCTGTGTGTGTGCCATTCTTCAAAGTGATTCAATTTCTTAAATTGGCGCCTAAATTGTATAGTATTTGGCGCAAATTTTTTTAAGAGTGAAGCTTACCTTTTAGAGGTAAGCATGGTTTGTAGGACAAGAACTAACTGCATGTATTTTTAAGTAAGCATCTATAGTCTGGGATTCTTTTCAAAATGTTAATGACTTTTCTTGCCCCAGACATTCACCTGACCCTTAATACCTGAAGCTCAGGTTCTTTTAAGGTCAACTGTTGTTCTCTGCAGGTTATTAGTGCCTGATCATTCTGCATTTTGACAAGCAAGAATATGCACAGAGAGTTATTGTGCTTTATCCTAAACAGGTTCCTCGGGACCCGGCAAATGTAAATGCAGGAAAAACCATGGTCCTCTGTGTTTATGGGCACAGATTGTATGTATATATACTCAATCACAGCGACACTAACCAGCACCTAAAATCTATGTTTGGGCAGACACATAGATTACAGATCTATAGCAGAATCTCATCAGTTTCGTAGACATATATGAGAGTAAAGTGCACGAAAAATATAACGTCAAATAAAGTAAAACTAGAGCTGTCAGAGGATCTGACTATAGCCCCGCTTCAGCGCTGTCAGAGAAGAAAGTTATTTAAGCTGCAGAGAAAACAGTTATGAACAAGAAATAACTGTTGAAAATTTTACATTATCTGGAAAAACTCTAAGAGTTGTGAGCCCTTGTCCCTCATTTCAATGAGCATGATACATTACCAGAATGTCCATGTTTATACTAAATTTCATCTTCCATTTTTCAATGTTCAAAGGGTAATAACTCCTAAAGTAGGCAAATCAGAGTCAGGGTTCCTGCGCTCTGCACATTGTCTCATGGTGCTTTACACTTGTGTGAAGTGTCATGAAAATATCTTAAATGGTTTGTGAGTTATGGAGCCGACACAGTCAAAATTGCCTTTTTAAATGTTCAAAGGGCAATAACTCCTAAAGTAGGCAAACCAGAGTTATGGTTCCTGCACTCTGCACATCATCTCAAGGTGCTTTTCATTTATTTGAAGTTTCATGAAAATATCAGAAACGGTTATGGAGCGGACATAGTTAAAATTGCCATTTTTTAATATTCAAAAGCCTATAACTGAAAAAGTAGACAATCCAGAGTTTGGGTTCCTGCGCTCTGCACACGTAATATGGTGCTTTACATTTGTGTGAAGTTTCATAAAATTATCTCAAACGGTTTTTGAGTTATCGAGCAAAGACGGCTAAAATTGATATTTTTCAATATTCAAAGGGAAATAACTCAAAAATTAGGCAATCCAGAGTTATGGTTCCTGCACTCTGCACACCATCTCATGGTGTTTAATGTTTGTGTGAAGTTTCATGAAAATATGTGAATGGGTTTTAAAGTTATGGAGCGGACACGAAAATTGTTAACAGACACAGACAGACACACAGACAGACACACAGAAAATACGAAAACCAGAGTTATGGTTCTTGCGCTCTGCACATTGTCTCATAGTGCTTAACATTTGTGTGAAGTTTCATGAAATTATCTCAAACGGTTTTCGAGTTATGAAGCGGACACTGTTAAAATTGCCATTTTTCAATGTTCAAAGGGCAATAACTCCAAAAATAAGCAATGCAGAGTTATGGTTCCTGCGCTCTGCACATCGTCTCATAGTGCTTAACATTTGTGTGAAGTTTCCTAAAAATATCTCAAACGGTTTTCGAGTTATGAAGCGGACACAATTAAAATTGCCATTTTTCAATGTTCAAAGGGCAATAACTCCAAAAGTAGGCAATCCACAGTTATAATTCCTTCGCTCTGCACATTGTCTTATGGTGTTTAACATTTGTGTGAAGTTTCATGAAAATATGTTAAGCAGATACAAAGTTATGGAGCCAACACAAATTAACGGAATCACGGAATTACGGAATTACGGAATTACGGAATTACGGAAAATGTTCAAAGGGCAATAACTCCAAAAGTAGGCAATCCACAGTTATAATTCCTTCACTCTGCACATTGTCTTATGGTGTTTAACATTTGTGTGAAGTTTCATGAAAATATGTTAAGCAGATACAAAGTTATGGAGCCAACACAAATTAACGGAATCACGGAATGACAGAAGGACATGGCAAATCCAATATAGCCCCACTTTTTCAAAGCGGGGCTATAATAACATTTTCGGTTGTTCTGTCCAAGAAAACGAACTTAATATGTTGTTCTGTAGTCGATGGCCGTTCCAACCCGTTTGCGGAACCTCGGCGTAGCCTCGATTCTGCTCAGCATGGTCATCCCTCGGGTTAAAAACGCCCATCTTCAACAAACCGCTATATCAGATCCTTAAAACGCGTATATAACCCATTAGGAGCGCTCGTAGGTAAGTGGTTAGAGCACATGTCTCGTAAACCAGGGGTCGTGACTTCGACTCTCACTGGAGGCATCAAAGTTTTATTTCTTTTGAAGACCCCCTTGCTGTAGTGCATATGACGTCCGTTTCAGTGTGTGGCAATTTTGTCTCCCCGGGCATTTATTCTTTATTATTGAGGACTTTCATGTCATTATAATATATTATGTAGCTCTCAGTGCTGACTGGTGAGAAGTACTCTCTCTTCAACAGGTAAGAGGCCTCCTAAGGGGAGATAAATAGGTTAGTAACTGTTGACTAGGGTGTAGATTATTGATTCCCCCTTAAGGATAGACTACACCATAATTTAAAAATTATCTGCATTTTCCACAAGTTACATTTTTTAAATCCCTTTTTTATCGCAGATATTATGTCAAAAGTCTGAATTTCAGACTCTTTTTAATCAGCTTGCAATTTCAAGAAATCTAAAATTGACTTTAACTCTCAGAGAGTTGTTTCTGTTGCAGATTAGCATTCTAAGGCCATTTAATTGTTGGAATAAATTAGATTTTGTTCATCAAAGACTAGGCACAGTCTTGGTTAATTGCCATAGAACTCCCATGTTTCATCTTCAATAAATGTATGTGTCTGTAAAAAGGTGTGAAGCTATTATGCACTCATTTATCATCCTGGTTAGTCATTTACATGTACCTGTCGGTATCTGATGAATGTCTGTGAGTCGAAAATAAAAATTTTAAGCAAACTTCATATTTATCATATGACGTCGCGTCTGAGAGTGTAATAACACCATGTTATATTTTCGATAATCCACTAGTGGATTAAATATGCAAATTATGCAGATACGTCCCGTAACGTTACATGTACGACGTCCTTAACGACGTCGTGTTTACTAATGGTGGAATATTGGTATTTTTGTAAACAAACGTGAATAAAATGCGTTAATAAGTGTCATATGATAAATAGAATCTTGCATTCGTGCTCATGCATTATTGAATTTATAAAACTCGTTGAAGAAAAGGTATAAAATGCTCAGCAAAGCCTCGCATTTTATCCCCTTTTCCTCAACGCATTTAATAAATTCAATAATATATGAGCACTCATGTAAGATCCTCTATTTAATGAATTAAAACACGTCAAGAATACCGATGAATTTTTGTGAATGCTGATTTGTAAATTGGGCGAAGGGCTGTTGTTTCAGCCCAGTCAATCCTTTTTTAAACTTGTTTTAATGGACAGCAGACCAAAAATGAAAGTTCTGTGTGGGTGTCTGTTTTCAAAGTGATTCAATTTCTTAAATTAGCGCCCAAATTTCATAGTACTTGGCGCAAATGTTCTTAAAAGTCACGACTTGATAAATATATCACAGAATTTTGATATATCATTCCGTTTGGAATTAAATTAAACTTTTGTTCAGAATGACCAATTCATTAACTCCAGAAAATAAAAATTGCAAAGGTTAAAAAAACTGTGATACATTATTATAGAACATGTACTTGTGATGCCTTTCCAAGACAATTGGCCCTTTTTAAGCAAATGGTAAACAAAAATGAATACATAAATATAAAAACACGATTTCTTTACTTTTAAGTTAATAACATCATTACAGCCTTATTTCACAATATATAAATTACATGTATTAAACTTCAGTTCCTTAGCTTTAATTGATGTATCACATAAAAGGATTGTGCCTTGTAAAGGCTGAGAAAAACAACGTTTAAAGATGATCACTGTCCCAATGTCTAGTCTATCCTTAAGTGTCTCAGTCAGTGGATTTAACAAAAGTTACTTGTCACCCTATTAAGGACCGCCTTTGATCATCTGCTATAGACAATATTTCACAATGGGCAATTAAGCAATTATGAACACAGGGTGTGTTTGTTTGTTTGTATTGGAGTTAAACGGCCAAGTCAACACTATTAAGGTATCTTTTGAGCCGGTCAGTGTACCTATGGCAAGTTTATACGTAAGCGGTTAGCCAGTGCATTGCAAATTCTTTCGCCATAAAATGACAACTGCCCTTTATGAATCAGTGGAAGGGAACACACGGTATGTGCTACTGTTACAAGAATACATGATTTTAAGAAATAAGGCAAAAATAACACACACACACACACACACACACACACACACACACACACACACAATCTCATTTAATAGGATTTGTCAATATTTATCTGCGTGCCAAACATTAACAAAATATTCCAAGCAGTTTAAAAGTTTCACTGGGTAATCAGTTTCTGAAAAATTTGCCTCGGTGAGGATATTTATAAATAACCTTGCATTAGAATGTCTCATCACTATCTATTCGAATGTCAAAAAACCTATCAAAATATTTCTAGCGGTTTAAAAGTAACAGCGATTGTCACAAACTGACAATGGACGGAAGGACGAACAAACGGGGTGATAGTAGTACATACTAAGAAACTCCGTTACGCGCAATGTTGATCAACGACAGATACTTAAGCTGGCAGATTTTTCCACCAGTTTTTAAAGGGACACAACTTTCGAGACTTCCTGTTCGCTTTTCTATAAGCCCTGTCCCACTGACAAAGGGGTCTACTCTGAAAAGAAAGAATTTGCTCTTCAGGAGCAAATTCTTTCCTTTAAGAGTTAACCCCTATTGACATGGGAGACAAAAATACTTTTGCAGGAGTTACCTCCCCTGAAGGTGTATCCATTCCCCTTAAGCTACGCATACCCAGTAATTCTCACAATATGCTAAAGGAAAGACGTTTAGCATGTTTTATATTACCGCTAATTTCGCTCTTGTCTGGATCTAAAACAGAACCAAATTTTACACCAATAATAAATGTATTGGCGATGAAAGTTTTTTAAATTTGGTTTGAAAACAGCACATGATACACCTGCTGCATAGCGTCAATCAACGTCGGGGTGTCACACAAAAACTCACACCAAATATCAGTATCTGGTCCATCTGAGTCCCCAACAGCCCACACCGTCTTCTCATGCTCTAAATAAGCCTCCGAACATGCGATTCCATTCTTCACGAAGAAAACGGTCAAAGTCTCTGACGTTGTTGACATCATTTCTCGTTCTGATACGTCTTCTCCGATGGTCCCAGAGGTTCTGAATATGCGAAAGATCCCGTGATCTTGCTGGCCAATCTAACACATTCACATTATTTGCCTGCAGAAAGTCTATTGTACGATGTGCAACATGGGGGCGTGCGTTATCCTGCTTAAAAATCGTGGCGTGTCCTTGACGTAAGAAAGGCAGTAACACAGGTCGAACAATTTCATCACAGTATCGGACGGCATTCAAGTTTCCCTCAACAGTCATTAAGTCTGTTTTAGCCCGATGCGAAATTCTGCCCCAAACCATAACCCTGCCGCCTCCAAAATGCTTACGCTGAATAACGTTAGCAGGGACCATCCTTTCTCCATCTCGCTTCCAAACACGTACTCTTTTGCTAGCAAATTTCAAATTGAAACGGGATTCGTCCGTGGACACAACTTGGTTCCACTGCCGTCTTGTCCACCGACGATGTGCCCGTGCCTAATTGTGTCTAGCCAGTCTGTGGCCCCGCAGCCCGTTGTATATTCCTGACAGTCCTACCGCAAATTCGTGTTCAAGTTGCATTCCGAACCATAACGGCGATTCTGCTACTGCAGAGATACCGATTACGTCGAGATTACGTCACGATATCCTCACGTAATTGATTGTCCTCACGTCATGTTGTTTAACGCGGTTTACCAGAGCATCGTCTGTCTTTGACGATGCCAGTTTGACGGAACTTTGACCTGATTTGTTTTGTTTGTTTGTATTGGGGTTTAACGGCCCGGTCAACACTATTTTGGCCATTTTTGAGCCGGTCAGTTTACTTATCCACACGTTTCCTTGGCAGGCTTATACGTAACTGGTTAACCAGTACAGTGCACATTCTTTCGCCAGAAAAAAACTTTGACCTGAGTCTTGACATGGCACTTTCACTCTGCAACCTCCTTAACATTTATGCCGCCAGTAAGCATTCAAATAGTCATATTACGCTGGTCTAACGTCAGTCCAGGATGACGCTTCATTTTAGAACTTTCATGATTGTTCGACAGTTTGTTTGTTTGTCCACAAAAGTGAAGTGAGTATCATCGATATTGACTGCACATGAATCCGTAGCAGTGAAAATACAGAATTAGGGAGTTTGGTTACCTACAACCTATGTCTTAGAATCGAAATAAGAAATAGAATGTATACCCCTGTAAATCTCAGCTTTCTAAATGTTTGTTTGATTTGAGGTTTAACGTCTTCGTCAACTCTGTAAAGGTCATTTTGGGGACGTTGCTTCCAATTTTGTGGGACTTCTACCCGACATTGAGATTAAATGACATCTCAAGCCCTGTTGCCCACTGAAACCAATAGGGTTTATAAGCATAGATTGACTCGCTTTCCCTGGGCAGGCTTAGATCCTCTAAGCGGTTTACCAGTACTCGTGTGCGGTCAGATGTCAGCTCTGCGTGGAAGCATCATGCAGCCCATTTATTTCTTCAAGCCCCAAAGGGCGGGGGCAGTGATGTTATGTCGTAGAACAGAACTAAGAAAAATAATGTGAACCCCTGTAAACCAGAGCTTTCTCAATGTAAATCGGGAATTACCGGGGTGTTCATTACAAGGTTTTGTGAACGTGTTGCTTGCCTTTGACTACTTAGTTAAACAAAATAGCTCAGAACTGGGAGAGAAAAACATAGTTACATTACGAAAACACGTCTATACAAATAAATTGTAAATCTTAATGCCGAAAAAAAGAAAATTTTAAGATGAGTGTTTTTCTTTTCTTTCTTCTCAAAATATAGAGTAGGGGTACTCGTAAGAACCGCCTCATCGAGGCGGTTCTAACGAGTACCCACAATCTATATTTTAGTGCAGAATTAAGAAAAACTAGAGCTATCACTAAAGGTGATGAATACCCCACAAAAACTGCCTTGATAGTACAACAGCGCCATTTTGCACTTTTTCACTTGAAAGGGGCCATAACTATGTCGAAAATTGACGAATTGTAGTGGAAATCGAACTTGACCTGTATGTTATGATGTTACATCAGTGTACCAAAAATTATAAAAATCGGTGAAGCGCTTTTTGAGTTATCGTCTGGAAACCAAGTCAACAGACCGACCGACCGACAGACCGACCGACCGACCGACAAGCTCACTCCTATATACCCCCCCCCCCCCAAATTTCATTTGTGGGGGTATAATAAGGTTTACTCCTGTTAACCCCAATTTTACAATATAAAAGTGGGGATCAAGGGGGTAATAATTATATATATAGGCAAGTTTTCGTGATGTTGTCTTTACACGACGGGCCTCAGTGGCCCAGTGTTTTTTTGTTTGTTTGGTTTGAGGTTTAACGTCCCCGTCAACACTGTAAAGGTCATTTTGGAGACGTTGCTTCTAATTTTGTGAGACTTTTACCCGATGTTGAGATGAAATGACATCTCAAGCCCTGCCGCCCAATGAAACCAATAGGGTTTTTAAGACTGGACGGTCCGAGTCGCAACGCTTTGCCTGGGCAGGCTCATTACAGGGTCACTGATGAGGCTTTATTAGCCGAAACTACGTAGTATGACCCATCTTCTTTCTTATGAATGTTTTCATTGCTCTTAAAGGAACTCATTTTTAATTTTTATTTAAGTTAGATCCTGTAAGCGGTTTATCAGTACTTGTGGTTTGCGGGTCGGATTCAGCTCTGCGTGGAAGCGTCATGCAGCCCATATCTTTCTTTAAGCCCCGATGGGCGGGGGGCAGGCCCAGTGTGTAAGAGCGCTGTCTCTTATTCATTATTCACCGTTGTAGGTAGTATGGAATGTCGAACCTAGGTCGGCTCGCATGTGAAGCGCCAAGTTCTCTGCGACGGAATGTTGCCAACATTCTATTTTTGCTTTATTTTTCTCTGTGTATTCTCGTTTTCGTCCACCTGTGATTAATGTTTGGCTCGAAATAAGTGGAATAATCTTGAAAGGGCCGTAAAACAAACAAAGACCTCTCTTAATTTCTGTAAGCAAATGTATTACTCTTACGCCCCCGCCCATAGGGTCTTGAAGAAATATATGGGCTGCATGATGCTTCCACGCAGAGCTGAATCCGGCCCGCACACTAGTACTGGTAAACCGATTAGCGGAACTAAGCCTGTCCAGGAACCGCGGTGCGAGGCTGACCGTCCATGCTAATAAACCCTATTGGTTTCATGGGGCGACAGGGCTTGAGATGTCATTTCATCTCAATTTCGGGTAAAAGTCCTATAAATTGGAAGCAACGTTTCCAAAATGACCTTTACAGTGTTGACGGGGACGTTAAACCTCAAATCAAACAAAAACACAAAAATGTATTACTCATTACCACACCTTTACGTGTATATAGTATATCTCTTGTCACTATTTTAAACCCATATTATATTTATGTAAATTATATGTTATGTCATTATATATTTCAGGTAGATATAGACATAATATTCGGGGTAACCTATATTGATTTAAAACCAATGACAGGTCTAAGAATATATTTTCTTTGTAAAACTGAAAACAAAATATCAGAACCGAGATTTAAAAGATGGATCTTATGCCTGAATGATGACCGTGCTTAACTGTAAGTATACTTTTAGACCTTTTGTATTTATTTCTACTTACAAAGTCTATAGCTTTTACAATGAAAAATTTACTACGCACATTAAAATTTGCACTTTGGAATCCCAATATTTAGTCTTAACTGTAAAATCAAATCAAATATGGGACAAAATATAGGACAACCAGTTGTCCTTGAACTTGGACACTGTATGTTGCACTTATCGATGTGACTTTCCCCCTTTTTATCTATTCCACGGACAATGTCGGAACCTTAAGCACATGTGGTAGGATGTGTCAGCCGCAGGCATCACGAAAACACGCCTATATAATTCTGACCCCATTGAACCGCACTTTTATATAGTAAAACTGGGGTTTACAGGGGAAAACTTTATTTTTATTATTTCTGCTCTGAAATAAAGATTGTGGGTACTCGTTAGAACCGCCTCAATGAGGCGGTTCCAACGTGTACCCACAATCTATTTTTGTGCCGAAATAAGAAAAATATCACAATTTTTCATTTGAAAATTTTAGTTTTTTCGGCGGTAAAGTTTGCAATGTATTTGTATAGGCGTGTTTTCGTAATGGCATTTTATTTCTTATAATCTTTATCCTTTTCTGGAGTCCTCAAGAAGAGCACCAGGTCTGCCACCCGAATGCGGAAATTCGGGATTTACGATCAGTCCACATTGTTGTTCTTTCATCATCATAGTGCAAATTATATTTTCTGGTCCTTTGGGATCATTGAGTTCATTTACATTTATTTTGAAAATAGAGTTCTGCTTCAGCCGATGCTAGAGGGCGTGGCCGGTGTTGCACATTTCAATACTGGTCATGAACAGACTCAATAAAAACCGAGTCTGCTATTTTCGTTTATTTGGTGTATTCTTGCTTCCCAAGGGTCTAACTATTCAGAACTTATTTATTGCTGTTTGCATACATTTTAAGTGCAGGACTTGACACGTTTTCATGCGACTGTCTTTTGAAACTTTTCTCACAGAATGTTCTTTGAATGCCGAGGTAATTTCCAGATATTCCACTATCAGCAGAACTCTCATTATTCCATTCCCATATCACTCTATTGTTACATAATAGGTTTTTGTGTAAATTTGGTTTCAAAGTGGTAAATTTACCGTATATGAACAGGGGATACCATTTTTTGAAAATATAGTGATTAACCCCCTCCTTGGGCTGATGGCCGGATGCCAGCCAAAGGAGGTTGTGAAAAACCAATTCCGTCCATTTCGGTACATTGCAGATCTGTCGATTTTTTTCTGTTCTTCTCGCGTGATTATCCGTGAATCGCGCCCACGAATGAACAAAGGAAAAACAAACAAACTTTGCCGTTGTTTTTAATTGCGTTACTCCTGGTCTTCAGGTGACCCAGTGGTATCAGAGGCAAGGGTAAATCCTATCTTATTCTCCTCCGTGGTGTAGTGGTTACGCTACTCGCCTTGTAAACCAGGGGTCGCAGGATCGATCCCGGGCTTCTCCAGACTTTCGGATGAATCTTTAAACCGAGGTCCCGTCTCCGTATGACCTTAGCTGTTGGTGGAACGTAAAACTCTAACACTCACTCACTCACTCACTCTATCTTTTTCTTGCTGAAAAATAATTCCTACGCTTTTTGGGGGCCGATTTACATTTTTAGCTCACCTGAGCACGAAGTGCTCAAGGTGAGCTTTTGGGATCAGTCTTTGTCCGTCGTCCGTCATCCGTGCGTGCGTGCGTCCGTCCGTCGTCAACTTTTGCTTTAAACAACTTCTCCTCCAAAACTGCTGGACAGATTTTGATCTAATTTCACAGGAATGCTCCTTGGGTGATCCTCTACCAAAATTGCTCAAACTGTTCCGCTCGGGTGAACAAGATGGCCGCCAGAGCTAAAAATAGAAAATTCTTTAAACGACTTCTCCTGCTTAACAAGTGGATGGATTTTGAAATTGTTTCACAGGAATGTTCCTTGGATGACCCTCTACCAAAATTGCTCAAACCGTTCAGCTCTGGTGAACAAAATGGCCGCCGGAGCTAAAAATAGAAAAACCTTTAAACAACTTCTTCTCCTTAACCAGTGGATGGATTTTGAAATTATTGCACAGGAAGGTTTCTTGGGTGCCCCTCTACTAAAATTGCTCAAACCATTCCGCTCGGGTGAACAAAATGGCCACCAAAGCTAAAAATAGAAAAACCTTTAAAGAACTTCTTCTCCTTAACCAGTGGATGGATTTCAAAATTACTTGACAGGAATGTTCCTTGGGTGATCCTCTACCAAAATTGCTCAAACCGTTCCACTCGGGTGAACAAAATGGCCGCCAGAGCTAAAAATAGAAAAAGCTTTTAACGACTTTTTCTCCTTAACTAGAGGATGGATTTTGAAATTACTTCACCCGGAATGTTCCATCGGTGACCCTCTACCAAAATTGCCCAAACCGTTCCGCTCGGGTGAACAAAATGGCCGCCAGAGCTAAAAATAGAAAAAGCTTTAAACGACTTTTTCTCCTTAACCAGTGGATGGATTTTAAAATTATTTCACTGGAAGGTTCCTTGGGGGATCCTCTACCAAAATTGCTCAAACAGTTTCCGCTCGGGTGAACAAAATGCCACCAGAGCTAAAAATAGAAAAACCTTTAAACACCTTCTACTCCTTAAACAGTGGATGGATTTTGAAATTATTTCACAAGAATGTTCCTTTGGTAAACCTCTACAAAAATTGCTCATACTGTTCCCCTCGGGTGAACAAAATGGCCGCCAGAGCTAAAAATAGAAAAACCTTTAAACGACTTCTTCTCCATAACCAGTGGATGGATTTTGAAATTATTTCACAGGAATGTTTGTTTGGTGACCCTCTACCAAAATTGCTCATACTGTTACCCTCGGGTGAACAAAATGGCCGCAAGAGCTTAAAATAGAAAAACCTTTAAACGACTTCTTCTCCTTTACCAGCGGATGGATTTTGAAATCACTTAATAGGAATGTTCCTTGGGTGGCCCTCCACCAAAATTGCTCAAACAGTTCAGCTCGGGTTAACAAAATGGCCACCAGAGCTAAAAATAGAATAACCTTTAAACGCACTTTTTTCCTTAACCAATGGATGGATTTTGAAATTATTTCACCAGAATGTTACTTGGGTGACCCTTTACCAAAATTGCTCAAACCGTTCCGCTCAGGTCAACTAAATGGCCGACAGAGCTAAAAATAGAAAAAGCTTTAAACGACTTTTTCTCCTTAACTAGTGGATGGATTTTGAAATTACTTCACAGGAATGTTCCTTCCGTGACCCTCTACCGAAATTGCCCAAAACGTTCCGCTCGGGTGAACAAAATGGCCGCCAGAGCTGAAAATAGAAAAAGTTTTAAACGACATTTTCTCCTTAACCAGTGGATGGATTTAAAAATTATTTCACTGGAAGGTTCCTTGGGGGATCCTCTACCAAAATTGCTCAAACAGTTTCCGCTCGGGTGAACAAAATGGCCACCAGAGCTAAAAATGGAAAAACCTTTAAACACCTTCTACTCCTTAAACAGTGGATGGATTTTGAAATTATTTCACAGGAATGTTCCTTTGGTAAACCTCTACAAAAATTGCTCATACTGTTCCCCTCGGGTGAACAAAATGGCCGCCAGAGCTAAAAATAGAAAAACCTTTAAACGACTTCTTCTCCATAACCAGTGGATGGATTTTGAAATTATTTCACAGGAATGTTTGTTTGTTGACCATCTACCAAAATTGCTCATACTGTTCCGCTCGGGTGAACAAAATGGCCGCAAGAGCTTAAAATAGAAAAACCTTTAAACGACTTCTTCTCCTTTACCAGCGGATGGATTTTGAAATCACTTAATAGGAATGTTCCTTGGGTTGCCCTCCACCAAAAGTGCTCAAAAATGGCCGCCAGAGCTAAAAATAGAATAACCTTTAATCGCACTTTTCTCCTTAACCAATGGATGGATTTTGAAATTATTTCACCAGAATGTTCCTTGGGTGACCCTTTACCAAAATTGCTCAAACCGTTCCGCTCAGGTCAACAAAATGGCCGACAGAGCTAAAAATAGAAAATCATTTAAATGACTTCTCCTTAACAAGTGGATGGATTTTGAAATTATTTCGCAGGAATATTCCTTCGGTGACCCTCTACCACAATTGCTCAAACCGTTCCGCTCGGTTGAATAAAATGGCCACCAGAGCTAAAAATAGAAAAAAACTTTAAATGACTTCTTCTCCTTAACCCGTGGATGGATTTTGAAATAACTTCACAGGAATGTTCCTTGGGCGACCCTCTACAAAAAGTGCTCAAACCATTCTGCTCTGGTGAACAAGCTGGCTGCCAGAGCTAAAAATAGAAAACCTTTAAACGACTTCTTCTCCTTAACCAGTGGATGGATTTTGAAATTACTTGACAGGAATGTTCCTTGGGTGACCCTCCACCAAAATTGCTCAAACTATGCTGCTCTGGTGAACAAAACCTTTAAACAACTTCTTCTCCTTAACCAGTGGATTGATTATGAAATAATTTGACAGGAATGAGGTTTGAGGTTTTTAGCTGTGGTGGCCATCATGCTCATTTAAGCAAAATATTTTTAGCAATTTTGTTAGAGGGTCACTCATGGAACATTCCTATAAAATTGCTTCCTTTTAGAGAAAGATGTCTTTTGAAAGTTTTGGCCCCCACCCACCTTGGCTGCAAGGTGCTTCTACAGGAGTATTGGTAAACCACTTTGAAGGTTTTAGCCTGTCTAGGCAAAGTGGTGCAAGTGAAACCATCAATACATTTAAACCCCATTGGTTTCATTGGGCGGCAGGGCTTGAGATGTCATTTCATCATAAATGACTTCTACTTCTCAAAATGACTTCTACTCCTAAACAGGCAGACTGATTTTGAATTAATTTCACAGAAATGGTCTTTGGGTCCAACCAAAATTGTTCAAACCCTCCACTCCACCATATATTACCCACAATTCCGTTTGTACAATAGGATCAGGTGAGCGATCCAGGGACATCATGGCCCTCTTGTTCTTGGATTATTCCGATGTGCATGATAATGTCACATCTTTCTTTTGGTCTCGGGTCGTTTCGCCCGTGAGTCGTTTCGCCCATGAGTCGTTTCGCCCGTGGGTCGTTTCGCCCTGAGTCGTTTCGCCCTGGGTCGTTTCGCCCGTGGGTCGTTTCGCCCTGATTGGGTGGGTCGTTTCGCCCTTATTTTTTTCAAGCCCTATTGATTGAGGTTACGTTTGTTTTTGGTATGTAAAGGGATTAATGGGGGTATTGGGAGTTCCGGTAAACATGGTTTTGCCCTCGATTGCTGCAGCTGGACGACCTTCTGACGGCTTCTATTTCATAATTGTCTATGTTCTAGAATCAGAAATAAGAGAAACTAGAGCTGGTGTTTATGAAACACTATGCCCCCAACACCGATTGTCCCAAAATTTTACATGACGGAAATTGCAAAGCGCCATAACTTTAACAAAATTTCATTTAATTGGTAGAAAATTTAATCAGGTAATCTCCTCCTTAGTCCAAATCAGTACACCAAATATCAAGGCTCTAGCTTAAATACTTTCTGAGATAATCTTGCTAATGAGATTTCTATGTTATTTAATTAAAAGGGAAATAATGCAAAAAAGGGGAGATAATTCGGAAAAGAAAAAAAAATACGGGTCAACTATTTTTTCATGAGAAATCCATATATGAAATTTCAAAACACTAGCATACATGGTTATAAAGTTATGCTATGCACTAGAAAGCAACACACTTAAGGAGGGTGGGGAGTAATTATTTTCTCTTTAGATCTTTTTTATTTGCTTATATTTTGTAGCTTAAAATCTCTGCACTCGTTTGCCGGTATTAAAATATAGGCACACCAGCCTTTTTTTCGAGCTTTTTAGCCTTAAAGATGGGTACTGTTTTCGAATTTATCGAATGTTTCAATAATTACCCAGTCATTGACAAATTGTCGATAACAATTGTTTAAAACAATATTTCCAAGTTTGGTTAAAAAAACACAATGCAGGATAATGTCATGTTTGCGTACCTATGTGTGAAAGACAAACTCTTTCACAGATTTTTGTCGAAACACCTTTTTACAAATGTCCTTTTCTGCATGTTTTGCTGTATTGAGATGCAATTTTCGCTATATTTGAAAAAAGAATGCATTTTTCGTCTTTAGATTTTTCTTATTTTCACATATATTGAGTAATAATATTAGATACACGAAATAGGTGTGAAATTCGACCATGTCACCAGGCATCTGAGAGAAATATTGCAGAAAAAAAATACCCCACCCCCAATAAAAATGGCCAAAAAAGCATTAAGATATTGTTTAAATGACAAGAACAAGGATTATACCTTTATTATTGCACATACTTTTGCTTCCTTAATGTGATATGAATCAAAGTATTTCATTAGAATTGAAACACAATTTCATTTATAAGTTGTATGGTGTGAAAAATGGATTTTTTCTGGCCAAAAAATGCATGTTCTGATATAGCCATATTGTCGTTTTGTTCATGTTTAAAAGATATGAAGCCATTAACATTGTCGCAGACGTTCAAACAATGTCAGATGTATGTTATTAATATACCTGGGAAACATTATTATACATTTTTAGCTTTCTTTTTTGACAATTTATTACCCCAACCCCTAATGAAATGGGTTGAAATTGGTAAAAAAAACAAACAAAAAACAATAAGCTGATGCAAAAGAATATAAACATTTCCTTTTTCCCATTTAAGTTCCTGCCAACGTTATAGGGAAAGTAGAAACACTTCTAATTATTTTTTTTTTCTATAATTTTGACATTTTTTTTTTCATGCCATATTGACCGGAAACGCTATTTAATTATCTATTGCCTGTTTATGCAAACTGTGAAAGGGAGGTGAGATAAGTCATCCTTTTACTTTCCGAAAGTGGATAGAAGTGATGGCAATGACCTGGAATCGATAGAATTACCCAACACCTCCGATCAGACACACCAAAGGGACAGAACCACGAACATGAATAACTAGACCGTAATGGAAACATCACTAGCGGAAAGCCAAAATGGCAGTTGCATTCCCACATAGTGGCTTTCGTGGACCTTGAGAAGGCATTTGGTTGAGTGTCTCGGAAAGTCATCTGGGAGGCACAGAGAAAATTTGAAGTGGAGGATTGGAATTTTCAAATGGTCCAGTGGGTGTATGCTAATTCGCGGAGCCGTATGCGTTTTTGTGTTGGTTCCATTGAAGAATTGAATTGAAGGTCGGAGAAGGCTCTTTTCTCAGCCTAATGCATTCAATCATTGTGCTTTATGTCTTGTCATGCGAGTTCTGTTCTGGGGGTGGGGGGGGGGCTTTGTAATCATAGCTGAATCACTTCAGTGTGCTACACCACTTCAAAGGCGTCGCCCAAAAACTTCTCATATATATAGTCACTACAATGCATGACAGCCCCGAACTGGCCTTGAAGAAAAATATTGTGCTGCATGATATTAACCCAATCACTCATGAGTACGAGTAGACCGCCCTGCCCAGGTAAAGTGGTGCAAGACGGACGGTCCTTATAAACATATAGATTGGTTTCACTGGCTGTCAGGTTTCATCTCAATGTCGGGTAAAAAGACCCACAAATTGGGAAGTAACCTCTCCAAAATGACCAATATTATGTTGATGTTAAAATGACTTCTCAAGCCCTGCCGCTCAACGAAACCAATAGGGTTTATATGCATGGACGGTCCGACTCGGACCCATTTTCCTGGGCAGGTTTAGACCCTCTAAGCGTTTTACTAGTTCTCACGTGCGGTCGGTTTCAGCTCTGCGTGAAAGCATCATGCAGCCCGATTGGCTGGAGCCGGTAGGTACATTGACAAAATTCTGTTATGATGGTGGATATGTGGGCATACAAAGGCTCCGTGTGGCACAACTTAAACCATCATCTTTATATTCGAAACAGATCAATGGGATTTTTCTTGTACACCCTTTTGCTTATGCTTGATTATTGTTTGTTTTATTTGAGGTTTAACGTCCCCGTCAACACTGTAAAGGTCATTTTGGAGACGTCGCTTCCAATTTGTGGGACATTTACCCGACCTTAAGATGAAATGTCAACTAAAACCCCGCCGCCAATTGAACAAATAGAGTTTATTAACATGGACAGGCCGACTCGCACCGCTTTGCCTGGGCAGGCTTAGATCCTCTAAGCAGTTTACCAGTAGGCCTACACCTGTTGAGAGCAAGATCCTAATTTTGGGTGCTGGCACAGGCTATTTGTTCACTGAGATGGCTTAACAGTAATTGAACCTGAGACTGCGACTGACAGTTAAAAGAATATTGTGCGCTGCCAGGCATTACAGTCTGCACTTTTAGTTATCAAATATGGCAGTGTTTTCTTTCCATATATATGACGTCACGCAAACGAAAGTAAACGTCACTATTGATTCATTGTTTTGTTTGTGTTGACAAAGTATGGCCGTGGAATATGTGAACTGATAAACTCTTCGAGGCTATATTTTTGACACCAATGGAAAAATAAAGTAGACATCGTGCGTTAAAGAGAGTTCAGATTTGCCATGGACAGCTGATGGGCTGCAATCGGAGGAAACAAACCAGTAGCTGGAAAAATACAGGTGTAGTGATCGGCAAGTAGTAGGACCGCCAGGACAATGCGGTCAGTTACTGGTCATTGTGGACCGGTGTTTGTAGTGTGCAGGTTCCAGGAGAACGGGTACCATCTGAGGGATTCTGATTGGTTTAGCCTCGGGGGCGAACGCGCCCGCGCTTTCTCTTCTATCCCAGACTTGCAGGGAAGTAGACGTGGTTGGAGACATCTCTACCAAAAACTAAACTAGAAGACTAAATCCAAGGCTTGATTTACAGAAGAAGATATGGTAAGTTCCCCCCTATAGAGGAAATTACTATAATGGTGTCAGAAGTGGGATAGAAACAGTGCCGCTTCGCCCTCGGGTTTAGCCTTGTGAGGCATGTGTGCTTTCGGGACGAAGTCAAGATATGAGGGGGAGAAATGTAACGGTTACGGATAAATACCACTTCTACAGCCTTGCTGTAGGAGCCGGCACTTTTAGCGACGCGGGTAGAGTGGTTGGCTTATTCGCGAAGTTAAGCAACGGAGATTGCGGTTAGTACCTGGATGGGTGACCGTGTTGCTTGACTTCGTGGACGACCCGGCTATCGCTACATTGGTGGCAGCGGTGGGATAGAAACAGTGCCGCTTCGCCCTCGGGTTTAGCCTTGTGAGGCATGTGTGCTTTCGGGACGAAGTCAAGATATGAGGGGGAGAAATGTAACGGTTACGGATAAATACCACTTCTACAACCTTGCTGTAGGAGCCGGCTCTTTTAGCGACGCGGGTAGAGTGGTTGGCTTATTCGCGAAGTTAAGCAACGGAGATTGCGGTTAGTACCTGGATGGTTGACCGTGTTGCTTGAGTTCGTGGACGACCCGTCTATCGCTACATTAGGGGTTTAGGAATCACGACTGGATTTGTGAAAATATCTGGCAGCTGGGTCCACGCAGAGAGCGTCCTGTGCCTAGATGGATCCAGGAGAGCAACAGGACATTCCATCTAGGTCCCACCCGTGACGTCAGGCTACAGGAAGACCCGTCCATTCCTGTATGGGTGTCGGACGCCCAGGAGGGGTCGCCTAGTGTCACTCAAGAGGAGGAGGACAGGTTGCTGGCTTCAAGCCCAGACATATCTATCCATGCTGAGAGTGACGCGGAGTTCGACTCTGCTCCCCAGCAGCTGGAAGATACCGGTAGCCAGCAGGGGGAGCAACCAGCGCTTACGTCGGGTCCTGGGGAGAACCAGAGCATGCCTCCCTCAGCCGAGGGCTGGACCTTGCTGGATGGAGAGCAGATGCTCTTCAGTATCCCGGCGCATGAGGGAAGACGCCAAGACTCGCCCCAGCCCAGCACTTCCAGAGGGGTGACGGAAGAAGCTGAGGGGCCCAATTCTCAGTCAGAAGGGCCCGCGAGAGGTCGGAAGAGGACTCGTCGCCACCGAGGAGGAAGAAGGCAGCACCGCAAGGCGGCTCCAGTTGAGGTGACTGTGACGCCCCGCGGTAGCAACAGTGGGACTAGAGAGCGTCTGTCCGAAGGATCTCGCTCTTCGGCTGGGAGTTCTGGACCGGGAGGGGTGCGTCGACGTGTGTCATCACCAGTCGGGACTCCGGCGGGTCCAGTCGAAGTGACTGTGATGCCCCGGGGTGCTGGCAGAGATGGACGGAACAGGTCTCACTCTTCTGCCGGGAGTTCGGGACTTAGAGCGGTGCGGTAACGGAGGTCATCACCAGTTATGAGTCTGGCTGCTTCAGTCGAAATGACTGCGAGGGACGGAGAAAACACAATGTCCCCTTCTACCTGGAGGTCAACTGGACCAGGAACAGCACGTGGGCGTGTTTCCTCACCAGTCCGGAATTGGGTGGCTCCAGTCGGGAGGACTGTGATGCCCCACCGACTTAGTGGTCGCGTCAGTGGAGCTCAATCTTCTGCCGGGAACTCGGGAGGGGTACGTTGGCGTGGAACTTCGCCAGTCCGGGATCGGGCGGCTCCAGCTGAGACTGTGATGCCCCATGGACTTAGTAGTGGAGGAAACAGGGAGCGCCTGTCTGACAGGCCTCACTCCTTCACCAGTACGGCAGGAGGATCAGGAAGGGCACGTCAGTTGTCTCTCCCAGCACCTAGGAGGGACCAGTCGCCGAGCAGGTCAAGCCCTTCGTCTGGCGTTCGGACTAGAAAGAGAAAGCCTAGGGGTCGTGGCTCGGATGCAGAGACAGCTTAGCCTTGCACAGCGTCGGGCAATGGCAGTGTTTGGGCTAGTGACGGGTATACAGGTTCCGGATCACATAGAGATTCAACCTTCTGGAAACAGTCCCGCCATCTTAACCCATTGGGTGCCTGCCATGATGCTGTTCTCACAGATGGAGCCCAACCAACAGGAGCAGCTCAGACGTCAATATGACGTCCCGCTTCAAGATAGACGGCGTCTGTTGGGAACCCCAGATGCAATTGATGCAAGCTGTCACCTCGGGCAGTCGATTAAGGACTTGCATCTGCCAGCTGACGTAGATCCGGTCATGGTCTTTGACACAGCTGTCCCATTGCCAGGATTTGAGGTGAATCTGCGGTCGGTGGTGCTGATGCACTCCGACCCAGATGAGTATCCCTCTCCTGAGCGAATACGTTGGCTGAGGTCCCGTGGATACTTCGTGTCTTTAGGGTGTCCCCCAAAGAGACCTGCAACTGAGGCCCAGTTACAGAAACTGAAGTCTCTGCTCCTTTCCCCAGACGTAGCAGCTTTGGGGGAGATAGGAGTGGACCACTCTCTGTCAGTGAACCTCTGGGCGGGGCAGACAGCAGGATTACTGCAGCTCGTAGACTGTCTGTCACGGGGCCAGCCGAAGGTGCTGGTATTGAAATGTCGGGGGATGAAGGGCGAGGATGAAAGCGAGGCTTATGATATCCTGCGCGCCACACTTCATGCACGGCTCACGGGAACACAACTGATTCACCTCCAGTGCTTCACTGGAAGTGCAGAAGTTGTGAAAAGATGCTTGCGGTCTTTCCCGCTTACCTACTTTGGGTTTACCCTAAGAGTGAGGGAATTCAATGCAGGTCAGGTGGCTGCGCTGCGCATGATAGAGGATGAGCGGATCCTTCTGGAGACCTGCTCTCCTTTCTTCAAGTTTGATGGTCGCAAGCATCCACCCCCGTGCAGATTGGCATGACAGCTGATGCAGTTGCCCAGGCTCGGGGTGGATCTTGGAGAAGCGTCCTCGCCATGGCAACCAGGAATGCCAGAAGGCTGTATCAGGACCGGAAGGAGCCAGACTGTGACTGGTCCTTCACCCAGATGTAAATGCCGTCTAGGAGGTCGAGTGACTGTCTGACAGTCTTATGGTGTCTGGGATGTCCGACATCCCTTCCGAGTAAAAACAGTAGATACTAGGGGGTGTCTGACACCTCTCCACAGTGTTACTAAGGAGCTTTTCGGAAAAGTTCCTTAGCAAATCATTGAGTTCACTCGTCTAGGTATCTGATACTTAGGCGGGAAATTAAGGAAAAACTGACCGCACATGAGTACTGGTAACCCGCTTAGAGGATCTAAGCTTGCCCAGGCAACGTGGTGCGAGTCAGGCCGTCCAGGTATAAAAAACCCTATGGTTTCATTGGGCGGTAGGGTTTTTTGGATGTCATTTCATCCAGAATTCCCACAAAGTGGAAGCAGCACCTCCGAGGTGACCTGTGCAGTGTATAATCAGAACCGATTGGTACAACGAGAACATCAATCAAGCCTGCTGGACCTATAAATTGAAGTCCTGGCTGTAAAGCGATTCTTACTGCATGGGGTATCCGCAAAAACATGACTAAAGGTACCCTGGAGTGTAGGCCTTTCAAATAAAATGGGGGGGGGGGGGGGGAGTGTAGTGATCGGCAAGTAGTAGGACCGCCAGGACAATGCGGTCAGTTACTGGTCATTGTGGACCGGTGTTTGTAGTGTGCAGGTTCCAGGAGAACGGGTACCATCTGAGGGATTCTGATTGGTTTAGCCTCGGGGACGAACGCGCCCGCGCTTTCTCTTCTATCCCAGACTTGCAGGGAAGTAGACGTGGTTGGAGACATCTCTACCAAAAACTAAACTAGAAGACTAAATCCAAGGCTTGATTTACAGAAGAAGATATGGTAAGTTTCCCCCTATAGAGGAAATTACTATACAGGGTTAGTCTGTTTATCTCTCTATTTTCCTGTGCTTCCAGCCATGCGGACTAGACCGGAAAGTAGTCTATGAAGTCGCAAAATAATTTATAACAAAATGCACATTGCAATGGTTATTAAATGTTACAAAAACCTCAGAAAACACTTTGAAATCTGAATAGAAACAAAAATCATTTTTAGGTAAAAATTCGAACCTGATTACGGCAGAGTCAATTATGCGCGACCCTCCTTAAATGCCCAGAAATTGCAAAGGGCCATAACTCTAACAAAATTTCATTAAATTAGTTGAAAATTTAATCAGGTGATCTCCTCCTCAGTCCCAAGCAGTACACTCAATATCAGGGCTCTAGCTCAAATAATTTTTGAGATATCTTGCTAACGAGATTTCTATGTTATTTAATTAAAAGGTAAATAATGCAAAAAGGGGAGATAATTCGGAAAAGAAAAATATGGGTCAACTTTTTTTTCAAGTTGGGGGCATAATAAAGTATATGCGAAAACCCATTTCTCACTGTATAAAGTTGGGTTTAGGGGGACGTTATTGCATAGATTTGCTAATATGATATTTTATTTACTTATCAGTTGTTCCTTCTGCACAAATAGTGACGTGATATAACTGGTTACATTATTACGTTAATTGTGTTGACGGGGACGTTAAACCTCAATTTCACCAAACAAAATATTTTTAAACAGTGGTGTCTGAATAAAAGTTTACAAAAATGTCACTTAAAGAGTAATAGTTAATATTACACATTAAGTGCCATGTGTAAAAAGTATGTTTAATTTTTATACAGACTCTACTGTAGCTCAGCCTTGGTAGGAATAGAAACATAAAGTTTTATACTTTCTTATCATTTTTCCCCCATAATTTTATGCGTAACAAAACACATATTTTATATTATAAATATCTAACAAAGCATAACATGCAACTATAGCACCACATTAACAAGTCTGTGGAATGAACACCCCCTAAACCCCACCTTATATAGCGAAAACTGGGGTTAATTGGGATATACATTACTTTTGTTATTTCTGCTACAAGACAAAGGTTGTTGGCACTCGTTAGAACCGCCTAAACATATGTTCGCAGTATAGATAAGAAAAAATACCACAGCTTTTCATAAAAAAAGTAAAAATGAAAGTAGTCATTTTAGAGATGTGAAAACCTGCACTTTGTCGCACGGCTGTGTTATCGTACTGGTCTGTTGAATAGTTTGCATTACGAAAACATGCTTATTCAAATACTGGAAAATTCTACCACCAAATAAAAAAAAAATCAAAAATGTTCTGATCAAAGAGTCTTATATTTTTCATACTTCTGCTCAGGTGCTCGTTAGAAACGGTCCATCCATCTACACAAGCATCACTTCATTCATTCATCCATTCAATTAATTAATTCATTCATTCATTCATTTCCGTTTGTCAAGCTACCAATACTCTCCATTCATTCATCCATTCATTCATTAACTTATCTATCTCCGTATATTAAAAATGCCGTCCTTTCATTCGTACGTCCGTCCATCTACCAACGCACAGCTCCATTCACCCATTTATTCATTTATTTATTCATCCATCTGTCCATTTACTCATCTATTCCGTTTGTCACTCCCTTAAAATATAATTGCGGCGAAACGACCCACGGGCGAAACGACTCACGGGCGAAACGACTCACCAGGTAAGGACGAAACGATCCACCCCCAAAATCAGGGCGAAACGACTCAGGGCGAAACGACCCGGCGAAACGACCCACGGGCGAAACGACCCGGAACCTTTCTTTTTGGTTGGTGATGTCAACAAGTGGTTGTAGAAGTGCCTCAACATGATTACATGATCCATCTTGACTGAAAAAAAATAGGAAAATCATCTTTAAAGATATGCATGATTATATTTAGCCTAAGATAAGTTAATCTATCACAGGAACAGATAAACAGAGTATTTGCATTAATATACCAAATCAAACTGACAGAATACCAAATAGTGCTAGTGGGCACTGGTACTCGAAGAAATTAAAATCCATGTGCAAATTACATAATGTTCGATGACAATCGGCTGTCACTAGCTATTTAGATCTTGTGACAACCGGCTGTCACTAGATCTAAATGTCTTGTCGACAGCCTGTTCTCAGCAGAATTCGCCTAAAATGATCATGGGAATTTGACTCTTGACTAATTTTGGCGCACATTAAATCAAAGCACTTGTTGGTCGATTGTCTCTGAGTGTCATCACGAAAACACATCCATATAATTTTGACCCCCTCGAACCCCACTTTTATGTAGTAAAACTGGGGTTTAGAGCGGTAAACCTTATTTTTTCTTATTTCTGCTCTAAACTATATATTGTGGGTACTCGTTAGAACCGCCTCGATGAGACGGTTCTAACGAGTACCCACAATCTATATTTTGAGTAGAAATAAGAAAAATATCACAATTTTTCATTTTAAAATTATCGTGTTTTTTTTTTTTTTCGGCATAAAAGGCTTCAATGTAGTTGTATAGATGTGTTTGTGTATTGCATAAAGCAAACCATTGACATAGATTCAGAGATAATTAAAGTAACCAAACTCTCAGATTAAAGCCTAAGACTAGTATGAAGAAAATAAACACTGCTATCTTAAGATTTCACCCGATGATTCTTTGTTTGTTTGTTTGATTTGAGGTTTAACGTCCCGTTAACACTGTATAGGTCATTTTGGAGACGTTGCCTCCAATTGTGTGGGATTTTTACCCGAGGATTGAGATGAAATGACATCTCAAGCCCTGTCGCCTAATTAAAGCAATAGGTTTAATAGGCATGGACGGTCCGACACCCACCGCTTTGCCTGGGCAGGCTTAGATACTCGAAGCGGTTTACCAGTACTTGTGTGCGGTCGGTTTCAGCTCTGCGTGGAAGCATCACGCAGCCCATCTAATTCTTCAAGCCCGGATGGGCGGGGGCTTTTCACGCGATGAATATCATCATCGTAAACAATACTGCCTGCCTTTACTGCTGTTGTCCACGTGATTTTCACTGACTAAATGTGTGTGTTCAGAGCGCAGTAAAAAGGGCCTCCTCCTAATGACGTTAAGTGGTGTAAGGCCATGTTCAGGACCAATGCCTAGCCTACACTCAGAGGAAATCGACCCACCTTTGCACCCAGCGCTTTGATTACCACTAACGGTCACTTCATATGAAGCTTAGAAAAGTCATCGATGTCATACCATTAAGAAAATACGCCTCTATAAATTTGACCCCCTTGAATCCACTTTTATATAGAAAAACTGGGGTTTACAGGGGTACACTTTATTATTCTTATTTCTGCTCTAAAATATAGATTGTGGGTACCTGTTAGAACCGCCTCGATGCTAACGAGTACGCACAATGCATATTGTGAGCGGAAATAAGAAAAATATCACTATTTTTCAATTTAAAAAATGTTGTTGTTTTTTTTTCTGACGGTATAACTTACACTGCATTTGTATGTGCGTGTTTTTGTAATGCAAATGAGCATCCACCTGCTTAGCAAAGACTATATAATAATAATAATAGTAATAATAATCGATCGACCTTATTTATAGAGGGTAACACATTTAGTACTAGTACTAATCTTCAATGCGGGCCTCTATTCCTGGGTAAAAACCAGTACTAAGTAATGTGGATAGAGTCTCTTGCTTGGGCGCTTTCTGAGATCGAACCGGCACACGGAAATTCCAATTTTACCTGTTAACCAAACTCGAGACGTTTACATAAGTTTCATACCAATGCGTACAATCGCCCCCGCCCATCGGGGCTTGAAGAAATAGATGGGATGCATGATGTTTCCACGCAGAGCTGAAACCGACCGCATATGGGTACTGGTAAACCGCTTAGAGGATCTAAGCCTGCCCAGGCAAAGCGGTGCGAGTCAGACCGTCCATGCTTGTAAACCCTTTTGGTTTCATTGGGCGACAGGGCTTGAGATGTCATTTCATCTCATTGTCGGGTAAAAGTCCCACAAAATCGGAAGCAATGTCTCCAAAATGACTTTTACAGTGTTGACTGGGACGTTAAACCTCAAATCAAACAAACAAACCAATGCGTACCAATCAGCTTCAGGGCATTCAGACAGTTCTGTAAAAATCTATGCCTGTTTTTTTTACAATCCTTTCGTTAATTTAAGACTAACAAATAAGTATTCTGTATCCTTTTGTCCTTGAATCGTAGCCGTCTATACACCACGTGACCAAGTTCGGGAAATGAAGACCCCCTAAACCCCACTTTATATAGAGAAAACCGGGGTTTACGGGGGTAAACATTATTTTTAGTATTACTGCTCCATGACATAGGTTGTGGGTACTCGTTAGAACCGCCTCATTGAGGCGGATCTAGCGAGCACCCTCAACCTATGTTTTGAACATTTATAACAAAAATATCAAGGATTTTCATCGGAAAAGTAACCATTTTGGAGATGTGAAAAATGCACTATGTCGCACGGTTGTGTTATCGTAATGGGTACATGAATTAGTTTTCTCCTGAGAGAAGCAACTTATGTTCTTTGAAAATAGATCCATTTTTAAATGTCAGAAAAGAGAATAGACGGTCAATAAACATGTTTTTAATAGTCAGCAATATACAGTAGAAGAAACCATCACGAAAGCACGCCTATCATAATTCTGACCCCTTGAATCCCACGTTTATACCGAAAAACGGGGGTTTACAGGGATAAACCTTATTTTTGCTTTAAAAAGTAGATAGTGGGTACTCATTAGAACCGCCTCGATGATGCGGTTTTACCCCGATGAGACGGTTCTAGCGTTTACCTACAATCTATATTTTGAGAAATACATGTTAGAAAAAGATTACGATTTTTCATCTTAAAATTTTATATTTTTTTTTTCGGAGATAAAATTTACCATTTTTGTATAGGCGTGTTTTCGTAATGTATATCGTGTGCATAGCACCAGCTAAGACATTCGAGACGCAAACACGCCTATACAAATACATTGCCACCTTTATCGCCGAAAAAATAAAAAAATATCATGAAAAAGTGTGATAGTTTTCTTATTTCTGCTCAAAATATAGATTGTGGGCACTCGTTAGAACCGCCTCATCGAGGCGGTTCTAACGGGTACCCACAACCTATACTTTAGAGCAGGAATAAGAAAAATAAGGTCCTGCAAACCCCAGTTTTACTATATAAAATTGGGGTTCAAGGGTGTAAAAGTTATATAGGCGTGTTTTCGTGATGATCACGATTACACGCCTTTATAACTTTTACACCCTTGAATCCCACGTTTATATAGAAAAAAAACGGGGGTTTAGAGGGGTAAACCTTATTTTTCTTGTTTCTGTTGTAAAATATAGATTGTGGGTACTCGTTAGGACCGCCTCTATGACGCGATTCTAACCCCGATGAGACGGTCCTAACGTGTACCTACAATTTATATTTTGAGCAGAAATACATGTAAGAAAAAGATTACGATTTTTCATCTTAAAATTCCTTTGTTTTGTTTTTTCGGAGATAAAATTTACCATTTTTGTATAGGCGTGTTTTCATAGTGGGCAGGCTTATACGTAAGCGGTTAACCAGTACAGTGCACATTCTTTAGCCAGAATCTGACAACTGTCCCTCTTGAATCAGCGGAAAGGAGAGAATGACCGTAGAAAAGATTTCAGGATCAATCTCCACGAAATAATGTTGCTGACCCCTGATCACCAGTCAGATGCGTACCGACCGACCTACCGAGGCCGGCAATATCCATTACGAAACACGCCTATACAAATACATTGTAAATTTTACAGCCGAAAAATCGCAAATATTAAGATAAAAAATTGTGATATTTTTCTTATTTTTGATCAAAATATAGATTCTGGGTACTCGTCGAGGCGGTTCTAACGAGTACCCACAGTCTATGTTTTGGAGCAGAAATTAGAAAAAATAAGGTATACCCCTTTAAACACGAGTTTTTTTCTATATATTAAAGTTTGGTTCAAGGGGGTCAAAATAGTATAGGCGTGTTTTCGTTATGAGCCTCCGTGGTGTCGTCGATCTCCGTGGTAGAGTGGATAAACTACTCTCCTCGTTGTCGGATCGATTCCGGGCTTCTCTAGACTTTCGGATGAGTCTGTAAACCGAGGTCCCATCTCCATATGACAAAAGTAAAACTCAAACACACAGTAGGCGCTGCCAACTTATATGTAGCTGCACCGACGTTCGTTTGTTTGTTTGATTTGATGTTTAACGTCCCCGTCAACACTGAAAAGGTCATTTTAGAGACGTTGCTTTCAATTTTGTGGGACTTTTACCCGACACTGAGATGAAATGACATCTCAAGCCCTGTCGCCGAATAGGGTTTATAAGCATGGACGGTCCGACTCGCACCGCTTTACCTGGGCAGGCTTAGATCCTCAAAGTGGTTACCAGTAGTCGTGTGCGATCGGTTTCAGCTCTGCGTGGAAGCATCATGCAGCCCATATATTTCTTCAAGCCCCAATGGGCGGGGATCAATCGGCGTTCGTAGTCATCCAAACAGCGTAATTTGTACGTTATGCTGTCATCACGATAATACAGTAAAATTACTATACTAAGATTACCTTTGGGACTGTTTAAAAGTGGCCTTTAAGACCACTTTTGAACAGTCACAAAGGCAGTCGCTTATTAGGAGACATTGGGTGTAGAAAACAAAAAGAAAGGACAACTGAAACCTTCTCAATAAGCCTTTGAAAACAAATTTAGTCTTAATTCAGCCTTTGAAATCAAATTTAGTCTTAATTCTAGTTGGTCTTAATAGCGGAATTTTACTGTATTTATATAAAGTCGAACTCCGATGGCTCGAACCCCTTTGGGACCATGAAAATTTGTTCGAGACAGCGGTAGTTCGAGCCATAGAGGGTTACTATTAGTGCCATACCAGGAGGCATAATGGAGATAATTGTGAATATCTTTTCAGTGTTCTGTATTATAAATGTATGTTGTGTGTACTCATTAGAATCGCCTCATCGAGGCGATTCTAATGAGTACACACAGCATACATTTGCAAGACATATGAAGAAAATCTTCCTAAATTACCCCTATATCGTATTTGGAGGAATTCCCTGCGGACTCAAGAACGGGTTCGACTCATCCATGGTAAACGAGCCATCGAAGTTCGAGCCATTGAAGTTCTACTGTACTTTCAAGTTGCCAAAACATTATAATAGACAACATTTTTTTTTTTATTTTTTTTAACATTTAAACTTTACAATAACCTGATTTGAAGAAAACCAACGAGGCTCTAGTAATAATCATATACTGTAAACTGTTCTTATTCACACTCAAAGCATGATTGTTTTTCTTATTCATGAGGCGGTTCTAACGAGTACCTACAACTTATGTCGTAGAAAAAAAAAAGAAATATAATGAAACCCCTGTAAACCTCGGTTTTCTTGTAAAGCAGGAATTACCGAGGACTTGTGAACGTTATGGTTGCTTTTGACAGCCTAGTTAAACAAAATAGCTCAGATCTGGGAGAAAAATGTTACTACCTTTACCCGACGGGCCTCAGTTGCCCAGTGTGTAAGAGCGCTGTCTCCTATTCACTTGTAGGTCGAATGGAATGTCGAAGCTAGTTCGGGTCACAAGTGAAACGCCGAAGTCTCTGCGACTGAATATTGTTTTGTTTTTTTCTGAGTGTTCTGGTTTTCGCCCACCTCTGATTAATATATGGCTCGAAATAAGTGAACTAATTTTGAAAGGGCCGTACAACAAATAAAATATTCTCTTACTCTCTCGGTAGGCTTTGTTAAGGTTCCTCAATACAGTTTCCATCACGAGAACACGTCTATATAATTTTTACCCCCTCGAACCCCAGTTTTATTTAGTAAAACTGGGGTTTGCAGGGGTAAACCATATTTTTCTTATTTCTGCTCTGAAATATAGATTGTACCCACAATCTATATTTTGAGCAGAAATAAGAAAAATATCATTATTTTTCATCTTAAAATTTTCATTTTTTTTGGCGTTAAACGTTACAATGTATTATTATAGGCGTGTTTTCGTAATGATAAGAACAAAATGTGACACTGATATACATGTTATGTATATTGAAACTATGGGTCTGATTATCCTCTCAATGGCTTACCACAAAAGAATAGGGTTTGAGGTCGAAAAGTGCAATGCTGTTACTTACTTTTGTGAACCAGAAACATGTACATGTATATGGCCTTTGAAAAAATGCATTTGTTGTATTTTTACTTTTACCAGGTAAAAATGAAATTGGCTCACAGAGTGCGAATTTTGTTGTGTAATGTCTGGATGTTACAAGGTCACATAATATAAGCGACTCGGAGAAAGCTTGTAATTTAAACACCTCAACTCTGAAAACCAGAAAAGTTTTTCACATGCTTTTTCTTCATGGAGACAGCATTTCTTTTAAAAAGCAATTAATCTTGATAGCGAAAATTTGTGACGAATATGTATACATATCTTACAATTCAAGCAACATCGAAGCATCCCCATTTAAATATAACTATATATCTTTATTCCTACACAAGTATAATAACATCGTCCATCCAGGTCTTGTGTCAGTTTGTTTACGTTTTACCTCCATCTACATCGATTTGAATTGATCCGCGAGGAAAACAACCGAACTTATTTTATCCGAAATAACAGTAGTTCAGCATTTTTTTTTATTATTAAATAATAACGATAATTGGATGAAGCCTGGTATGGAAAATAATTGCATACATTTATTTAACAAATCGTTCGGTACTTGAAATGAAATTCTCATATTTAACGCGCAGTGTTGTCCAGTAAGAAGGGACGACACCCCTTATAATCAACAATACGGATGCTGATACAGCTGCACGTGCGTACAGCGATGTAAATGCTTTCTTTTTGGAGATTAACAGGTGTCTTTCGTGTAGTTAGATTAAGAAAATTTCGACTTTCTCTCTCGGCTTGTTTAGCTGTCAAATGTACTTATCGCTACGTAATATCTGTCACGTTTTACTGAAGTATTTGTGTATGAGAGCACATGTGAATCATTGGTTTGCATTGTCCCTGTGTTGTAATTCATATCTAGAGGTCTATCTATCCATCCACAGTTACTGCAATGAATCAAATTTGACAATTACTCACAAGTACTCAATACACTCTTAAACGTACACGTCAGGTTTGCAGGATGAAAGCCCACACAATATTCAAGTAATTTTCCCCTATTACTGCTACACGCATTTGAGCAGGACTTCCTGGGTGGAAACCAGTACTTAGCACTATGGGTGAAATGCCTTCCAAGGCCTTGCTCAGGGTCACGACACTTTGGTAAGTGTGCAGATCGAACCCACCTCTCAATCACAAACCCGATGTGCTACCCCGGGTGCTACCACTGCACCAAAGCATATTACGGTAGAGGGCACCTGCAGTAGTAAGGGCGTCACTTGGGCGCCATGGACTGCGCATGCGCAGCATTTGTATCACTTCCGGTGAAACGTAAGCGAAACGATTAGATGACGAAACTACCCTAAATATCGGACGAGTGTTCGAATGACGTAAATTACCGTAATTACGCCGTAAGTATCCTAAATTTTGAGGCGAAAGATGTTCCCGCGGATTGGCAAAGTTCGCCGTCCCCGATCAGGTCGGGGGTGATCGGGGTCTACCCCGTTCGCTCGAGCGATCCTATCCCAATATTTAGGGAGATACTACCCTGTATAGTATCGATGAAATTAAGTCTCTCACCCGCAAACCAATTATCGCCTCGAAAACCGGGAAACAATGGAAGGTGTTGGAAGAGCTCGACTCGATGCGAGAAACTAGTAATGGACCGCGTCCCGGAAAAAAAAGTTTGGTTCGTTCGATTTGAGGTTTCACGTCCCCGTCAACGCCTTATAGATCATTTTGGGAGGCGTTGCTTCCAGTCGCGCGAGACCTTTACCGGACATATCTACAACATTTGTATCTCGGAGAATCTTTCTCGGCTACGGAATTTATACGGATATCGCGGGGCGTAGCCAGTATGCATTATGAGAGTGGAGCGTAAAATGAGAAGCAAATGATGATAGGATTTTTGATCAGCTGTAATTACCCTAAAAATTGGGGCACCTGAAGGGAGGTCACCGTAAATATCCTAAAGTTTGATCTCAAGCGATGTAGCAAACGTGTTCTGGTGGAATAGTGGAATGACAAACAGTGCAGACCCTGGTTAGAGGGATCCGGATCTACACCGTTTTTTTCTGTCCCAATATTTAGGGTAATACTACCCGGTGCAGTCCTGCGATATTGACAAATCGATTGTCTCCGACACTCAGTGCGAAACGCTTATCGCCTTTAAACTAGAAAACAATGAAACTCGCTGGAAGATAGCGTTTAGAAGGCTGATGTTATCGTTTAAATTTCTAAACACGCTCGCTTCTGAATGGGCTGCAGCTGAGAAAAAAGTTTTTATCAAACATGTTTGTTCGATTTGAGGTTTAACGTCCCCGTCAACATAATTTAGGTCATTTTGGAGACGTTGCTTCCGAGCCGACATTGCGCTGAAATGACATCTCAATCCCTGCCGCCTAATAAAAAACGATAGAGTTTATACGCGTGGCCCGGGGCCGACTCGCGGCTCTAAGCCCCCGATGGGCGGGGGGCGGATCAATCATTTTGCCCCGTTTTCGACATAGAAATATTTTTACCCAAACGAAATAGATTTAATACGTCCGCAAAGTCTGCGCGGTGTGACGGGACTTTTTTACTCATACCGAGTCGATCGTTATTCAGAGGTGGGCGAAAACCGGAGTGCCCCGGAGAAAAAAATCCTGACCTTCCGTTGCTGAACTCGGCGTCACACACGTGACCCATACATTGTGGGTACTCGATAGAACCGCCTTAATGAGTCGGTTCTGAAAGGAAAAAATCGATGACGCGACGTTGGTGCAACGTTGTATACCACGGCGTCTTATACGCATGTGTGTGTGTGTGTGTGTGTGTGTGTGTGTGTGTGTGTGTGTGTGTGTGTGTGTGTGTACGCGCTTGTCCGTTTTATGTCCAACCAACGACTAAGGGGCATAGCGGAGACGGGGTGAAATATAAAGCTTGTCCGGAGCGTACCTCTGATTATCTCGAGCCCTGTCGTCCAATGAAACCAATAGGGTTTATAAGCATGGACGGTCCGACTAGCACCGCTTTGCCTGGGCAGGCTTAGATCCTCTAAGCGGTTTACCAGTACTCGTGTGTGGTCGGACTCAGCTCTGCGTGGAAGCATCACGCAGCCCATCATTTTCTTCAAGCCCCGAAAGGCGGGGGCGGTCAGTCAGTCCGTCGTTAACGCGAATTGTTGCGCGTGTTAGCGAAACGACGTCGTTTTAACGTTGCACGGTAGCAGCAGTCTTCCATCCCAACATTTAGGATATTACTACTGACAGGTGCAGTCGCAGAGAAAGTCATCTTAATTAGTTCCCGCGTTACATCATAATAACAACGCCTTGACCATTATAATGGCGGCGTTTATCAATAATCAAAAACTAGTTGCCAAGCAACATTCCGAATGTGTCGAAAATCGGCCAATGGGAGACGATAGCCTCGTTTTGATTTCAGCTTCCTCGTAAGAACGCGCACGTCCGTCCTAACGTTTTAATATCGTTTTAGCAGTTGAGTGATAAAGATGGAAAGTGTTGTTAATTTCGAACTCGCGCTGGATTTTGTAAGAGAACAAATAGAAATGGACGAGCGCGTGTTAGCGAAACGACGTTGTTTTAACGTTGCACGGTAGCAGCAGTCTTCCATCCCAACATTTAGGATATTACTACTGTCAGGTGCAGGCGCAGAATAAGTCATCTTAATTAGTTCCCGCGTTACATCATAATAACAACGCCTTGACCATTATAATGGCGGCGTTTATCAATAACCGAAAACTAGTTGCCAAACAACATTCCGAATGTGTCGAGCATCGGCCAATGGGAGACGACAGCCTCGTTTTGAAATCGCCGAAGAATACGTAAAGGTTGTAGTAAATAACTTCATTCTCAAACGAATCCGCAAAGAGAAAACACCAAGCGTTGCGTTCCAGGTAGGATGGGAAGGTTTCTAACATTATATCGGGCTTGCGGCGGAGAGGAGTGCATCGAAAAGGACACGCGCGTAATTAACGAAATCAACTGGAATTTCAACGAAAGGGGTCTATGTAATTGGATCGAGGACAACTATAAATTTCACTATGGCCAGGAACCCCGACTCACTTTTTACCGTGTAACTTCTCACCATGACGGGGAAGGCAACACGATCTACACAAGAAAGCAGATCTACGATACGGTAAAGCACTACTGGAAACGGCTAAAGCGAAAGCTAAGGAGTGGCCAGTGTTATTTCTTCCCACCCGCAAGAACTCCACCGCCGGATAGCGACGACAACCCCATCAGATATAAGCTGAGGACTGGAGAGCTGTATTCGATACCTACGTCCGGAGAGAAAAGTCCCATGCATTTGAAAGATATTGAGTTTTACGAAAAGTGGTTCAAAGACTTGCTCGCTTTTGTAACAGAATATCTGAGAGATGAGACCCTTAGCTTAGCCGTATCTGATTAGACATAACGTGAAAAAAAAAGAAAGCGATTTTCGCAAATCGAACATTTAGGACCAGTTGTATTCTCGAATGGTTAAAGAGGAGAGGCACTGGGTATTGGTGGTGGTGGTTTCTGTGGTGGTATCTATTGTGGTCAGGGGCAGTCGGTCAGCCGTTCACGCGAATTCTTGCGCGTGTTAAACGAAACGACGTCGTTTTACCGTTGTACGCGCGGCGTGTGCCAGTGCACGGCAGCAGCACTCTTCCAGTCCAACATTTAGGATATAACTACTGTCAAACGCTGGCGCGGTGTCATGGCAAGCTTAATAAGCGGGATGTTTGGCCTAGACCCTCTAAGCGGTTTACCAGTACTAGTGTGCGGGCCGGATTCAGCTCTGCTTGGAAGCATCACGCAGCCCATATATTTCCCCTATGGGCGGGTGGTGTCTGCAATGGTGTCTGTGGTGGTGGTGGTGGTGGTGGCTGTGGTGGTGTTGACTGTAGTGGCGGTGGTCAATGATGGGAAAAGTTTGTAAGAATAACCAAACCGCAAACTCTTGAAACGAAAATGAATCGATGCTCGGACTGTAACCGCGGGTTCTCGAGACGTGATGCTTTGTTAAGACACCTACGCAATAAGCACGGTAGTGGGATAGTCCCAGACATGACAAACGACATTACCTTCCAACACCCGTTTTCTATGGTGGTGACTGGCCCTAGCGGAAGCGGTAAAACGGAATGGACTAGAAAATTACTCCTGTCCGACCTCATATACCCTCCACCCGAACGTATCGTATGGTGTTTTGGCCAATGGCAAAGATTGTACGACGACTTGCAACGCACTCTTCCCCAGATAGAGTTTGTACACGGTATACCGGACAACCTGACTAGCTCCGAGTATGTGGATACCCGCAAAAGGAACGTCCTGGTTTTTGACGACTTGATGACCGAGGCTAAATGCGATCAAAGAATTGCGGACCTCTTTACTAAGGGAAGTCATCACAGAAACTTGTCCGTCGTATATCTCACGCAGAATCTATTCCCGCAAGGAAAAGCCTGTAGAGACATCGCTTTGAACACGCAATACCTCGTCCTTTTCAATAATCCCATCGACAGACAACAAGTGGCGACGTTGGCGAGAAGAATTTATCCAGCATCCCATTCCGCGTTTATGAAACGATTCGAACAGGCTACGAGTCAGCCTTACGGGTACCTGATAGTCGACCTAAAATCGAGCACGCCCGAACAAGAGCGTTTACGCAGTGACATATTTCCGGTAGAAAGAAAGCGGAAATTAGAGGTATCCGAAGAGTCCGATATAAGTGACGATGACAGTGACGATGACAGGGAATCGATAAGCGACGTAAACGACACGCATTACCCCTATATGAGACCTCCGGGTAAACGCGTCAAAGATGAGCTGGCAGAAGACCGCCCGTGTCTAGAAATATGGGAGAGAAGGTTTAAGGAACCTCTAAGGCAATCGAATGCAGAGCTCTTTAAAGACAAGGTTAATAGCTACATCGAAGATGGGACTGCTCCCGAGGACGCTCATCATCGCGCAGCAAACGAGGACTTGCCCTCCCTCAGGAAAAGACTAAGGCACGATTACGCGAGGTTTCTGATGGATTATCACCGGCTGCAAAAGGATCCTACTCAACGGCAGATTCTACAGTCGGCTGAAACGTTAAGAATACAGCATGACATGAATGTCGACGAATCCATCCAGCAAGCCGTGAAACTGAGGAAGGATTTATTCGCCAGCGTTTGGCCCGACCATGTCTTGACAGAAACCGATGAAAACCAGGAATCCGATGCCGAATGAAATATACGTAAGAAGGGTAAAGCATCCCCATATTTACAGAAAAAAAGATGGGTTCTATAGAAGTATTTGACAAGAAACTGAATAAATGGGTGCCTTATGTCCCGGACTACGACGCGTGGTACCAACATTTCAAAGACTTGAGCGAGGGCTACGTTCAGCCCGATCACGAGGGACGGTATATCGTCGGTAGCGGTAGAAGAAACCGTCTTCTAAAGGAAATGGAAGATCAGCGACAAAAAGAAATTAAAATGCTAGCACAGCAAAAACCCGTGGTGAAATTGGTCACTCCCGTGGCTCAAGCGGTTGAAATGGCAAAGTCAGAACTAGCACGATTACGAAAGGAGCATAAGGGCGAGGCCTCTGATCGTAAGAAACCGAGAGCGAAAAGCGGGCAGTTGGTAGACTGGACAACCTTTAAATATTAAGCGACGATGAACAGCGATCAACTGACTCGTATACTTTCCGGATACCCCGTAACTGTCTGCTCAGCGGACCAAATTAAAAAACGAAGAGGAAGGTTCGTCATTTCCAACACATCCACGAGTTATCAAAGAGGGGAACACTGGGTAACATTTTATTTTCCCAAACACGGACCGTACGAATTTTTCGATTCAGTAGGAAACGATCCTAGAAGTTACGGCGTTGGGTTCGAAGAGGTACTCAATAAGCCCTACTTAATGAACGATAAACAGCTTCAACAATCTAGTTCTAACGTATGCGGACTATACTGCGCGTACTACGTGATGGCTAGATCTCGAGGAAAAACCATGCGAGACATTATCAAAGAATTCAACCCACGCCAGAAGAAGTTCAACGACCGCCTGATCGTGTCTAAAACGAAAAGAATGCTTAGAAGAAGACGGAAAGACTTTACATGAACATTTATACATGTATATATAATTTGCCACTACGTTGCGCGTAAATAAATATGTAAAACTATACGTTTGTTTTGTTTTGTAATCATTTTTATCCTAATATGTTCTATAAAGGGTTATCCTTTGGAAGCAACTAGCTAGCTTCGGCCAATTAGGCCTCATCAGTGACCCTCAGATATTTTCAAAATTCCACAACTGAATCGATGAACCCGAAGGACCAGAAAATATAAACTACACTACGATGTAGGGCAGGGAGACTTTTTACGGCCGCCACACGTTCTATCCTAATACGTTCTATAAAAGGCTTATCCTTTGGAAGCACCACAGAAATGGAACATATGAAGTGTGCGACCGTAAACGCTCTCAAAATAAAGTGAAGGCAATGATCAGTAATCGATACAAGTAGCCAGGTCACCTCCCGTATTGTCAATTATATTTTTCAGGACCTAGATAACTCGCTAGTGGCTCGGGGTTAAAATACGAAGAAGACGAGTACTGTTCCGGGTCTGACCCGTTTTATTGTAAAGGATAAATACGTATACGCATTCCTACGAGTTTACAATGCAATACAATTTACGATATAACGCTGTACGAATGTTCGTGCCGCTGTCTTTCAAATATTTCTCTCCGCCGTTCTGAAGCCTCTCTGGCTTCTCTTCGCAACTGGCGGCATCTTAACAACCAACACAACTCGTTAAATAGTGTTAATGCCATACGCATTAATCCAAACATCGCTCACATAGGTTCGTCTCCGTTAACTCTCCAGTTTTTACAGCGTTTTGGATCCGATGTACTCGCTAAAATATCGGATGCTTTCCCGAAACCGCTTAAGGTCGCACTTGACCCGAACGCGAACCCTGTCTGTATTTTAGGCGGTGCCCCGACCATCTTGATGTATGTACAGTTCGGTGACCATTTGTAGTGTTCTTGGATGGCGTCGTCATCTCGTTCCCAAGAGCTGAGTTTTACGTAACAACTGAAGCACTGACATAAATCCGATTTCCCCGTGTAATAAAGTCCCGCCCTTGCCAGTTGGTATTTATCCGGTTGCATCTGTTTAGGATAAGTATCGAATGTTTTGAGTCTTTTTTCGAAGAATTCCATGTCGAGTTGATCGGCTTTACTATCCATGACGTTCATGATGAGAATGACGATACATCGTTCACGCGTCGTTTATATACGCAATGCCTTCTTTCTGATTGGTTTTTATTTTAGAACTTAAATATCTTTGATTATAGATTCTATTGGAAAGGTCAACTATCAACACTACCTATAATAATTACGCGTATTATTTCTACTTTCTCCAACCAGTCTTCTACAGTCACACGGTGTACTTTTCTCAAATGACAAACGATATACAACACATTCTTTCTACGGCATATAGGACATTCGTATACGTATCTGTGAGGCATATTTTATCACAAATGGTTAAAATCGTCGGGGGTTACATTCAAAACGCTGTAATGCACCCACGCCTCGATGAGGCGATTCTTACGTATATCTATAACATTTGTAGAGAAAGATAAAAGGCGAGGAGGTCCTTAAAATGTACCCGTCGTACTCCAAATCGGGATTCTTTATAACGGTGCCATAGAAGGGAACAAATACTGTCGTTATAGTGAGGGCCCTCTGTACGGGATATTTAGCTCCCCGCCCCTCTAGGGCTCAAATAAATAGATCGGGCTGCACGTGTCTTTCACCCCCACGAGTACTGGTAAACCGCTTAGAGGGTCTAGGCCAAACATCCCGCTTATTAAGCTTGCCATGACACCGCACCAGCGTTTGACAGTAGTTATATCCTAAATGTTGGACTGGAAGAGTGCTGCTGCCGTGCACTGGCACACGCCGCGCGTACAACGGTAAAACGACGTCGTTTCGATTAACATGCGCAACAATTTGCGTTAACGACGGACTGACTACCCCTGACCAAACGGAGCTAACCCCGATCAAGCGCATCTATTTCCGCTATGCCCTCAGTCAACCCACTTTATACCGACATTCGTTATAGCGGCACACTCTTTATAACGATAATTTAAATGGTAGAAATCCTCAAAACTAAGCATTGATCTGATCAGCTTGATAGGAAATGCTTGTATAAATTACATAGCCAAGAAAAAAATTCTCCGAGATACAAATGTTGTAGATATATGTTAGAATAGCCTCGCCGAGGCGGTTCTCACGAGTACCCATAACCTATGTCTTGGAGCAGTAATAAGGAAAATAATGTTTACCCCTCCAAAGCCAAATTTTACTGTATAAAAGTTGGGTTTATATATTTTAGAATCGCCTCGATGAGGCGGTTCTAACGAGTACCCACAACCTATGTCTTGGAGCAGTAATAAGGAAAATAAGGTTTACCGCCTGCATACTCAAAGTTTACAGTTTAAAAGCTGGGTTTAAGGGAGTCAAAATTATATAGGCGTGTTTTCGCGATGATTTTACGAATTTTATAGTAGCGACAGAAGCGGAGCAAATTCTTTCCGTATCAAGAGTTTCGTGTTAAAGTATTTTTGCTCTGGCTACGCCCCCCTGATATCCGTATAAATTCCATAGCCAAGAAAGATTCTCCGAGATACAAATGTTGTAGATATGTCCGGTAAAGGTCTCGCACAACTGGAAGCAACGTCCCCAAAATGATCTATACGGCGTTGACGGGGACGTGAAACCTCAAATCGAACGAACAAAACTTTCTTTTCCCGGGACGCAGTCCATTCTTCGTAATCGAAGTTCATCAAATCGCGCTCTTCCAACACCTTCCATTGTTTCCCGGTTTTCGAGGCGATAATTGTTTTGCGGGTGAGAGACTTAATTTCATCAATACTATACCGGGTAGTATCTCCCTAAATATTGGGATAGGAGAGCTCGAGCGAACGGGGTAGATCCCGATCACCCCCGACCTGATCGGGGACGGCGAACTTTGCCAATCCGCGGGAACATCTTTCGCCTCAAAATTTAGGATACTTACGGCGTAATTACGGTAATTTACGTCATTCGAACACTCGTCCGATATTTAGGGTAGTTTCGTCATCTAATCGTTTCGCTTACGTTTCACCGGAAGTGATACAAATGCTGCGCATGCGCAGTCCATGGCGCCCAAGTGACGCCCTTACTACTACCTGCATGGGATGATTCTCCCTGAACCGGGGGCGTCCAGTTAAAGTCCCGTACCAAAATGAAGGATGTGCAAGTTATGCCAGTGGTATATGTTCTGACAATTTTTTTACCGCTGCTGGGACCTCAAGCATCAAGTGCACTTACCAATGAACTGTGATACCGTAAGTAAGGGCGTTACTTTACGAAAAACCCAATTTCAAATACACTGTGTTTAATCACCCCGTCAAAATACACGTTAGAACCCCTCATTGAGGGTATTTTGAGGCGGCTCTAACAAGTACCCATGATGTGTATCTCACAGCTGAAAAAATAAGAACAATGATACTCATGTAGACCGTAGTTTTATTATGTATAAAAATGTGGTCATATTTATGTAGGTGTCGTGATGTAATCGTTTTGTGGCAAGGCTTAAGAAATCTTTACACAAGTTTGTTCTTTGAAGTGAAGTACATTTAATGATTATTTATATCAAAGATCTTGTTTTGTTTGGTTTGAGATTTAACGTCCACAGTAGAGGGCATTTTGGAGACGTTGCTTCCAATTTCGTGGGACTTTTACCCGACGTTGGGATGAAATGACACCTCAAGCCATGTTGCCCAATGACACCAATAGGTTTTATAAGCATGGATGGTCCAACTCGCACCACTTTGCCTGGGCAGACTTAGATCCTCTAAGCGGTTTACCAGTACTCATGTGCGATCGGATTCAGCTCTGTGTGGAAGCATCATGCAGCCCAACTATTTCTTCAAGCCCCGATGGGCGCGGCGGTAACATCAAAGTTTAAATGATAGTTCCTCAAAAATTATAAAAACACACTTAGATAATGAACCCATTAAAATGTACTGGGAATCCAGAAAGGGTTAATTGGCAAACAGTGCAAGTGCAGACCAAGATCAGACCCCGCGGCATCTGACCAGGGCCTACGCTGTTTGCATAAACCTCAGTCATTTTTTAAATAAAGGTTGAAGGAAACACAATCTGACACGGGTTCAAAGTTTAGGGAAGTGACGCCCTTAAATTTTGAAATGGACTTCTACTGAGGTTGAAGATTCCATTTGGTAAAAAAGTGTAATACAAAAACAAAATATTTATCTTAACAGTTTCTGCTTTGTATGCAAGCAGTACCGAGAAAAACATTTGGCACGGTGTACTTTTCAGAAAGGGTAATTTTCTATGAAGATACATGTAGTTTGACATCTGACCCAATACTCTGGAGTAAATTGTAGGAATGTCATGATTTTACATATATGTATTCTTTGTGGATTTTGTAACACAGCAAGGTCATTATGAAAGTGTCTTGCATGTCTTTAATGCTGCTCATATAGTGCCTTACATAAAGTTTTGCTCTTGTGTGAATTGGAAAATGTATTATGTTTTCATTAATGGTCAGTTAAAGCCACCGTATGTAATAAAAAGAAAAGAAGTTCCGGGTTGTGTTTGTTTTACTTTTTATTATTCTAGTTTTAGGAATAATGACTTTTTACGACATTTGAGCCATTTCAATCGAAAATGAATACTGGCAGTCCCTAAAAACAACCGTTCAGAATTATCAGTTATCTACATTTCTGTAATAATAATTTGCAGATTGTTATTGAAGGGAGATACTTATGATTTTTGCCAAAACCTACGGAAGCGTAAACGTCTCATTAGACCACGACATACGAGTATATGCCATCATCCCAGGTAACTATATATTGAGATAAAGATGTATTTGTCAGAAGTGAAGAGAAATATATTCACTTATTGTTTCTGCATATTTGTTGTTACGAGGACTGTTCAAATATGAATGCAAGTAGAACGTTTTCTCATGCACTAATGCGAAAATCACCTGGAAATAAATATCATAGCGTAAAAATTATATTTGACCTATACATTGATACCAAGCCTGTTAAAATCCGTACACTTTAGCCATGTATATCGTTCGATAAACACTGACTACTCTTCTATACTATTACAAAACATGGTTGGAAGAAGATCAGAGTACGCCGTTGAAATACGGTCCTATATTAAGAATCGTTGTATTCTTGTTATACGGTTCAAAGACATTTTTGATGAAATATGTTCGGTTTATGGGCATAATGAAATGTCTTTTTCGACAGTTTTTCGTTGGTGTAAGAAATTCAGCTGTGGGCTAGGCTCAACAGAAGATGCACAACATGACCGTCGGCCGAAAATAGCAACATCTGCCGAAATGGTTGCTAGAGTGAAAGAAATAGTTGCTACTGATGCGCGATACACCACTAGGCAAATAGCTAGTATGGTTGGCATCTAATTAGGAGCAGCTCATACAATTCTGAAACGGGATTTAAAAATGAGAAAGATCTGTGCTAGATGAATTCCCAATCTGTTGACAGATGAGCAGAAAAAGACACGCGTTCAGTGCGCCAAGAAGTTGCTTAAAAAGTTTCCAAATTACAATGCACGGTCTTTCGCTAATGTCGTCACAGGTGACGAGACATGGGTTCGCTTTTTTGAGCCAAAACGAAAGATTCTAAGAAAATATGGGCAACAAAGTATTGCAAAAGACCATGCATTGCAAAGCGGACCATGAGCATCAAGAAGGTAATGTATGCCGTATTCTTTTCAAATCAGGGCCCTGCTATTCAGGTTGCTGTGCCTAAAGGCAAATCTGTAAATGCGAAGTTTTACAAGAATAAAGTTCTTCGAAAATTGAAGAAATATTTCAAAGAACGAAGACCCGCAACTGGTTTGGCCAATGCCAGATTGCTACATGACAATGCGTCATCGCACAAGGCGTTCATTGTGCAAGACTACCTGAAGCAGGAAAAGGTTGTTGAACTCCCTCAACCCCCCCCCCCCCCCATATTCCCCTGAAATTGCCCCGTGTGACTTTTTTTTTGGTTCCCGCGGCTGAAATAATACCTTTCTGGTCTAAAATTTGTACAGCGCAAACACCTCGGTTCTGCAATATTCCAGTGCCTTCATAGTATACCCCGAAAAGACTACCAAAATGCATTCAATGATTGGATCAAAAGACTGAAAGTTTGTATATCTGTTAAAGGGGAATACTTTGAGGGGACAAAATAAATTTTTCATCGAAATATATCACGGAATCATTTTTATGTGCTTAGTTGCATTCATATTTGAACAGTCGTAGATGATCTCGAGATGTTAATTTATTATAAGTATGTATGCAAACGAGAATTTAACATATTATTTATTATTATTACTTGCTGATGTTGGCTCGATGGGGGACGCCTATAAGTCCTAGGGTAGGCGTCTCTTGTCTGATGCCTCCACTTGACCTGTCTCATGAGCTACGTCGGTCGGTGTGTGCTCGGAGGGAGATGTGCTGTGTTTGCCGGGTCTTGTCCATCATCCATTTCGGTTTCAGACCTATGGGGTTGAGACACACTGATGAAGATTAAAAATCAGAAAGCCATCTGTGTCACTAAATTTGGTATAGTTACGCCTTTATTGCATTTCGAATTAAGAAAAACATTTTATAGCTAAATAGAAAAAATGCTGAGATGCACTTATTTGTTATCTTCTTCAAAAAATATACTTTGAAATGGCATTATGTTTCTCAAGATCTTTTGGAATTTATCTTATGTTATCTATGTATTAGCGGTCATTTTAAAATAAAAGACACATTATCCTGAAACTTTAAATGGATTTCAAGCGATGTCCAAGAGACAAGAACCATAACTATGGTTTTACTACTTTCTGAATTATGGCCCTTTGAACAATGAAAACGTTAAAACGTTTCTAAGTCATTCCGTTATGTTTCAGTTATCTTATTTTTTTTTCAGAAATGCTAAGCATAATTAAGAAATTTGAAGAAGACAAGGGCCATAACTCTGGCTTAACTTCTTTTGGAGTGACGGCCCTTTTGACAATGAAAGCAGTGGTTTCCGTTGTTCCCTGTGTCTGTCATGTAACTTTAAAATTGTTTGATATATTTTCATCAAACTTTACAGAACTGAAGGTCATCATAGGACGAAGTAGATGTGCAAAAGACAAAAACACTCTGACTTTACTACTTTTGAAATTATGACCCATTTAACATCGAAAGTAATGGTTGTGTTTACTACTTATGCCTCATATGTAATTTAAAGTATTTTTTGGATATTTTATTACCCTTTACAGAAATTAAAGCAGCTTAAGGGCATTTTTTCTTGATTATTGAGGACTATCATTTCATTACATAATATTATGTAGCCCTCAGAGCTGACTGAAAAGAAGTCCTCTGTCTTCAACAGGTAAGGGGCCTCCTTGGGGGAAATCAATAATTTACTAACTGTTGACTGGTGTACATTATTGATTTTCCCCTTAAGTGCCTCAGTCAGGGGATACAACAAGAGCTACTAATCACCCTATTAAGGGCCGCCTTTGATCTGCTACAGTCAGTAATCATAAGGGGCAATAAAACAATTATGAACACACGGTGTTGCCTACTGTTAAAGAATAAATGCCTTTAAGACGAGATTCAAAATTCAGGAACCATAATTAATATTTCCTCATTTCATGAGTTATGGCTCTTTGAACTCTTTTAAACGGTTACTTTTGTCATTTCCAAATGTTGTTCTGTAATTTGAGATTTTCATTTCAAAAGTAGTAACACCAGATTAATGGTTCTTGTTTTCTGTACATCGTATCAAGAGGCTTTATATTTCAGCAAAGTTTCATGAAAACATCTCAACTCGTTTTCAAGTTACAGGGCGTATACTAGTAAATGAAAAAAAAACACGCACAAACACAAACAAAACATTGTATTCAATATTCAGAAGGTCATGACCACAAACCCAAGCAACCAAGTATTATGGTTCTTGTCTTCCCCATGTAATCATATACTGTTTTTCAGTTCTGTAAAGTTTCATATAAATGCATGAGACGGTCATAACGTAACCCGAGGAATAACTAAAACCACTGTTTTCATGTTTCAATGGTTCATATTTTCAAAAGTAGTTATGAGCCAGAACTAGAAATATGGCCCTTGTTTACTGCACATCGTTTTGCATTTCTGTTAAAACCACTGCTTTCGTGGTTCACAGGGCCATTATTCCGAAAGTAGTAAAGTGAGAGTTATGGTTCTTTTCTTCTGCACGTCGCTTTGCATGTCTATTAAAACTACTTTTCACTGTACCAAAGTTCATAATTCCGAAAATAGAAAAGTCAGAGTTATGGACTTGTCTTCAGAATATTGCCTGGTTGTGCTTTGCTTTTAATTGAAGTTCCAGGATAATAGGTTATTCTTTCTAAAATGACCACATATAAATAGGAAAGTTAAACTTTAACATAAAATAAATTTTCAAAAGATCTTCAAAAACATAATGGCATGTCAAAATACATATTTGGAAAAAGATGACATATAAGTGTATCTTAACATCTTTTATTTAAGAAATACATCAGCTCTAACTGTGATTTGTTGAGTAATAAATCACAGTTTGGACGTCAGTTGAAAAGTAGACAAATCACGAGCGCGTAGCGTGCGTGATTTGTCTACTTACAACTGACCGACAAACTGTGATTTATTGCTCAACAAATCACAGACTAGACTGATCAATTTGATTCTAACACGCTGAAAATCGGCAATAATGCTGTTGTTTCTTTCAAAATCTCCCAACTTTTCGCCATTGTTAGAAGAAATCCCGCTAAAATTACCGACTGAAACACACGCATTTATATCCTTTTCTAACGTTTTCGATGCGAGAAAATGACGTTACACCGTCTAACGTCAAGGAAATCGACAAGTGACGTCATAAATTTGCAGTTTTTAATGACGTCACTCGTCACGCTCTTCCGAGCTGTGATTTGTTGCAGAATAAAACACAGTTATTTTCCATTGCCTATATAGGCGCTCTGTGTTAGAATTAGCTATAAAATGTCTTTCTTAACTCGAGATGCAATAAATACCGTGTACAATTATAGTTTTCATACATACTTATAATAAATATACATCTCGAGATCATCTAACAACAAATATCCAGAAACTAGTAAATAAGTGAAGATATTTCTCTTAACTTCTGACAAATAAATATGTTTATTTTATACATAGCAGTGAAATCAATGCACATCTGAAACAAATAAAAGTGATATTTTCCCACTGTGAAAATATAAATGATATTTTCACAGTGTGAAAAATAACATGATCATGTTATTTTCACAGTAGCAGCCCGGACTACTTTCTTGCCTAATTTCATGTCATCTATAAAATAATTCTGTAAAATACCCCGAAAAAGCATTATTTTTTCTGTATAAATGCTCTATTCAAAATGGCGATCTGTTTTTGTTTTGAAACTGACAATTGTGACCTCATAGCTGAGTCAAAAATTGTGACGTAAGATCCGATTGATCAATTACAGTAAGTGTCCTAAAATATTATAAAATAAAAAGAAAATTTACTTTTTTCGATGAATATCAAAAATATTTCATCTCGTGTGTTGAAAACATCAGAATTTTCACTCGTGCTTCGCAAGCGTGAAAATTCTGATATTTTCAACACACTCGATGAAATATTTTTGATATTCGTCTCAAAAAAGTAAATATCCTCTTTATCTCAATATAACATTTCCTGGGATGATGACCAATATGTCGTGATCTAATGAGACTTATACGCTTACGTAAAAAACAGACACAACCGCAAAAAAAAATGTAAGCTTTTAAATTTCGTTTTTTGTCGTTCAATTAATGACTTTTATACAAGCATTCATGTGATGCATAGTTTGCCAAGATTATTTATTGTAAGTAATGTTTATTTGTAGGCTCAAAAGTTGCCAAATAACTGTATTGAGGAACCTTAAGTGAAAGTAATACTCTTGTCTACCTTTACGTAATCTATATCTCTTGTTACGTACTATTACCCATATTATGTTTACATACTTTATAGTTCATATCATTATCTATTTTAGGTTCATTGTGACTATGTATTGATTTAAAACCAATGACATGTCTGAGAACCTATTTTCTTTGTAAAAATGAAAACAAAAGATCAGGACCGAGATTAAAAAGATGGATCTTATGCCTGAACGATGATTGTGCTTAACTGTAAGTATACTTTTAGAACTTATGTATTTTTGGATTTATTTCTACTTACAAATAGTAGCTTTAACAATAAAATATTTATTTCGCACTAAATAGTGCACATTGGAATCCCAATATTTTGTCGCAAGTGTAAAATCAAATCAAATTGGTAGCTAGCATCGAATTTGAAAAGGCAATAAAATCAATAAATAAGGGGAAGTCATCAGATGTGTATGGGCTGACAATTGAACATATTCTTTATGGTGGTGAAAGTCTATACGCCAAATTGTTGCAGGTCGTTAATGCTATTTTTGAACTTGGTGCTGTCCCGAAAATTCTAAAAGTTGGACTTGTATCCCCAATTTTCAAAAATAAGGGACATCCTTCAGAAGCAGTAAATTATCGCGGCATCACTGTGTTACCAACTCTATGTAAAGTCATTGAAACAATACTCAGAGGCCGTATACAGGACAAAGTATTGTTAAGTCAGAACGTTTCACAGAGAGGATTCACAAAGGGGTCATCTCCACTTAACGCTGCATACATATTGGAAGAGTTTTATAGAGACTGTGCAGACTCTAAATTGGACGCTCACGTTATATTACTTGATGCGAAAGCGGCCTTCGATGTCGTGTGCCATAGTCATCTACTTAGAAGACTCTATCATTCGGGTGTGAATGACAGGCATTGGTTACTCATAAAATCCCTTCACGAAGAAACGTCAAGTGTCGTAAAATTAAAGAACCAGATGAGTGACGGTTTCCAAAGTTCACAAGGGGTCCGTCAAGGCGGAATACTTTCCACTGATCTCTACAAGATTTATGTAAATCCGTTGTTGAACCAGCTGGAGGATACTGGCATTGGCGGGAAAATTGGGACTTTAACTACCAACAACTGCGCATGTGCAGACGACGTATGCTTGATGGGTAACTCGTTGTATGAAACACAATTACTGATAAATATGGCTAGTAACTTTGCGAATGAGGAGCGTTATCTTCTGCAACCATCAAAAACAGTCTCGCTTACGTTAAAAAATTCAAGAAAGCAGTGTGAGAATAGTTCATTCGAGTTGGATGGCAAGCAACTTCACGGCGTTAAAGCTGCACAACATCTTGGAATTACCAGAACTGCGTCTATAGCTGAAAATGCAGACATTAATGTGAATAATAACTTGGCAAAAGCTAGAAGAACGTTATACAGCTTATTTGGGGCGGGTCTACACGGCGAAAATGGACTAGATCCAGTCTCAGCAATTGAACTATACAGAGCATATGTTCTACCAGTGTTACTATATGGGCTTGAAATATTAATCCCACCGCAAAAACTAATTGACAAACTTGAAATATTCCACAAGAAAACCTTGAAACAAATTCTATCACTACCGGATAACGCTGCAGATCCTGCAATCTATATCTTGTCTGGACTTCTGCCAATACGAGCGGTACTTCATCTGAAAGTTTTAAGCTTTTTCAATAATTTGTGTAATCAAAGCGATGAAAGCCTGGAAAAGCGGATTTTAAGGAGACAAATAGTTGTTAAATCTGACAAATCATGTTCCTGGGCTATGCAAGTTCCACCTATCCTTGCACGATATGGTTTGGATAATATAACTACGTACGTTGAGAATCCAGTTAAGAAAAGTTCCTGGAAGACTTCGGTGAACAAGATTGTCGAATCCAGTTGGAAGGAGGTTATCGAATCGCAGGCAGAATTGTATTCGTCACTGACATATATGAATTGTACTTTCCAACCTGGAAAAGTGCACCCAGTATTGAAGGTGCCGTGTAAATCTGTGTTCGAGACATCAAGAATGCCATCCAGATTGAAACTACTTACTGGAACCTACATTCTCCAGACGAATCGTGCAAAGTTTAATCAGAATGCGGTTGACCCAACCTGTCAATCCTGTGGAAGTGCAGAAGAAACCGTGGAACATTTTGTTATGAACTGTCCAACGTTGCGAGACGAAAGAGATCCTATTGTGGAAGTTATTGTGAACTGTCTTTGTGAACACGGTCTTCGAGAGTATGCTGCCTCTCAGAGCGATTTAGTGAACATTATCCTTGATTATACCCGTGTGTTGCCATTTCACACACAAAAATCTGAAGTTGGCGAAATCATTGAATTTAACTCACGGCGGTTGATATACAAAATACACAAGGCAAGGGAGACAATCTACAGAAGATCAATTTCTGGTTGATTACACGAGGTGCATGCGGTCTAAATTTAGTATTTTAGCCAGCAGTAAAGTTTATACTGTATACGAACATTTTACGAAACGTTTTATCACATGAACATTGACTTACGTATCGTGTATATATCACTGGGACTGTATTATACACAGTAGTTTTAAAATATTGTGGTGCTGGATATTTTACCTGAGAAGATTCAGGGTTCGTCATTGTTGGCGGAGAAGATTAACAGAACAGAACAGAACAGATTGGCTTGTAAAAATCGGAGTATGCCAAATAATTTTCATCTCCCATTTCCTTTGTCTGCAGCAGCTGTATTTTGCTGTTGTTGTTAACAAGTCAGTGAGCAAGTTCGATCAGGTTTGTTTAGTTCTATGATATAGCCGTACATCAAAACACCAGTTATCTGTTCTTGATTATCGGCCTTTTAGGGCATGCAATATCGGTTACCAACTTCCAGAAAATGTATTGTTTATCGTGGTGAGACGCAGATTAAGCGAGATTTCTTGTTTAAAGTATAACCTATACCAGTGATGTCGTCGAAGCACCGTTACAGCGCATTCGTAGCAACCATGCTATATAGAGGTTGTGGTGTACTAAGTTAATTTCACTCACTGTTGACTTCAGTACGTTTAATCCCTTCACAAAACAGTTCCGGTACCCCAGTAAGCATTCTACATAAATCTACAGTGGGCCGTTAGCGGCCCGTCAGGGTAGCTGACGGGCCGCTAACGGCCCGCTGTAGATTTATGTAGAATGCTAGCAGGGGTAGCACATAATCAATATACTTGACAAATCACACTCCAAACTTTCAAACTCCATACTATAAAGTTACACTACCACTAACAGCCAGTTGTCCTTGAACTTGTACACTGTTTGTTGTACTTACCAATGTGACCTTCCCCCTTTTTTATCTATTCCACGGACAATGTCGGAATCTGAAGCACATGTGGTGGGATGTGTCAACTGCAGGCATCACGAAAACACGCCTATATAATTATGACCCCCCTTGAATCCCACTTTCATACACCAAAACTGGGGTTTACAGGGGTAGACCATATTTTTCTTATTTCTGCTCTAAAATATAGATTGTGGGTCCTCGTTAGAACCGCCTCAGTCAGGCGGTTCTAACGAGCACCCACAATATATATTTAGAGCAGACATAAGAAAAATATCACAATTTTTCATTTGAAAATTTTAGTGTTTTTTTTTTCGGCGGTAAAGTTTGCAATGTATTTATATAGGCGTGTTTTCGTAATGATGTCACCACCTGTCAGCTGCAGACATCACGAAAACACGCCTATATAATTCTGACTTCCTTGAACCCCACTTTTATACACCAAAATTGGGGTTTACAGGGATAGATCTTATTTTCTTATTTCTGCTCTAAAATATAGATTGTGGGTACTCGTAAGAACCGCCTCAGAGGCGGTTCTAACGTGTACCCACAATCTATATTCTGTGCAGAAATAAGAAAAAATTATCATAATTTTTCCTCTTAAATTTTTTGTTTTTCGGTGGAAAAATTTACAATGTATTTGAATAGGCGTGTTTTTGTAATGGCATTTTATTTCTAAAAATCTTTATCCTTCTTTTGAGTCCTCAAGAAGACCACCAAGTCTGCCACCCGAACAGCCGAATGCGGAAATCCGGGGTTCACGAGCAGTCCACGTTGTTGTTCTTTCATCATCATAGTGCAAATTATATTTTCTGGTCCTTTGGGACCATTTGAGTGCATTTACATTTATTTTGAAAATAGAGTTCTGCTTAAACCGATGCTAGAGGGCGTGGCGGATGTTGTACATTTCAGTACTGGTCATGTACAGACTCAATGAAACCGAGTCTGCTATTTTCGTTTATTTGGTGTATTCTTTGCTTCCAAAGGGTCTTACATGTACTATTCAGAACTTATTTATCTTCACTTCAGCTGGTGTTGTGCCGTGTGGCGGTCGCAAAAAGTCTCCCCGTACATCATCATAATGCAGATTATATTTTCTGGTCCTTTGGGATCATTTACATTCATTTTGAAATAGAGTTCTGCTTAAACCGGTGCTAGAGGGCGTGGTCGGTGTTGCACATTTCAATACTGGTCACAAAACCGAGTCTGCTATTTTCGTTTATTTGGTGTATTCTTTGCTTCCAAAGGGTCTAACTATTCAAAACTTATTTATCGCTGTTTGCATACATTTTAAGTGCAGGACTTGATATGTTTTCATGTTACTGTCTTTTGAAACTTTTCTTTGAATGCCGATGTCATTTCCAGATATTCCACTATAAGCAGAAGTCTCATTATTCGATTCCCATATCCCTCTATCTTTTTCTTAGAAGCCTCCGTGGTGTAGTGGTTACGCTACTCGCCTTGTAAATCAGGGATCGCAGGATCGATCCCGGGCTTCCCCAGACTTTCGGATGAGTTTTTAAACCGAGGTCCCGTTTCCGCATGACCTTAGCTGTTGCAGGGACGTAAAACTCAAACACTCACTCACTCTATGTTTTTCTTGCTGAAAAATAATTCCTGCGCTTTTTGGGGGCTGATTTACATTTTTTTTGGATTATTCCGATGTACATGATACTGTCACATCTTTCTTTTCGGTTCATGATGTCAACAAGTGTTTGGAGAAGTGCCTCAACATGATTACATATCCATCTTGACTAAAAAAATAGGAAAATCATGTTTAAACACATGCATGATTATATTTAGCCTAAGATAAGTTAATCCATCACAGGAACAGATAACCAGAGTATTTGCATTAATATACCAAATCAAACTGACAGAATACCAAATTAAAATGAAAATAAATGCTCTCTGCTAGTGGGCACTGGTACTCGAAGAGTAAACTAAAGTCCATCATGGTGCAAATTACATAATATCTGGTGACAATCGGCTGTCACTAGCTCTTTTCTTCTTGTGACAATCGGCTGTCACTAGATCTAAATGTCTTGTCCACAGCATGTTTTCAGCAGAACTCGCCTAAAAATGATTATGGGATGAGGCGGTTCTAACGAGTACCCACATTTTTTTTTTCTTTTTGTCGGCTCCTCCCCCCCCCCCCCCCCCCCCCCCACTTCCGACTGCATATACATATCGTACAAAGAATAGTATAAAACTGAATGGTTGATCAATTACAAATTTACGAATTCACGAAAGACTAGAGGAATGTACAATTTACATATGCATTCCGCACACACGCATGCTCGCACGCACGTACATGCACATTCGCCCCACACAAATGCGCGCGCGGAGATAATCAAGCGCGAATGTGCCCTAGCCCGCGGACATGAAGCGAAACCTTTACGGGCTCGAGCATACGCATGCCGTGTGCTATGAAAGTATGTATGTATGTACGTATGTATGTATGTATGTATGTATGTATGTATGTATGTATGTATGTATGTATGTATGTATGTATGTATGTATGTATGTATGTATGTATGTATGTATGTATGTATGTATGTATGTATGTAATTGTTTGAACTGAGATTTTGCGTCCAAATTTATTTCTTCCAGCCCCGATAGTTGCGGCGTGTATGTATATATGTATGTATGTATGTATGTATTTGGGATACTACTTCTTATATATATAGGGATTCCCTATTCCCGCTTCGAAGTACAGAAAGTGTGCACCCGCCAGGACCGCCTCAATGAGGCGGCTCTAACGAGTACACAAAATCCACACTACGTGCAGAAACGAGTAAAAAAAGAGAGAGAAAACACAATTTCTCGATCTAGAACCGTCGTTTTGGCGGAAAAAAATCACAATGCACTTGTGCGGAAGGGTCCTCGCAATGTCTACCAACTGAGGTAGTGGCCAAAAGTGACCAACTCAGTATAAGCAACTAGATAAATCTGATATGTATGTATGTATGTATGTATGTATGTATGTATGTATGTATGTATGTGGGGGGTGTGTGTATGTATGTATGTATGTATGTATGTATGTATGTGTGTGTGTGTGTGTGTGTGTGTGTGTGTGTGTGTGTGTGTGTGTGTGTGTGTGTGTGTGTGTGTGTGTGTGTGTGTGTGTGTGTGTGTGTGTGTGTGTGTGTGTGTGTGTGTGTTTTGCCCGACCCGAGGTTTAACGTCCCCGTCAACACCGCAAAGGCCAGCCCGGAGACGCCGCCTCCAACTCCGTTGGACCCTAACCCGACACTAAGACGAAAAGACACCCCAAGCCCCGCCGCCCAATAAAATCAATATGGTTTATAAGCATGGACTCGCACCGCCCCGCCCGGGCAGGCTTAGATCTTCTAAGCTGTTTACCGTCACCCGCGTGCGGGAAGGTTACAGCTCCGCGTGGAAGCATCACGTAGCCCATCTATTTCTTCAAACCCCGATGGGCGGGGTCGTATGTATGTATGTATGTATGTATGTATGTATGTATGTATGTATGTGTCGTGTGTGTGTGTGTGTGTGTGTGTGTGTGTGTGTGTGTGTGTGTGTGTGTGTTAAACAAAATCTTATTCAGCGTTCAGAGAACGGACAGTACGATATGTTTGAGAGGATTACAGTTTTGTCTGGCCCATAATCTATATGAAATCAATAGGTTTTGATAGGCATGGACGGTCCGACTCCCACCGCTTTGCCTCTCTAAGCTGTTTACTAGTACTTGTATGTGGTCGGTTTCAGCTCTGCATGGAAGCATCATGCAGCATATCTAATTCTTCAAGCCCGGATGGGCGGGGGCTTTTCAATATCATCAACGTAAAGAATACTGCCTGCCTTTGCTGCTGTTGTCCACGTGATTTTCACTGACCAATACATTTAATCCGCGTGCAAATTAAATAATGTGTGTGTGTTCAGAGCGCAGTAAAAAGGGCCTCCTCCTAATGATGTTAAGTGTTGGTCAAACAAAAATGTAAGGCCATGTTCAGGACCATTGCCTAGCCTACAGTCAGAGGAAATCGACCAACCATTGCACTCAGCGCTTTGATTACCACCAATGGTCACTTCATATGAAGCTTATAAAAGTCATCGATGTCATACCGTCAAGAAAACACGCCTATGTAAATTTGACCCCCTTGAACTCCACTTTTATATAGAAAAACTGGGGTTTACAAGGGTACACATCATTATTCTTATTTCTGCTCTAAAATATAGATTGTGGGTACCTGTTAGAACCACCTCGATGCTAACGAGTACGCACAATGTATATTTTGCGCGGAAATAAAAAAAAAATCATTATTTTTCAACTTATTTTTTTTTCTGACGGTATAACTTACACTGCATTTGTATATGTGTTTTTGGAATGCAAATGAGCATCCATTTAGCAAAGACTGTATTATAATAATAATAATAATAATAATAGTAATAATAATCGACCGACCTTATTTATAGAGGGTTACACATTTAGTACTAGTACTAATCGTCACTGCGGGCCTCTATTCCTTTGTAAGAACAAGTACTAAGTAATGTGGGTAAAGTCTCTTGCTTTGGCGCTTGCTGGGATCGAACCGGCACACGGAAATTCCAATTTTACCTATTAACCAAACTCGAGACGTTGACATAAGTTTTATACCAATGCGTACAATCGCCCCCGCACATCGGGGCTTGAAGAAACAGATGGGCTGCATGATGCTTCCACGCAGAGCTGAAACCGACCGCATATGGGTACTGGTAAACCGCTTAGAGGATCTAAGCCTGCCCAGGCAAAGCGGTGCGAGTCAGACCGTCCATGCTTGTAAACCCTTTTGGTTTCATTGGGCGACAGGGCTTGAGATGTCATTTCATCTCATTGTCGGGTAAAAGTCCCAAATGACTTTTACAGTGTTGACGGGGACGTTAAACCTTAAATCAAACAAACAAACAAACCAATGCGTACCAATCAACTTCAGGGAATTCAGACAGTTCTGTAAAAATCTATGCATGTTTTTTTACTATCCTTTCGTTGATTAAGTATTCTGTATCCTTCTGTCCTTGAATCGTAGCCGTCTATACATCACGTGACCAAGTTCGTGAAATGAAGACCCTTTAACCCCACTTTATATAAAGAAAACTGGGGTTTACGGGGGTAAACATTAGTTTTCTTATTTCTGCTCCAAGACATAGGTTGTGGGTACTCGTAAACACCGCCTCATTGAGGCGGTTCTAGCGAGCACCCTCAACCTATGTTTTGAACATTTATATCAAAAATATCAAGGATTTTCATCGGAAAAGTAGCCATTTTGGAGATGTGAAAAATGCACTATGTCGCACAGGTGAGTTATCGTAATGGGTACATGTATTAGTTTTCTTCTGAGAGAAGCAACTTATGTTCTTTGAAAATAGATCCTTTTTTAAATGTCAGAAAAGAGATTAGAGGGTCAATAAACATGTTTCTAATTGTCAGCAATAAACACTAGTAGAAACCAGTGCTTCAGCTGAAGTGCACGACCCGCCGGATGCTTTTAGCTTTATGAGTGTTACCATATATGGGTAAGGCGGCCATTTTGGTCATGTGACCTGGACATAAAACGGTTCCCCCAATAAATGCGCCTTATCGTAAGGAGCAAAAATATATCTTATACTTTAGTACTGTATTCTGAATCGTTTGCAGGATAAAATCCAACACAAAAGCATATGTGTCAAAGATTGATCTAGGCACAAAGAATGTCAAGGTCAGCCCAGGGTCACCATTTTAGCAATTTATGATGGGCCTACGTTCCAGATGCTATTTATCAAGTTTCGTGGAAATCTGCACAGTGGTTCTGGAGAAGACTATTTTTGAAGGGTTTTTACCAAATATTGCTTGGCGGCCATTTTGGTCATGTGACCTGGACCCATGAGGAAATTTTGGTTTCCCCCATCCCGTAGAGGCTCCATATGAAATTTGACTTCAATCGGCCCAACGATTTCCGAGGAGAAGCAGTTCGAAAATTTTCACATTATTCGCCTCGGCGAGGCTGTACTAAATGGAATGTAATATTTCTCAAGTTCATTGGTTAGATCTCATTGATATTTATCAGTATGCCAAAAGTTGTTTAAATATTCCAAGCGGTTAAGTCACTATCACCAATTTTCACAAACGGGTTACGGACGGACAGATAGACAGACCATATATGGCTTGGCAGCCATTTTGGTCATGTGTCCTGGACCCCATGAGCAATTTTTGGTTTCCCCCATCCCATAGAGGCTCCATATGAAATTTGATTTCAATCGGCCCAACGGTTTTCGAGGAGAAGCAGTTCGAAAATTTTCACATTTTTCGCCTCGGCGAAGCTATACTAAATGGAATGTAATATTTCGCAAGTTCATTGGTTAGATCTCATTGATATCTATCAGTATGCCAAAATTGTTTAAATATTCCAAGCGGTTAAGTCACTATCACCAATTTTCACAAACGGGTTACGGACGGACAGACAGACAAACCATATATGGCTTGGCGGCCATTTTGGTCATGTAACCTTGACCCCATTAGCAAATTTTGGTTTCCCCCATCCCATAGAGGCTCCATATGAAATTTGACTTCAATCGGCCCAACGGTTTCCGAGGAGAAGCAGTTCAAAAATGTTCGAAAATTTTCACATTTTTCGCCTCGGCGAGGCTATACTAAATGGAATGTAATATTTCGTAAGTTCATTGGTTAGATCTCATTGATATCTATCAGTATGCCAAAAATTGTTTAAATATTCCAAGCGGTTAAGTCACTATCACCAGTTTTCACAAACGGGTTACGGACGGACCCAAAGAAGGTCAAGGTCAACCCAGGGTCACCATTTTAGCAATTTATGATAGGCCTACATCCCAGATGCTATTTATCAAGTTTCGTGGAAATCTGCCTAGTGGTTCTGGAGAAGACTATTTTTGAAGGGTTTTTACCATATATGGCTTGGCGGCCATTTTGGTCATGTGACCTGGACCCCATGAGCAAATTTTGGTTTCCCCCATCCCATAGAGGCTCCATATGAAATTTGACTTCAATCGGCCCAACGGTTTCCGAGGAGAAGCAGTTCGAAAATTTTCACATTTTTCGCCTCGGCGAGGCTATACTAAATGGAATGTAATATTTCGCAAGTTCATTGGTTAGATCTCATTGATATCTATCAGTATGCCGAAAATTGTTTAAATATTCCAAGCGGTTAAGTCACTATCACCAATTTTCACAAACGGGTTACGGACGGACAGACAGACAAACCATATATGGCTTGGCGGCCATTTTGGTCATGTGACCTTGACCCCATTAGCAAATTTTGGTTTCCCCCATCCCATAGAGGCTCCATATGAAATTTGACTTCAATCGGCCCAACGGTTTCCGAGGAGAAGCAGTTCAAAAATGTTCGAAAATTTCCACATTTTTCGCCTCGGCGAGGCTATACTAAATGGAATGTAATATTTCGTAAGTTCATTGGTTAGATCTCATTGATATCTATCAGTATGCCAAAAATTGTTTAAATATTCCAAGCGGTTAAGTCACTATCACCAATTTTCACAAACGGGTTACGGACGGACAGACAGAATGACAGACTGACAGACTGACAGAATGACAGACTGACAGAATGACAGAATGACATGGTGATTTTAGGGCACTCTTAGAAAAAACCGACTTCAGTCGGTTGCTTTTTCTGCGGGTCGTGCAATCATGACGAAAACACGCCTATAATAATTCTGACCCCTTGAATTCCACGTTTATACAGAAAATAAGGGATACAGGGATAAACCTTATTTGTGCTTTAAAAAGTAGATAGTGGGTACTCATTAGAACCGCGACGATGATGCGGTTCTAACCCCGATGAGACGGTTCTAACGTTTACCTACAATCTATATTTTGAGCAGAAATACATGTAAGAAAAAGATTTTTTATCTTAAATTTTTTTTTTTTTTTTTCGGATATAAAATGTACCATTTTTGTATAAGTGCGTTTTCATAGTGTATATCGTGTGCATAGCACCAGTTAGGACATTACGCAAACACGCCTATACAAATACATTGCCACCTTTATCGCCGAAAAAAATAAAAAATTTATGAAAAATTGTGATATTGTTCTTATTTCTGCTCAAAATATAGAGTGTGGGCACTCGTTAGAACCGCCTCATCGAGGCGGTTCTAACGAGTACCCACAATCTATTTTTAGAGCAGAAATAAGAAAAAATAAGGCATACCGCCCGGAAACCCCAGTTTTACTGTATAAAAGTGGAGTTCAAGGGGGGTCAAAATTATATAGGCGTGTTTTCGTGGTGAGGTTTATCCGCTTTACACCAACCCGCCCTCAATAAAACACCCAACCCATATGTTTTGTTGTCCTTGATACTTCTTATCTGGTGATGTACATGTTATATCAACACTTCTTAATCTTTATCCTGATGAATAAATTAAACTGGCCACACCCATTTCTGAAAATCCACAAATCTGATTACTTGATTTAATGTTTTCGTTCAATTCACAATTTGCGTGACAAGCAGTGCAGATCCTGATCAGATGGCTTGAAGAAGCCATCTGATCTGGATCTTATCTGTTTGCAAAGATACGGAAGGTCGTGTTCAACGGGTTTAATTTTCCATCACGAAAACACGCCTATATAAATTTGACCCCCTTGAACCCCACTTTCATATGGTAAAACTTGGGTTTACAGGGGTAAACTTTAGTTTTCTTAATTCTGCTCTTAAATATAGATTGTAGGTACTCGTTAGAACCGCCTCGTTGAAGAGATTCTAACGAGTACCCACAATCTATATTTTGAGCAGAAATAAGAAAAATATCAAAATTATTCATCTTAAAATTTTCAATTTTTCGACGATAAAGGTTATTTTGTATTTGTATAGGCGTGTTTTCGTAATGATTTTGCAGCGCACAAGAAAATCCACCAAAATGCACTGCCATTTGATACCGGTGAGTTTCCTGATCATTCTTGACGCAGCTGGTAGTTCCCTACAAGGGACTTACAACAACCCAAACAGGATTCCAGTCGGCGACCCGCCACCAATAGTTCCCAGACTAAGAAGCGCCTTTTCTGAGCCAATAGAAGAATGTCCAGATACAGAAGAGCTGATGGAACATCGGCTATATTATTTTCATCCATCGCCACAGGGACATGTGTACCATTGTGGGTATACGGAGGACAGGGAACTTGTTGAATTCTTTTATAACAAGTTTCCTTGTAGCAAGGGTATGTATAGAAATTGAGCTGACCCCATGAGAATATTGCCTTTTAGCGTTCTCCGGTTTACCATTATGATAACAAACCCGTGCGAAATAGTGAAATTTTTCACATCTCCAAATGGCTACTTTCTGAGGAAAATCCGTGATATTTTTCTTATTTATACTGCAAATATGGGTTATGAGTGCTCGTTAGAACCGCCTCATTGAGGCAGTTCTAACGAGTACCCTCAACCTATATCTTGGAGGAGAAATAAGAAAAATAATGTATACCCCCGTAAACCCCAGTTTTGTCTATATAAAGTGGGTTCTGGGGGGTTGTTCAATTCACAGACTTGTTTACGTAATGGTTCTTTACATGCACGTGAGAAGCCAACAAGTATTGCCAGACGTAAAACATCTGCATACCTCGAGGTCTACACACGTCTTATAGCAGTAGAGGCTCTGGCGAGACTGCGCCTATGCGCAGGCTTACTTGAGAATCTTGTTACAGAGGTCTGGCGTTATAACGACATTTCTTATAATGGCAAAACTCGTTATAACGACAATTTCAATGGAATGAATAGCATTCTTAGCATCATTTCCGAGCGGCTTGGGCTTCCCTCTGTTTAGAAATTCCCAGATCGAATCCTTAGTCATGACAGATTCTTGTAATTTAAGACTCCAAGTAACAAATTTTAACGACATTTGTTACAATCGCCTCGCCGAGGCGATTCTAACAAATGCCTATAACATTTATTTTTTGGCGTAATTATGTGGAAAAGACCTTTTATAACTTATCATAATCCTAACAACGGCAAATTTATTATGACGGCACAATAATAGGGAACAAATACTGTCGATATAACGCGGGTCCTCTGTATTGCCTTTGTTGGTTATCAATGCGACAAGTACCGTTTTCGCATGCGCTCGCTTAATTAGGTTGCGAATGCCCAAATTCAAATATATGGCAGCCGGTCCTGGTGGCTCGATCGGATGCTTGCCTGACTGTAAGCAGGAGTTAACGAGATTGATCCCCGCCGGCTCCGGGGACGACAACATTCTTTCATTGAGATTAAATCTTTACTAAAGTCATTCTCTCCCTTCCGCCGATTCAAGAAGGACTGTTGTCAATTTCTGGCGATACATGTAGAATGTGCACTGTACTGGTTAACAGCTTGTGTATCCAGGAAAGTATGGTTATGTAAACGACCAGCTCGATATAAAGGTGATGATGACTGGACCGTTACCTAAAAACGACTGGGCCGTTTAACTCTACGTTCTTATCACCAAAATTTGCAAAATATCTGTAAGTAAACTAATAAAGTTAATTCCGCTTTTACCTGCAATTAGGTCTTATTTATACATACACGTAACTATTGCATATTTTCCAAAACTACAACCGAAGATACAAAGGATATTGATTTTTTTTTTTTTTTTTTTTTTTCAGTTCAATGTCGATTTTTATTTTACCGAATGAACACCAAACGAAGTATTTTCATGATTGGCGAAGACACGAGTGAAAATACAACTTTGATGTTCATAAGTGAAATTAAAATATGCATTTGATACATCGAGTTTACAAACAGTGGAATCCAAAAATCTTAAATTGTGACGATATCGATTTCGATGTCACTGAAGACCATTTAAGAAGAAACACTTCTGTTGAAAATAAATACTTGATTGCCAGTTTTGCCGAAATATCACACAGCCGTATATTGAACTTACGTAATAGCTATAGCGTGTGAATTGTTGCGTAATAAATTAGTTTGTCGATCTGTCGCGTGCATTAATAACGTAACGTCGGCGCTAATCACACGCGCTACACCCTCGTGATTTAATCTACTTTACAGCTGACCTCCAAACGCGCTTCTTAAACTGATCTATTTCCTAAATAAAGCAGAATGGAAGGTATATAAAGAAAAAAATGAGGCTGGCAAGGTTATGTACTTTTCCTTACATTTGCAACAGCAGAGCAGTGTGTATGGATACTGGTTTCTTGCACACCAGACAAGGAAATCCGTGATTTTACCCTGGGATAGAAATTTATGTTCTGACCCTGCTGTTCCGACCCCAGATCGAATATTATCGCGTGTTTGATAAATGCACTGGTTGATTACAACCTCATGCGCGGCGTCGTCATGCGTGGCGTCACTAAACATTCCTGTTGTGTCATCACAAAATGGCGGACGTCGGTAACCGAAGTGACAGCAGCATGAAAAATTCGCAATGGAAATGGAAGGTATGCAAGAAAAAGAATCCTATATGGGTGTGAGGGGTGGATAGAAAAATCCGTCCCTCGGAATCACTGTCCGGCATCACTCAGCAATCCTCGTGATGCCGGACAGTGTCAATCGGGACGGATTTTTCCATCCACCCCTCACACCCATATAAGATTCTTATATTCTTGCACACCAGACAAGGAAATCCGTGATTTTACCCTGGGATAGAAATTTATGTTCTGACCCTGGTGTTCCGACCCCAAATCAAATATAATCGCGTGTTTGATAAATGCACTGGTTGATTACAACCTCATGTGCAGCGTCGTCATGCGTGACGTCACTAAACATTCCTGTTTTGTCATCACAAAATGGCGGACGTCGGTAACCGAAGTGACAGCAGCATTAAAAATTCGCAATAGAAATGGAAGATATGCAAGAAAAAGAATCCAATATGGGTGTGAGGGGTGGATAGAAAAATCCATCCCTCGGGATCACTGTCCGGCATCACTCGGCAAGCCTCGTGATGCCGGACAGTGTCCCTCGGGACGGATTTTTCTACCCACCCCTCACACCCATATAAGATTCTTATATTCTTGCACACCAGAAAGAAATTCTGTTCTAACCCTGGTGTTCTTGCATGTACCCAGAATCGAATATTCTCGCGGGTTTCATAAATGCACTGGTTGAATTAGGCCTCATAATTATGTGCCGTCGTTAAGGTTGACGTCACACCACGTAACGTGACGTCACTAATCGGCACAATATGGCGGACGACGGCAACCTAAGTGACTGCAGTATTAAAAATCCACGCTCACAAATGGAAGGTATGCAAGAAAAAGAACCCTATATGAGTGTGAGGGGTGAATTAAAACATCCGTAGCTCAGGATCACTGTCCGGCATCACTCGGTCAAGCCTCGTGATGCCGGACAGTGACCCTCGGGACGGATTTTTCCATCCGGCTCTCACACCCATATAATATTCTTATATGGAAGTGCCACCAGCGAGATCTTATAATATACGTTTGGAGTGGAAAAAAGAGAGATTCATTGTGAATTTTCGATTTGACATCGCATTAGACATTTATGAATAGAACAAATGTCTTTTTCTGCAAGAAGGGATATGTGTATTAGAATGCATTAGCCACAATAGTGCGTAGGCCCCACTATAAGAAACTTATATGGGTGTGAAGGGTGGATGGAAAAATCCGTTCCAAGGGTCACTGTCCGGCATCACGAGACATGCCGAGTGATGCCGGACAGTGATTCCGATGGACGGATTTTTCTATCCAGCCCTCACACTCATATAGGATTCTTTTTCTTGCGTACCTTCCATTTCTTAGCGCGGATTTTTAATGCTGCAGTCACTTCAGTTTCCCACATCCGCCATATTTGAAAGTTTAGTGACGTCACGTAATAAGATGTGACGTCAACCTTAACGACGGTGCATTCAGTGCATTTATCAAACACGCAAGAATATTCGATTTTGGGTAAGAACACCAGGAGTAGAACAGAATTTCTATCCCAATCTAAAACTATGGTTTTCCCTATCTGATGTGCAAGAATATATTTTATCTGAGGTCAGCATTATCCCAGAGCCTGGAAACTAAAAAGAATACCTTCGTCCGACTGTGCATTCGCCCGTACACCCCAAATACTTTGTCCGGAACCACGCCAATCTTTCTTGTTATGAAGGTTTTTGTGTGATTTTGGATATTTATTGAAGTCATGGCCCTTTTTCCTACATGTACACCTTTTTGTCTGATACTTCTTTAAGCATTGCTATTTTCTAGCCTGTGTTTTGAGTTTAGTTCCCGTTATGTTTCATTTAGAACGACTGCTTGCCAAAATTCTATGTGCAGGTCTGATTTTGTTTGCTTTGAGGTTTAACGTCCCCGTCAACACTTTATATGCCATTTTGGAGACGTTGCTGAGGTCAAGTGAGGTCAAAAATCAATATTCATGATTTTTTAATTGTGTCAGTTAATAAAAATTGTCATTGATCAAGTAATTTTATATTGACCCAGTTACAGGTCCTCGGTCAGCTGCATTAGCCCTCGCCCTTCGGCTTCGGGCCAATGCAGCAGTCCTCGGACCTGTACCTGGGCCAATACGAAATTACTTGATTAATAACTTTATACTATTATGCGATGTACACGTGTGAATTTATTCTAATTAATATTGTTTAAACCAAACCAATAGGGTTTATAAGCATGAGCGATCCGACTCGCACCGCTTTGCCTGGGCAGGCTAGATCCTCTAAGCGGTTTACCAGTACGCGTGTGCGGTCGGTCTCAGCTCTGCGTGGAAGCATCATGCAGCCCATCTATTTCTTCAAGCCCCGATGGGCGGGGGCCGGTTGTATTCATGAAATTATATATTGTTTCTTTCAACGCATTTTGAGCTTAAGACATTTTTTCGAGCTAAAATAGATGTAGATAGTGGGTACCTTGCGAGCACAAGTCCTTTTACACATCACGTGAACAAGTCCGTGAAATGAACACCCCCTAAACCCCATTTATATAGAGAAAACTGGGGTTTACGGGGGTCAACATTATTTTGCTTATTTCTGCTTCTAGACATAGGTTTATGGTAATGAGGCGGTTCTAAGGAGCACCAACAGCCTATGTTTTGAGTATAAATAAGAAAAATATCACAAATGTTTATCAGAAAATTAGCCATTTTAAATATAGGAAATAATGCACTAACTCACACGAGTGAATTATCGTAATGTGTAGTGGACAAATCGTTTCAAAACTTTGCAGATGTTTTGCCATGGTCGGAAGATGTGCGTTTGCTCATGGTATGTCATTGAAATTATTTTTGTTACTTTCTTGGAGTTTTGGATCATTTATAAATAAAATATTATTGTGTGCATAGATACGGAGTACCTTACGTGCGCAACATCTTCTTACGGTATTGAACCATTCTTTTTAACAGTTTGTAAGTATTTTTGTCATGGCTTATGATGGCACGAGCTTTTAATATATTCATGAATTATTTCCTTTTTATTTTTTTTTCTGCATTTTTGAAACTTTGTCATTTTAGCTCAAGTAGTATTTTATTTGTGTAGATCGTAGTAGGTGGCGTGTGCGCGTCTCCCCTTTCAATAATGGACCAATCGTTTCTTTATATATTGTACATGTAGGTGTTTTTGTCATGGTTTGAAGATACGAATATTCCTTTGGTATATCCATGAACCTATTTTGTAGTACTTTTCAGCATTTTGAGCTTCGCCCATTTTCGAGCTCAAATGTTATTAGTGTGTATAGATACTATCTTGTGTGCAACACTCCTTTAGCAGTAGTAAACCGATCTATTTTTAAGAGCAGAAATAAAAAAAAATAAGGTTTACCCCACGTTTACTTTTTGTTGGCTATTTTCCATTTTTCTTTCAAACATCACCAAAACACGCCTATAAAATTTTGACCCCCTTGAACCCCACTTTTATATCGTAAAACTGGGGTTTGCAGGGGTAAACCTTATTTTTCTTATTTCTGCTCTTAAAAATAGATTGTGGGTACCCGTTAGAACGGCCTCGATGAGGCAGTTCTTAACGAGTACCCACAATCTATATTTTGAGCAGGAATAAGGAAAATATCACAATTTTTCATATTAAAAGTTTCATTTTTTCGGCGATAAAGGTAACAATGTATTTGTATAGGCGTGTTTTCGTAATGGATTCATTGACTAAAAGGAAGCACGGGGCTAAGAAAAGTGTACTGTGGGGCCGGCGGGGTTGGGGAAGAGCTTCGATAAACAACTTGACGAACATGTGAGAGTCATGCATTTCCTGGTGAATTTGCTTCGTTCTAATGCTTCAGTAACAAATAGTATAGCATGATATAATTTCGCCAAGGGAAGGGTCTCCGAGCAATTGATTTAATGATCGATTAATTAAATGAGTGATTGATTGATTATTGTTTGAATGATTCAAGAAAATTTTTCTCGCCAAGCGAAAAGTGGTCGCATAGCGAATTCTCATCACAAAACACGCCTATATAATTTTTACCCCTTACTCTCCACTTTTATATGGTAAAACTTGGGTCTACAGAGGTATATATAAGTTTTCATATTTCTGCTCAAAAACATAAATTGTGGGTACTCGATAAAAACCGCATCGCCGAGCTCGCCGAGGCGGTTCTAACGAGTGCCCACGATCTATGTTTTGAGGAGAAATTTAGAAAATATCAGGTTATTTTTTATCTGAAAAACTTCATGTTTTCGGTGGAAAGGTTTTCTTATTTTTGAAAAGGCGTGTTTTTTATGTAAAACAGCCCATACAACCATCCAAGTCTGCATGAAGAAACTGCGGATGCTCAGTCTGATCTCCGTCTTCCCCGACCGCACATTTTCGAATGTCCCATTTCGCTTGACCCGGCCTACATCGCTACATATACATTGTAACCTTTATTGCGGAAAACATGAAAATTTTATGATGAAAAATTGTAATGGCAGAAATATTACTGCTCAAAATATAGATTGTGGGCACTCGTTAGAACTGCCTCGATGAGGCGGTTCTAACGAATACCCACAATCTATTTTTAGAGCAGAAATAAGAAAAAAAGGTTTACCCCTGTAAACCCCAGTTTTACTATATAAAAGTGGGGTTCAAGTGGGGTCAAAATCATATAAGGGTGTTTTCGTGATGTAGGTATTGTTACAATGGTTTGAATTCGAAAAATAAAAATATTATCTCTTATTATTAAAACACTTTCTTATATGTTTTTGCAACGTACACCATGTCTTGTTTTATAACATTTTTACAAAGACTGTATGTCTCTATGCCATGTATTATTAATTGATTATCCTGTATTACACCAGGTCAACCAATATATAAAACTCATAAATCATGTTTTTAATTGCGTCAATTAATAAAATTGTCATTAATCAAGTAATTTCGTATTGGCCAAGTTACAGGTCCTCGGTCAGCTGTATTGGCCTCGGCCTTCGGCCTCGTGCCAATACAGCAGACCTCGGACCTGTAACTGGGGCAATACGAAATTACTTGATTAATAACATTATATTATTGTGGCCCGAGAATATTTAATAAAGATATTGTTCTGTTCTGTTCTGTTCTTAGGCTTCTATGGGGCCCCAGAGGTTCGAGGAGATAATGTGGTCATGACCTGCAAAACATGCCCAGAAGATCGGTTTAATCCTGAGCTAAGATGGTCACCGGAAAACATGGACAAGTGCAGGAGCCATTATCACAAGGCCCCGGATGAACATGCTATTGAGTACATTCCCGGAAACAGCGCAGATCCTGCTATCTCTTATTGCAATAACGTCGACTATTGGGCCTCTGCGAACGAAGAGATGTTTTGTAAAGAGGCGTACAAGCCTTGTCACTGCGTGTACAAAAAGGATTCCTGCCCCCTCCTGGAGCTGCTACCAGGTTTGTAATGCTTCAAGTATTTTCATCGTTAGAAATTAGCAGATTTTGTACGGGTAGCCCGAAAACGGTCATTGTGCAGGCCCAGATCGGCGGCCGAAAAAATGAAAATTTTAAGATGAAAAAGTGTGATATTTTTCTTATTTCTGCTCAAAATATAGATTGTGGGTACTCGTTAGAACCGCCACATCGAGGCGGTTCTACCGAGTTCCCAAAATCTATATTTAAGAGCAAAAATAACAAACATAAGGTTTACCCCTGCAAACCCCAGTTTTGCTATATAAAAGTGGGGTTCAAGGAGGTCAAAATTATATAGGCGTACTTTCGTGATGTGTTTTCAAAAAGTTCGGCAAATTAAGTTCTAGAAATAACGCAGACTGACAGTATATAACAAACTGGACCTCTGCTGCTAGATTTTTTAATGGGTTCTAAAAATTACGCAAAAAGTGCTCTTATATTTCGGAACGGACTCCAGCAACGTAATGTAGAGGAATTTATTTCAGGACAACATGGATTAAGTTGAGCGATAAGTTTTGAGGACTTTCAGGCAAAGAGCTAGTACTAGTCAAATACCCATAAGAAGATAATAATGATAATGGCTAGACAGATTATGAGCGGTGGTGGTACATATTATAACAATCAAAGCACTCAGAATAATGGTGGGTCGATTATTTCTAGGTCCGTGAAATTAACACCCCGCTAAACTCCACTTTATACAGAGCAAACTGGGGTTTACGGGGGTATGCATTATTTTGCTTACTTATGCTGATAGACATAGGTTGTGTGTACTCGATTGAACCGCCTCAATATGGCGGGTCTAACGAGTCCCCACAATCTATGTTTGGAGTAACAATAATAAAACTATCACTGACAGTACGATAACTCACCCATGGGACATAGTGTATTTTCCATATTTCCAAACATGACATCTTTTCTGATGAAAATCGTTGATATTTTACTTATTTATACTACAAACATAGGTTGTGGGTGCTCGTTAGAACCGCCTCGTTGAGTCGGTTCTAACGAGTACCCACAACCTACGTCTTGGAGCAGAAATAATAGAAATAATGTTCACCCCCGTAAACCCCAGTTTTCTCTATATAAAGTGGGGTTTAGATGTGTGTTCATTTCACGGACTTGTTCACGTGATGTTATCTTCAGAATTGTAGCCATTTTGGAGATGTGAAAAACACGCACTATGTCGCACAGGTGTGTTATCGTCATGGCATGTACCGTTACACACCCATCACTAATCTGATTAAAGGAATTAACTAAAGTACTAAGTAAAATGAAGTAACATTTTCAAAGACAATGATTAAAAACATTTGACAATGTGGTCTTGGCCAGTTGTAGTTGATGCTTTGTGTTTGCAATACAATCGTTTACATTTTTAAGATGGGAGCTGTGTTCCGTGGTGTGACGGGAAGAGATTACCAAGGTTCAACTTCGAATGTGTACCAGTTGTTGAGGAGCTATCCACAACGGAGTAAGAACGTGTTTATGCTCTTCGTGGTTTTCTAATATTATACCAATAATGTGTCATGCTATGTATTAATTTTAATGCAGACTTAACTGGCATTTGTAGCCCTACACTAAAATGGCAATTTCCATGTCAGCGAAGTCTTGAGAAATTGGTCTATATCGCACAGGCGACCATAGTCTCAAGCAAATCTGCACTTACGCGCTGTCTCACCGGCGCCTTGGCTTAACCCATATATGCCTAGTGGCCCTTTTTTGGGACGTTGGCAAACAATGTAGACCCAGATCAGACGCCGCATAACGCGGCGTCTGATCTGGGTCTACACTGTTTGCTCAAAGAACATACATTTTTGTACAACTTACATTAAACAAAACAAATCTGACACCCCTATAATTGAAAATGGACAACTCCAAATTTGTATGATGGAAGATTCCATTGTCATATATGGGTTAAAACGAACAGCTATAGGTAGCTTCATAAGAGAAGTTATTTATCTAGCCTATTACATTAGGAAAACATGTCCGTAAGAAATAATGGCATCCAACATGGTGTCAGAAAATGATAAATATTAGGTAAAAATTATAACATCTTTAATAATACTGCTTTCAACATAGATTGTGGGTGCTCGTTAGAACCGCCTCAATGAGGCGGTTCTAACGAGTACCCACAATCTATGCTTTTGAGCAAAAATAAGGCAGATAATGTTTACCCCCGTAAACCCCATTTTTCTCTATATAAAGTGGGGTTTAGGGGGGTCTTCGTTTCACGGACATGTTATCGTGATGAGTTGTATACGCAGGTCGGCTGCACCTGGTTCGGTCACTTATTCAGGGTTTTAGCTCACCTGAGCCCAGGCTTAGCTTTTGTGACCGCTCAAAGCGTTCTGCTAGGATGAACATGCTGGCCACCATGGCTAAAAATAGAAATAACAATTTAACAACAACGTCTTCTTGTCTGTGAACAGTATACTTAAAAGACGTCCTCTCCTAAGCATGTGAACGGATTTTGAAATAATTTTACAGGACTGTTACTCGGGGGACCCTTTTCCAAAATTGCCTAAATGGTTTCGCTCCGCTGATCTAAATGGCCGCCACAATTAAAAATAGAAATACTTTAAAACGACATCTCCTCCAAGGCCACTGGCACAATTTCAAAATAATTTCACAGGAATATTTATTGAATGACTCTCTGTCAAATGTGCTCAAACCGTTCCCCTCGGATAAACATTGTCGCTAGAGCTAAATATGGAAAAATGTCTACTCCTTATCAAGTGAAGCGATTTTGAAATCATTTCACATTAATATTCCTATGATGACCCCCTACCAATGCCCCCGCCCATCGGGGCTTGAAGAAATAGATGGGCTGCATGATGCTTCCACGCAGAGCTGAAACCGACCGCACACGAGTACTGGTAAGCCGCTTTGTGGATCTAAGCCTGCCCAAACAAAGCGGTGCGAGTCTGACGGTCCATGCTTATGAATCCTATTGGTTTCATTAAGAGACAGGGCTTGAGATGTCATTTAATCTCAAGTTCAGGTAAAGTCTCACAAAATTGGAAGCAACGTCTCCAAAATAACCTATTCAGTTTTGTCGGGACGTTATACCTCAACCCCCCCCCCCCCCCCCCACCCACAAAAAAAAAAAACAAAAAAAAAAAACATCTACCAAATTTGTTCAAATCGTTCGGCTTTTATGAACAAGATGGCCCCATGAGCTGAAATCGCCCCCAGAGCTAAACATATAAAAACCTGTAATCGACGTCTCCTCCTTAACCAGTGGCTGTATTTTGAAATAATTTCACGGGAATGTTGCTGGGATGACCCTCAATCAACTCCACTCACACGAACAAACTGGCCACCACAGCTAAAATATTAAAACGTCTTCTTCTCCTTAGCCATTGGATTGATTTTGAAATAAGTTCACGGGAATATTTCTTGGGTGACAGTCTATTAAATTTTCTCAAACTGTTCCGCTCTGTTTAACAAGATGGCTGCAAGAGCTAAAATAGAAAAAAATAGACGTCTTCTCCTCCTTAACTAGTGAACCGATTATGAAATCATTTTACAACTGTACATGGGTGTTCCTATGGTGACCATCTACCAATTGTGTTCAAAACGTTCCGTTTTAATAAAGCAAGATGACCGCCATATTTAAAAATAGGAAAAAAAACCTGTTAACGACTCCTTCTCCTTAACCAGTGCACGGAGTTTGGAATATTTCACCTGAATGTTCCCTGGATGACTCTCTACCAATTTTGCTCAGAATGCACCCCTCTGATTAACAAGCTGGCTGTAAAAGCTAAAACAGAAAACATTTCAACGACTTCTCTTTAACCAGTGGACGGATTTACAGCAACGTACCTTGGGTGATCTTCTCCCAAAATTCCTCGGGTGAACAAAATGACCACCAGAGCTAAAATAGAAATACCTTTAAATGTCTTCTTCTCCTTAATTAGGGAATAAATTTTGAAATATTAAAAAAAAAATGTTCCTTGGGCTGACCCTCTACTAAAACCTAAAATTGCTCAAACCGTTCCGCTTGGATAAACGAAATTGCCACCAGAGCTTAGACAGAAAAAAATCCTTTAAACAACTTTTCCGTCTTAACCAATGGATTAAGTTTGAAATAATGTTACAGGAGTAGTGAGTGTTTGAGCTTTACACCCCACCAACAGCTAAGGTCATATGGAGACGGGACCTCGGTATAGAGACCCATCCGAAAGGTTGGAAAAGCCCGGGATCGATCCTGCGATCCCCGGTTTACAAGGCGAGTAGCGTAACCACTACACCACGAAGGCTTCTTTAATTTTACGGGAATGTTTCTTCAGTGACCATCTGCCAACATTGCTCAAACTGTTCCACTTGGATTAACAAGATGGCCACCAGAGCTAAAACTGGTCGCTCATCTGTGCAAATGTGGTAGTTTTCAATCACCTGATGCTACTTACCAAGTTTCAAGACAATCAGCCAAATGGTTCTTGAGATAAAGATTTTTAAAGGTTTTTACCATAATAGGGCATGATTGCCATCTTGGTCACATTACCTGGACCATTAAACGAAACTGGCATAAACCCATCTCCATTATATAAAATTCAAATGAAACTGGCCCAGTGGTTTCAGAGAAAATGTATTTTGAAATGTCAATGGACCTGCAATTCAAGTGACGTTGTGTCAAGGTCATCAAATGACCGTGCCCTTTGAGCATTCCTTTTGTATCTATTATCATGTCACAGACCCCAATATTTTTTCGTAAAATGCATTGTTCCACATTTTCACCATTTAAAAGCCATATCAACCAATCTGACCTTGATGTAAAATAGGTCACGGTCAATCTAGTGACATCATTGTTGCAAACTCGCTAGCACTCAGTCACCCAATGCTACATACCAAGTTTCAGGACAATCGGCCTATTAGTTCTGGAGAAGAAGCTTTTTAAGGTTTATACCATATTCAGGCATGGAGGCCATCTTGATCAAGTGACCCGGAACATTTGAATATTTTTTTTGTTCCGTTACAGTCCGTAGGCTACATGTAAACTTTAAATGAAAATGGCGCAGTGGATTTAGAGAAAATGTATTCTAATATGTCAACGGATCCGCAATACAAGTGACCTTGGGCCAAGGTCACCGAATGACATAGACATTAAAATTTTACCTATTAATATATCATAGATCACAAAACTTTTTGAAAAAAATGCATTGATTTAACTATCTCCCATTAAAAGGCTTATGGAGCCAAATTTGACATTGGTGTAAAATAGGTCAAGGTCAACCAAGGGTCATCACTTGGTAGTACTCAGTCACTTAATGTTACATACCAAGATTCAAGACTACTGGCCCAGTGGTTCTCGATAAGAAGATTTTTTTAAGGTTTTTACCATATTTGGGCATGGCAAACATCTTGATAATGTGACTTGGACCATCCGAATAATTTTTTGTTCTCTAAGTGTCCTAAGGCTGCATATGAAATTCAAATAAAATTGGCCAAATCTGTTAGAGAAAATGTATTCTACTATGTAAATGGACCTGCAATACAAGTGACCTTGGGCCAAGGTCACCAAATTACCTTGACATTAAGCATTCATAGACATTCATTTTTAACCTATTCTCATATCACAGACCACAATATTTTTCGAAAAATGCATTGATTTAACTATTTCCCATTGAAAAGCCTAAGGAACCAAATTTGACCTTAGCGTAAAATAGATCAAGGTCAACCTAGGATCATCATTATTGCAAACTTGATAGTACTCAGTCAGCCAATGCTACATACTAGGTTTCAAGACAATCGGCCTAGTGGTTCTGGAGAAGAAGTTTTTTTATGTTTTTACCACATTTGGGCATGGCGGCCATCTGGGTCATGTGACCTGGACAATCCGAAAACTTTTTGTTCAATAAGAGTCCTAAGGCTGCATATAAAACTTGAATGAAATTGGCCCAGTGGTGTTAGAGAAAATGTATTCTAATATGTCAATGGACCTGCAATGCAAGTGACCTTGGGACATGGTCAATGAATGACCTTGACCCTTAGCATTCACAAACATTCATTTTTTACCCATTCTCATATCACAAACCACAATATTTTTCGAAAAATGCATTGATTTACCTATTTCCTATTGAAAAGCCTAAGGAGCCGAATTTGGCCTTGGTGTAAAATAGGTCAAGGTCAACCTAGGATCATTAATATTGCAAACTTGGTAGTACTCAGTAACCCCATGTTACATACCAAGATTCAAGACAATCGGCCTAGTGGCTCTTGAGAAAAAGATTTTTTAAGGTTTTCAACATATTTGGGGATGGCGGCAATCTTGGTCATGGACCATGCAAATAAATTTTTGTTCCCTATGTATCCTAAGGCTGCATATAAAATTTAAATGAACTTGGCCCAATGGTGTTACAGAAAATGTATTCTAATATGTCACTAGACCTGCAATACAAGTGACCTTTGGCCAAGGTCAATGAATGACCTTAACCCTTAGCATTCACATGCATTCGTTTTTTACCAGTTCTCATATCACAGACCACAATATTTTTCGAAAAAAAAATGCATTGATTTACCTATTTCCCATTGAAAAACATATGGAGCAAAATTTTACCCTGGCGGAAAATAGGTCAAGGTCAACCTAGGGTCACCATTTTTGCAAACTTGGAAGTACTCAGTCACCCGATGCTACATATCAAGTTTCCAGCCAATCGGTCAAGTGGTTCTGGAGAAGAAGATTTTTATGGTTTTTACCATATTTGGGCATGGCGGCCATCTTGGTCGTGTGACCTGGACCATCCATATATTTTTGTTCACTAAGTGTCCTAAGACTGCATATACATGAGGGTCTTTCATCTGTGCCCATGCATGTTTTTTTTCTTTAAACTTTGTATATTAATAACTCAGCATATACAACCTATAAAAATGCGTTTAATAAATTATATAAATCAAAGTAGAACTCAGGAGGCCACTCTAACTGACTCCCTCCATGAGCTGGTGTCTGTCTCTAAATAAGTGCGTCTTAAATCTTATGATTTATTTAGTTTCAAGGTCTGTGAACTGGATTGAATGCAGAACTCCATAGGCATCCCTTAAATACTAAAAACCTTTTGAATTAATTAAACTTTACATTTTCTGATAAAATAATTATCAAAAATCTCATTTTTAATTAAAATTGTAAAAAAATATCAAAATTCAATCCCTAAGATAAATATGTTCTAGTCTTTGTCAAGATTTCATTTTGCTAGGAAAACTTGCTATGTGTTCTCTTTAGCTATGCCAAATTTCATGAAAATCCAAAATCGGTAACACTGTAGTTTTACACCTTTAATGGATAACCCTTTTATGTTCTATAAAAGGGTTATCCTTTGGAAGCAAGGAATACACCACAGAAGTGAAAAATATGGAGTGTACATGTTTTCTGGGCCAGACTAGCTAGTTTCGGCCAATTAGGCCTCATCAGTGACCCTCAGATATTTTCAAAATTCCACAATGGAATCAATGATCCCAAAGGACAAGAAAATATAATCTACACTATGATGTAGGGCAGGGAGACGTTTTACCGCCGCCACACATTCCCACACACCAGCTGTAGTGAAGTTAAATATGTTCTATAAAAGGGTTATCCTTTGGAAGCAAGGAATACACCACAGAAGTAAAAAATATGGAGTGTACATGTTCTCTGGGCCGGACTAGCTAGTTTCGGTCAGTTAGGCCTCATCAGTGACCCTCAGATATTTTCAAAATTCCACAATGGAATCAATGATCTCAAAGGAGAAGAAAATATAATCTACACTATTATGTAGGGCAGGGAGACGTTTTACCGCCGCCACACATTCCCGTCGTTTCCGAAAATTTACTTTTTTATTGAAATCATCCAAGAACCTTACAAAAAGGCAATTCGTAACAGTTGCGTAATAAAAAGAGATTATACAAATCAAAATGAATACATATTGAGCTGAGCTAGCTTAGAAACTATTAAAATATCATGGATTTCTGATATTTGTCTTTCATTTATACACTATGATCTATCCAAAATAGTAGATAGTAAAACACTAAATCAAAAGGTATTCTAATCAACAAATTAGGCTTAACAACATATATTGCTTTTTTATTAGCAGCAAAATTATTGTGAACATGTGCAAGTTTATTTAATGACTTTGCATAAGTCATGCTACTCAAATAGGTGTAAGGCAAGGAGATCCATTATTTTCATTTCCATACCAAGCTGGTATGCAAGGACGCAATGGTCAGTGGTTTGTTGTTACTAGTAAAAATAGTTATGTTGATAAATCCATGGCCAGATTAAGCCTTAGATATACTCTGTCTTTATGAACGCTGGATTATTATCCTAACAAAAAAGTAACAGTAATTATTGGTTAGTATTTCCAAAAATCGAAATATCACTGATATTGAGTTTCTGTTGCAAAAGATATCATTGATGGATGGGGCGCAGAATATTTGGTGTAAACAAAGCTGTCCCATTACCTAGAGAAATTTTGCTTTTAGACAGAGAGAGAAAAAGTTTCCATCCTTATAGTACACATGCATAAATATGTCTCTTTTCTGCATTTGTATTGTAATTGTTGACGTTTCTTTAGTGTCTTATTTTTTCTATTTACTTTGTAAATATAGTTGTTAATTTATCGGAAGCGAGCGTTTAGTATTTGTTTCTGGTTGTAAAACTTTCCACCACTTCTTGAATGTTTCTGCTGAATGCAAAGTCACTTTTTTTAAGCACTGTTCTTGCTTGCTTTTTGTTCATTAATAATTACCAGTACATTTCTGTGCAATGTATCTCGCAGCTTAGAAAGAGCATTGCAGTGTTTGGCCAGAAAAAAGCATCACAATGTATTTACTGAAAATAATTTAAAATCCTATAAGTAATGTGATTACTATTCACAGATTGAATAATTATTATCAACAGTTTAAATGCCTCTTGATATCTTACATAATGTGCTTTGTAATTACTGCAACAACTGCTGAGATAGGTAAATGAAGTGAAAGACCTATACAAATATATAGACAACATAATCATGATCACATACGTTTTGGAACACTGAAAAATGTATGACCATGTGATTTCTAAAAGCAAATTCAAATGGCTTTGGAATACAGCTTCAGGAAGCCGTTTGATTTCGTTCATAGGGGCTATACAAAAAAGATAGATTGGCTAGTGCCTATGCAGATAGAAATTCTAAAAACTTAATGTCCAGGAAAAGTAATCTCAAGTGTTATTGGATTTCCCTAGAGTAAACCTTTCTTTTTAAATGGACAGTTAGGGTTAAATAAACAAACAACAGTTTGACTTGAGAGTCATTTATCTCCAGTCGGATAACAAATCCCACAAATAAAAATCAAAAATGAGTTCCTTTAAGAGCAATGAAAACATTCATAAGAAAGAAGATGGGTCATACTACGTAGTTTTGGCTAATAAAGCCTCATCAGTGACCCTGTAATGATCCAGCAAAGAAAGCCAGAGGAAACATACTGCAATTTTGCGAATTTCGAATAGGCAGTCGATTCAAAGACTGATATAAATCAAAATGGGGTCCAAATTATTAAAAACCTGTCTAGAATATGAGTCTAAACCAATGATTTATTTCTGATTTCTCAGAATATTCACGCTGATCTCAAAGGACCAAAAGTAAAATATAAACTGCACTATGGTTGATGTACGGGGAGACGTTTTACGGCCGCCACACGGCACAACACCAGCTGCAGTGAAGGCAAATAAAAATCAAAAATGAGTTCCTTTAAGAGCAATGAAAACATTCATAAGAAAGAATCTGAAGCAACATTTAAAGTGACTGGAATGTTGTTGATTTGAATTTTAAATCTAAACATCACCTTAGCACCATTACCAAATTAGACAAGAAAGACAGAAAGAAAACTGTGCACATGATTACATGGGTGCGTTGATGACATTTGTCATCAAAACCTTTGCGGTTTAGTTCTGTAGTGAAAACAGGTTTGTTCCATAGGGGGCAAAATTACTGAAATGGATGTTTTGAAATTATACTTATAATTATGCTATGAACTAATTACACAAACCATACTATACTATAGCCTTCCAAATTGAAAGCAATAGTAGAGTATTATTAAACAGCATGACCAAAACATGATAATCATATAATTTCACATTTTGCTGAATCAGGACTATCAGTATTCAGTCTGTTAAAACACAATGTTACCGGTCCTCAATTTCCATCAAAATTCATGAACATGTTCCTAAGATATGTGGGTAGTTTTTATGCTAAACTGGTGTCTTGACAAAAATTGGAACATGGTAAAATGCATATAAAATTTTAATGAATACAAAAATAGGAGCTGAAATATGGGTACACCATCAAAGAAAACGGAATGCCCAGCCACTATTACTAGACATATGAGGTCATTCATAGTATCAACTAACTCACCAATTATGGCTTGATTTCATAAAACATAGCAGCTTTAGATATATGAAACTCTGAATACTGTAGACAAGTTTATATGAGAGTACTCTCTGTTGTGATAGAGACTTCATAAAATATGTAATAAATTTACTACGGAATAAAATTTAAAAGTGACTGCATCGTAATTATAATGGTTATACCCAAGGCAATTATTGTGCATAACTTAATCAAAATCCAAGTGTGGGCAGAAAGCAATGCAAATTTCCTATACCTTGAAAGACCCCCTTTGAATGAAATTGGCCCAGTGGTGTTAGAGACAATGTATTCTAATATGTAAATAGACCTGCAATACATGCGACCGTGGACCAAGTTCAATGAATGACATTGACCCTAAGCATTCGCAAGCATTCATTTTTTACCGCTTCTCATATCACAGACCACAATAGTTTTTTTTCGAAAAATGCCTTGATTTACCTATTTCACATTGAAAAGCCTAAGGTGCCAAATTGGCCTTGGCGTAAAATAGGTCAAGGTCAACCGAGGGTCATAATAGTTGCAAATTTGGTAGCAGTCGGTCACCTTATGCTACGTACCAAGTTTCAAGAAAATCGGCCTAGTGGTTCTGGAGAGAAATTTTTTTTTAAAGTTTTAACCATATTTGGGCATGGCGGCCATCTTGGTCATGTGACCAGGACCATTCGAACAATCTTTTGTTCTCTCAGTGTCCTAAGGCTGCATGTAACATTTAATTGAAATTGGCCCAGTTGTTTCAGAGACAATATTTTAAAATGTCAATAGACCTATAATTCAAGCGACATTGAGCCAAGGCCACTGAATGACCTTGACCTTACGCATTCATAGACATTCATTTTTTACCTATTCTCATATCATAGAGCACAATATTTTCCGAAAAAATGCATTGCTTTACCCTTTTCCCATTGAAAAGCTTAAGGAACTAAATTTGACCTTGGCAGAAGATAGGTCAAGGGCAACCTAAGGGCATTATATTTGCAAACAGTCGGCCCACTAGTTCTGGAAAAGAATATTTTTACGGTTTTTACCATATTTCGGCATGGCGGCCATCTTAGCCATGTGACCTAGACAATTCGAACAAATTTTCGTTTGTTTACTGTCCGAAGGCTGCATATAAAATTTAATTGAAATTGGCCAAGTGGTTTCAGAGAAAATGTATTTTAGAATATTAATGGACCTACTATTCGAGTGACTTTGAGCCAAGGTCAGTGAATGACATTGACCTTAAGCATTCATAGACATTCATTTTTTACCTATTCTCATGTCACAGACCACAATATTTTTCCCGAAATTAATTGTTTTACCCTTTTCCAATTTAAAAGCCTAAGGTGCCAAATTTGACCTTGGCAGAAAATATGTCAAGGTCAACTTAGGGTCATCATATTTGCAAACTTGGTAGTACTCAGTCATCCGATGCAACATACTAAGTTTCAAGACGACTGGCTTTGTGGTTCTTGGGAAAAACATTTTTTACCATATTTGGGCATGGCGGTCATCTTTGTCATGTCACCTGCACCATAGAGCTGAAACCGAGCGCATATCAGCACTAGTAAACCGTTTAGATGGTCTAAGCCTGCCCAGTCAAATTGGTGCGAGTCGGACCGTCCCTACATATAAACCCTTTGGTTTGTTTGGGCGGCAGAGCCTGAGATGTCCTTTTATCTCTATGTCGGATAAAAATCCCACAAAATTCCAAAAATGACCTAAATAGCGTTGACGGGGCCGTAAAACTTCAATCCAAACAAACAAACGGTGTTCAACTTCGGCCCCCGCCCATTGGGGCTTGAAGAAATTGATGGTCTGCATGATGCTTCCACGCAGAGCTGAAACCGACCCGCACACGAGTACTTGTAACCCGCTTAGAGGATCTAAGCCTGCCCAGGCCGGCCCGTCCATGCTTATAAACCCTTTTGGTTTCATTGGGCGGCAGGGCTTGAGATGTCATTTCATCTCAATGTCGGGCAAAAGTCCAACAAAACTGGTAGCAACGTCTCCAAAAATGACGTAAATAGCATTGACAAGGCCGTAAAACCTCAATTCTAACAAACAAACTGTGTTCAACTTCGGGAAATAAACGTATTTTTGTCAGGGCCTCCACTGTTTGCTAGAAGTTCAGCCATTTTCTACATAATTTTTTATGAAAACACAACCTGACACCCCTAATTTTTGAAATGGACTCCTGCTATATATAAGGAGGAAGATTCCATTTGGTACAAAAAGGGTTAAATATATGAAACGAATATTAGAGGCACTGTTACTGTAGTTTGTCCGATGTTGCACTTTCGAATTCTTTAACTACTTGTATTCATATATGCATTACGCAAACACGCCTATACAAATACATTGCAACCTTTATCGCCGAAAAAAATGAAAATTTTCGAGGCGGTTCTAACGAGTACCCAAAATCTATATTTTAGAGCAGAAATAAGAAAAATAGGGTATACCCCCGGAAACCCCAGTTTTACTATATAAAAGTGGGGTTCAAGGGGGTCAAAATTATATAGGCGTGTTTTCGTGACGGAAAACTACGTTGATTTCGGGAAATCGGATACTGTGTCTGTAACACTGTTCATGGAAATATACAGGATAACTGTAGATTCTTTACATTTCTAATGTTGTAATAACTGTATTAATGAACGCACGTAAAGATATTAACAGCACAAAACACCTATACAAATACACTGTATAATTTATCGCCGAAAAACGAAAAATTCAAGATGAAAAATTTAGATAGTTTTTCTTAATTCTGCTTGAAATATGGAGTGTGGGTACTCGTTAGAACCGCCTTATCAAGGCGGTTCTAACGAGTACCCACAGTCTACGTTTTAGAGCCGAAGTAAGAAGAATAAGGCTTACCCCTGTAAACCCCAGTTTTACCATATAAAAGTGGGATTCAAGGGGTCAAAATTTAAATATATAGGCGTGTTTTCGTGATGCCTGTGCATGCTAATAATATTCTTCTGCTTCTTCCATGTATACATTGCGTCTGTCTGGTAATGGTAATGGATATATACATATAATTATTTGAAAACAAGATTTATTAGCTTCATGAGTATATGAATTTATTTGGTATATTTCATCTTTAGGATATCTAGTCAGCAACCGGTGACTACCTCTGTGGCGATGACACAAAACACAAAGGCTACAAATAAGAGAGACATGGAATCAGGTTAGGCATCTGGTGCTGTTGATATAAGTGCAACAGTATAATATCTAGGGTGTTTGGTGGGGTAGAGATCATCCGCTATAAAGCTTCTTAGCGGTTTCATGAAACACATCCTGCGGTCTTAAAATCGAGGATATATTTTATGATAAACGCGATGCTTTTGGTGTTAAATATTCTTTTTATGGAGGATGAGTGGGGTTAATATATCGCAACTAGTTTGGTTCGACAGGATGTCCAGAAATGCTACTGACTTCAACACTCGAACAGAATTCTCAACTGCAAAATTTCTTAATCAGGTTTATCGGCACCATTAAATGCCACAAAAGGTTTCTTAATTTGATAGACGCCATTTTGTGCTATTAAGTTTCAGGTGAAAAGATCCTTTCAGATAAGACTATGTTAAATTCGATAATAAAAAAGGCCTACGCCAGGCTGCATTTTATTTTCACAGAAATCAAACAAAATGTCAATTTGGAAATTGAAAAGCTTTTTGTTGTTCGAGCGATACAACGGCATGTTAGTTATGCGTGTTCTTTTTAGTATCTCGTATCAAAGGCTTACAAAATCATAATTCAGATTACTCAAAAGGAATCATATGGTTTGTCCTCAAAATGGATCCAATAGGACAAATTTTCCAAATTATTTAAATGGTTGCATGGCTCGAAGGGGGGTGAACGAGTAAGTTAAAATCATATTTCGTGGTTAAGTCGGGTCTATGGAGGATATAGCTGTCCCTCAGACTGCTTTCTTGTTCTGTTAGCCTTCGTGCAGGTTACATGTAGCAAGCCATATAACATTCCCATGGTTGTAGATGTATACATTATATTACCATTAACATTCTGTTTATATTTATCCCCACGCTTTAAAGGAGGGATATTGTAATCGCCTCCGTCCGTCTGTCCGTCCGTCCGTTATGCTAAATGCTCCTAAAGGTTAAATATTAAAAAATTGAATTGCAAAGTCAATTTTATAAATTTTGATACCAAACTTTGCAGAAGTAGTGATTAATGAAATATGTTAAACATATTGAACGGGATATTGGCTGCGAACCCTAGTCATTCCCTAGGAGTCGGACTGGTGCCGGGGGTGGGGAGGCAAAATTAAAGTTTTTTCGGGGCATAGTCATGTCGCATATCAAGTCAAAGGGGTGATGAGTAGAATATAATACAAGTAAAGTTTGACCCTGGGGTCAGATTGGGGCCCTGCGGGCGGGGTCAAAAAGGTCAAAATTTAAGTTTCCCAAAACATAGTTACGTGGCATATCAAATCGAAGGGGATGACTAGTAGACTCTAATCCAAGTAAAATGTTTACCCTGGGGTCTGATTTAAGCCCTTAGGGAGGGGTCAAAAGGCCACATGTCAGTCAAATTCAATTGTAAATACATGTTGTTTTAAGTAATTAGCCCCTGTGGAGAAAGCGTGGGGATTCGCGATGGCGTGCCACCGACTGCATTCTCATTTTCATTTGTATGCTTATCTGTGATAACAAAAAGTTGTTTTAAAGATTATTGAAATATACCCGGCATAAAAAGTTCTGCACAACTGTTTTTTTTTTCGATGTGTTTGCCTAAAACATAAATACACAGAAAAAATAATTACACCACAAGAAAACTTAATTCAATCCTGAAAATAAACAGAAATCAAAACAAGAATATCATCACTGAGTCATGAATAATGCTGGGGTATGCTGTCAAAAATGACAAAATCACAGTTTCTGAACTGTAACTCAATAATTAATAATGGATATAGCCACCAAGATTCACACGACACCCGTCAAATCTCCTCCTCATGGAATTCACCAGTCTCTGTATATGATGCTGAGGAATCGCAGCCCATTCTTGGAGTAGAAGTCTCTGCAAGTCTGGAAGTCGTGTGTGTTGATTGACCCGTTTGTTTACAGCCCGACCAAGAATATCCCACAAATGTTTAATGCACGCCAAGTCAGGGGACATCGGTGGCCACTCAAGTCCCTGCACACCATTCTGCTGCAGGAAAGCATCGACAATCCTGGCACGATGTGGTCTTGATTGTCGTCCTGGAAGATGGAGTTCTGGCCCATCTGTCTGAGATACGGTACAACATGAGGTCTTAGAATTTCGTCAATGTACCGGCGACCATTCAAGTTTCCGAGCAATACTACAAGGGAAGTTCTGCCATTAGAACTGATACCTGCCCAAACCATTGCACTGCCGCCGTTGTAAGCTGTTGTTGGTAGGACATTAGGCTCAAGTTGCCTCTCCCCAGTGCGACGCCAAACTCTGATCCGACCATCAATCTTTCGAAGACAAAATCTCGACTCGTCGGAAAAAAGAACGTCCGACCACTGCTGTCGGTTCCATCTGCCATGTCGTGCACAAAACTGGCACCATAGAGCCCTGTGCCGTTGAGAAAGCTGGGGCTTCCCAGCCGGTTTTCTGGATTTGAACCCCGAGACTCGAACTCTGTTCCTGACTGTCTGTACCGAGATTCGACCTGCGCCAGGCCCCCGTTGTTGTCTCAACATTATCTCCAGACCGGGGCCATCAACAAAACGCCGCCTTGCTACAGTTACCTCAATGTATCGGTCTTCACGATGGGTGGTAACTCTCGGTCGTCCGGATCTTGGTCGTTCGGAAACAGCCCCCGTTGCTTGATGACGCTGACGAATGCGGACAATGGTGCTGCGATGCACGTTGATCTGATTAGCATCATCTTGCGGATGAGCCCCCGTCTCTAAACGCCCAAGCGCCCGGGCTGTTTCTTCATCAGTTAGCTTTCTCAAAGCTCTGAAAGGTCTAGCATTCGCCATTGTTGTAACCAAACGCTTAATAATGGGCAATTAAAATTGATTTAATGAAATGATGAACATCTTTAAAAAATCATGCAAAAATGCAGTTGGATATGTAGCCTGGTGTACACTTTTAATTCCATGCATGTTATTGGATAAGAAATTTGATGGGGAATTTTGACAGAAATGTTCACTCTTAAAATCGCATGCAACACCAATATTACAAAAGCCAGGTAACAGAACATCACAAGCCATCGTATGCAGCAGCAGTAGCAGCAACAACAAGAGCAGCATTTTACCAAAATTAACCAAAGACCCATTAAAATAATGCCTTTCGTCCTATACGCGTTTAAACGTCTTAAACCTACAGACGGACAGGTAATAAACGATCGCATTGAAAATCGATATTTTTGTCATTTTGACTGCCGACCCCTGGTGCCTTGTCAAGCCAATATCTCAAGCATTTCTTGTGCGACTTTGATTCTGTTTAAAGCAAACTGTTTCCAAAAGGGTCAGCTAAAAGCCGATATGTAATATGTAAACAGATACTACATGTGAGTAAAATAAATTGGCAAAACCCCAGTTGTGCAGAACTTTTTTGCCGGGTATATATCGTTCATTGTATACGTTTTGTTATGTACCTCATTTAGATAAATTGATGATTGAAAATCCTTAACCCTTGACCTGCTGAATATTTATATATGCAAAATCCACTACCTATTATCAACCAATCAGATTACTTGTTGCAAATTATTGCAACAAATTCACAATCTGAATGGTAAACAATGTTGTTCCTGATCAGATGGCCATCTGATCTGGATCTACATTGTTTGAAAGATAAGGCATATCCGGGATCAGCAGGACAAGGCTAAGAAGCCTACACTTTAGAATTCCGAATGTTTTATACACATGGTGTGCACTGTTATATTCTTAGTCATAAGAAAATTAAATAGTAATTGAAAATCGGGATCGGAGTAAATAATCAAAAGAGAGTGCTGATTGAGCGATTGTTTGTGAGTTTTTGCTGAAAAAAAAAACACGGTAGAAAACTTCTTACTGGCCGTTCTAAGGCGGTACTTCTGTTGTGGTTTACTATTGTTATAGTTCGTCGTTGCATGTATGTATTGCAAATTATTTTTAATACACTTTTGGCTATATGGTACAGTTACTGTCCTTATGACGTTTTCATTTTGGTGAAGTTGTTTTATATCGGTGTTTTTCCCTTTGGTGTCTAGGGTGGGAGATGTGAGGTAATTGTATCAATTCCTGATCATAGCCTTCACTTCTATTTTGCAGTAAGCAAAGTATCACTCTTCTGTTCACCATTGGACGATTGTTCAATAAAAATAGACCGTTTTAAAGCTATTAAATATAGCTGCAACAAAATAACTATGCACTATTGTCATTATGAAAACCCGCCTATACAAATATATTGTAAACTTTACCGCCGAAAAAAACTAAAATTTTCAGATGAAAAATTGTGATATTTTTCTTATTTCTACTATAGGATGTGGTTACTCGTTAGAACCGCCTCATCGAGGCGGTTCTAACAAGTAACCACAATCTATATTTTGAAGCAGTATTAAGGAAAATAAGGTTTACCACAACATTCCCCAGTTTTACTACATAAAAGTGGGGTTCAAGGGGGTCAAATTTATATAGACTTGTTTTCGTGATGATTAAGAAATTATAGATGCAAATCATTAACACATCCGTATGCTAAAAGTTTGTCTTACGTCTTGAAGAAGCATTTTTAGATTGTTTTATACATTTTCTATTTCTAGTCCAGATATAGATTGTGTGTGCTTACCTCAGTGAGGCGGTTCTAACAAGTACCATCAATCTATGATTTTGACCATAATTATTGACAATAATTTGTAAACTCCACTTTACTGAATATAAAATGGGTTAACACGGGTGTTCATTACACAGGCTTGTTAATCTCATTGTCTCATCAGGATACAAGTCCATATAATGAGATTCCCTTTATATTACACTCTGTACACATTTTAACTGCTTCAGATTTTTATAAATATCATACCTACGCTTTTACTTTTAATATTCTCATAATTCTTCATGCCGCTTAACCATTAACCGCTTGACGCTTATGACCCACAAAGAGGGTTGACGCGTCATTAAACACGAAATCATCATCATCAACACTCTCTACACAGAGCAATTGAATTCAGAGGAGATATTATCCGCATTTTGACTAGAAATGAGAAAATTCCACAACTTCTTTTCTGAAAAGGATATGAAAGATGACATTTTAGCACATTGGAGTGTGATCATAACGTACCAGCTTATGACATATGAACATACTTAAGAATCACGACGTTTCATGTTATTGCTATATACGCGTATGATGTGATTGCATTAAAAACCTCGGTTATCCATGTTAAATGAGCGATTATGCATGCTTCATACAATGCATCTGCTTCACTCAAACAGGCAACTACAGACAAAATGTAAAAAAAAAAGAAAAAAAAAACATTGGTTGCGTAGTTTATTGCCGGAGCACATGAAACCAAAAACACAATATGACGTATTGTTTATTTTTCATTTCAGTCGATAACGAACTGTCGACCACACGACACAACAGCAATATTACAGGACACCCATCACCTATATTAATAGTTGCTATTAGCTGTGTTTGTGCAGGGGTTTTTGCATTGGTGGTGATATCCATACGCTATTGTATACGCAGTAAGTAGCTGTGATGTTAACCCTTTTTGTACCAAATGGAATCTTCCTCCTTATATATAGCAGGAGTCCATTTCAAAATTTAGGTGTGTCGGGTTGTGTTTTCATAAAAATTTATTTGGAAAATGACTGAACTTTAAGCAAACAGTGCAGGCCGCGTCTGATCTGGGCCTGCACTGTTTGCCAGCGTACCCGTTTTGGGGTTTCTGGTACTAAATGGGTTGAAAAGTTTTCAAATAAGTCGTCATTTTCATTAATGATATTACACAGGCAACCCAAGCTTTATTTTGGTGCTGTTATGGTTCTTGATGTTTTTATCATATGGCTTCGCAACTGAGAATGTAATAACTACATTATCTAATGTGATAAACCACTTGTGGATTAAATATGCAAATAAGTTAGATTCGCCCCGTAACGTTATACACCCTTAACGAGGTCGCGTTTACTTATGATAGAATGCTGACATTTTTTTTTTAAAATGTCATACAGAATGATAAACAAAATCTTGCATTCGTGCTCTTGTATTATTAAATTTATTAAATTCATTGAGGGAAAGGCATAAAAAGCTCCGAGTAGCATTTTATACCGGCCAAAGCAAACAATTTTTCAAAAACACCAACGACAGATAACTCAAGAACTTAACCCTCGTCATGCTGAATCCGGATATATCCTTGTTAAGCATTGTATATACAGACAAGCTGACTGTTGGGAAGCCAGTTGATCAGGATCTATAGTGCTTTCCATTTTGTTTCTGATCACAAAAGGCTACCGATCGGAGAGGATCATGTGTCTGAGAAGGATTAGTTTTTGGCTATATATTCTACAGTACAGTTGACTCTCGTTATCTCAAACATTGATAGCTAAAACTGCTGCTCAAGTCAAACTACATTTTGGGCACTGTTGTTTTAATTTTGCCATATGCTCATTATATTTCAACGCCTTTTATCTCAAATTACTGTTATCTCAAACTAACATTTCTATTCCCTTTGTGTTTGAGATAACGAGTCGACTACAGAAAAATGCCAAAAACTATTTTTAGACACATGACAGGGGCAGATAACTCAAAAGTAGAATAGCCAAAAAGCAGTTTTTTATAGTAGTTTTAATGCTCAATATATGGATGAAGTTTCATCTGCCTATCCAGAAAGGATTTACATGTACAAGGGCAGGTAACTCAAGACCTAAAATGGTCAGAGTATGGTTCCTTGGCCAAAATAGGCTTCCATTCAAGTTCTAGGGGTTTGAAAGTCCATATATGGATTTCTCATGACAAAATAAGTGACACATATTTTATTGACCACAGTGGAGCGCTGTGGTAGAGTGGTAAAGCATCAGACTCGGGATCGAGAGGTACCGGGTTCGATTCCCACGAGTTCCTTGAAAGATACTTTTTCCACATTACTTAGTATTGGTTCTACCCAGGCAATGAGGGCCACATGGAAGATTAGTATTAGGTAATTAAATGTGTTACCCTCTACAAGTCGATTATCATTATTTTGTTATTGTTAGGATAATGTCCCTTTTGCTGAGTTATGATCCTTTGAATAAATATGGATGAAATCGTCAGTAATTATCGCAAACATTATTAGACCTAAAGCATTGAAATCGGATGAATAGGTAGGTAGTAATGAATGAGTAGATTGCCTGATCAACTTTTGAATAAATTGTGAAAAATTCTCAATGAATTATAGTCCCTCGAAAATTTGGACACTTTAACCGTGCCAGCAAAATTCTTTAAATCTAGGAAAGCTTGAACATTGAAATGCGGTGAATCGATGATAGATAGTGATGAGTAGATGACCTGAATAACTTTTGAAAAAAAATGTGATAAACACTTCATAAGTTATGGCCCTTTGTAAATTTTGGCATTGTACATTGCACGCTTTTTGATGCATGACATAACTCTGAACTTTACAGGCTAGTTTTTTTTATTTTTAATTATCATCTATTGATTTCTCGTCAAGGTTATGCCAATTTCTTGAGTAATGACCCCTTTTAAAAATATTGATGGAATCTTGTCGGCAAAATATCACATAAACAATTGAGCCTAGAATATTGATACTTTATGAAAAGATTGGTAATGATTAGTAGAGTATTGTAAAAACAAAGTTATGAGTTATAGCCATTTGTAAATTTGGAGATTTTTAAGCCCCCCCCCCCCCCCTCCCCCACGACCCCCGACCCCAAGAAAGTTGTTAATCTAAAGTCTTGAACTTGATGGACACATTCCAGATAATGGTTAACTTTTGAACAAATTCATATTTCTTTATTTTTTTTTCCTAGTTAGATGGGGCCGGATGTGGACATTCAAATATTTTGGGCATCATAACTTTATATGCGAGACAGTTCAGTATCTGTGTGGACTATTGCCTTTAATCTTGATAGGCTAATAGGGGGTGAAGCGTAGATATACTTATAAACTTTTTAAACAGTTCTGAATTTTTTTTAATCTTGGGTTATGGCCCTTTGCAAACATTATCATTTCAGCCATATGTAACGCTTAGGGGCAAGCAGCGTTAGCTCTATTTTCTTAGTTATCTCATTACGATTACACCCCTGTGCGTCATAGTGCATTTTTTCACGTCTCCAAAATGGCTACTGTTCTGATGAAAATCCGTGATATTTTTGTCTTATTTACACTACAGAATATAAGTTGTGGGTGCATGTTAGAACCGCCTCATGCGGTTCTAACGACTACCCACAACCTATGTCTTGGAGCAGAGATAAGAAAAAATAATGTATACCCCATAAACCACAGTTTTGTCTATATAAAGTGAGATTTAGATTGCGTTCATTTCACGGACTTGTTCACGTAATGTATGACTTCACAAGAAAAGGTATTTATATTTTATGACCTCATCTGAGTGTTTTAATGACCTGTAAACTTTCACTTTGTACTTGCATACAGACACTTTACATAGATGTTTAAAAGATGATTATTTGTGGGATAGGATTATCGAGACTTTCTTATAGAGATTTACATTTGAATACTATTTTGTACTGAGTTATTTACTAGTGTAAATTGTGGGAAATCCGATAGTTACCAACTGTGCAGTACTTGTGGATGATTTGTTCTTGTTCAGTTATGAAAGAAGCTTTATGTTTAGGTTTCCATTATGGTCTGGTCGCTTAATGTTTGTATTTCTTTCCCTTTGGTGTCTTTTATGGATGGAGTAAGTTTATCAATTCCTGATCTTTGTTTTACTTCTACTTTTTATGATGTCCTCCCAGTAAGCATTCTACATAAATCTACAGCGGGCCGTTAGCGGCCCGTCAGGGTAGCTGACGGGCCGCTAACGGCCCGCTGTAGATTTATGTAGAATGCTAGCAGGGCTATTGTTTTAAGAAAAGCAATCTCAAGCTATTAAAGTTTTCAGCTATACATAATGATATTTGGACTATTTATTAAATAGCAGCAAGACCTATTCCGATTGTTTGGCCTTCAGAGATTCAAACAAAGGAAATTCTTCTGAAACCGAAGCCCCGTTATTTTTCCACATTTTTTCTATTTTATATGCTTTTGTTTAATGCTAAATTTATGACAAACGAAATGATTCCTATTTTGAGATTGTAATGTACTTTTTTTTTATGTGTGTGTGTGTGGGTGGGGGGGGGGGGGTGGGGGGGGTCCTAAAGCGGAATCCTACGGTGGTATATATCGCAACTAGTTCAGTTGACCAGTGTCTAGTCGTGTTACTAACATCAAGCTTTTAATAAACTATTGACTGCCAAACTTCTAAATGAGGGTTGTCAGAATCATAAACTTTGTATAGCCTTTTCGAAATTTTACCGACGTCTTTTCGATTTAGTTTTAACATTCAATGTTGAACGAAAAAGCCTATCTGAATCTTCATTTTCTGGTGACATTGTATATAAATTCATAAATATGTGCATACAATTGTTTCAATACTAAATTTTCGATTTACTTATATTGGGTACAATATAAATGTATTACTCCAGACTGCATGCAAGGAAGTTAAGCAAACGTTGTTTACCTGTTAAACTGTACACCGGCGGGTCGGTCCTCAGACACTATGGCAACTCCGGCCTAAAGGCTTTTAGGCAAGCTAGTTGCCTGATGCTATGTCTCGGAGTGCAACTGTTGTTTATCTGCTGTTTTATACTCAGCGACTGAGTCCTCATGTTGTTTGATCCTTGTGTGCGTTTATTCCATGTTCTCAGAGAGTTAGAAATCCTTCACGCGGACTGAACAAATTATTTATTTAAACCATATGCAGAAATTCTCGTACTACAGGTACTTATTGGCACCGAACTGTCACTTCCTGTCGCTAGTTCTCAGACAGGTAACAATTGGAAGTGTATAAAAATATATAGGAGCCAGACATTTAACTCACTAAAGCATTTATTTGCTTTTAAGCAATATATTATTATAACCTCGCAATTGATAGAAAAATGTATCTGCTTCAGTTTGATACCAAATTTGTTGAAACAAGATAAATTTTAAAATGGCCCAGACTGTAATGAATGCTACTAGGGTTTTTTTCTTATTAAAAGTAGAAGTAAAACAAAGATCAGGAATTGATACAATTAACCTACTCCATCCATAAAAGACACCAAAGGGAAGAAATACAAACATTAAGCGACCAGACCATAATGGAAACCTAAACAAAGGAAGGCCATATGGACAGTTACTTTCCCACAAAATGGCCATATGGCCATCCAAAATTAAAAGACACAAGTGATACACACAGTAAGTAACAAACAATAACATAAATAAATCGCCACAGAAGAGCCGCCCTGGAACGGTCAGTGGAAGATTTCCACTGGGGGGCTTAAATCGACTTTACGTGGCCACAATCCTCGCCCCTACTTCCGTCGCGATTTAGACAAATAATTTGTTCAGTCCGCATGAAGGCCTCCTAACTCATCAGTGCAACATCTCCGTGAACACAGAAATCAAAGAACCACAGAGGTGAGACAACGGTGAGGACTCGACAGCAAGAAACCACTGAAATGCTGGAGCAAAAGAAAACCAACAGTTAGACTCCGATGAGCCCGACCAGAGACAGAGCATCGGGCACCAACCAACATTATCTCTTTAATTTTCAATAAGCCTTTACGTTGGAGCCGTCATAGAATCTGAGGCCTGACCCACAGGCGTGCAATTAAAGAGGGAAGCAAAGTTGCCAACCGTGATTGGGTTAACTACCATGCATGCAGTCTGTCGTATAATATCCATGTTGTACCCAATCTTTTTATATCGAAGAATGATTTTACGAAATTGGGTGCTGAAGTCATTGCGGTTATATATTTTTCTGAATTTATATACTAAGTCACCATAAAATTCGGGTTCCGATAGACCTTGTTGCAGAAGAGATTTAAGTCCAATATTGAATTTTGAAATTAAATCAGAATGGCGTCTATAAAATTTTGAAAAGGCTTTGCATTTTACAACAAAAATGAATAATAACCTTAATTGAAACGCCAAAACGTCATATTTGTTTTTAATTTCTCCGCTCGTTCGATAGATCTATTTAATAACTACGGTTTTTGGTAACATATTGAATGAATTATTTTGTTAAAGGTGGCCCACAAGTTGCAGAATATAGCTATATTTGAAAATTCGGATCGTAAATGTGTTACGATAACACATATTCTAGAAAATGTGTTAAGATTACACTGACACTAGTTTACACATGATAGTTGAATAAATTGCACACGAGGTTGTAAGAAGCGAAAAATAAAAAAAATGGTACCCATATGGATAATACTATTCGTAGAATTATAAAGATTATTTTGCTATAAAAAGAAAACAAAACATTTTGTTTTGTTTGATTTGAGGTTGCAATTCTGTTGTTGTATGCCGTCGAGTCCTCAACCAAGTTTCATCTCTGTAGTTATTTTTATTTGTATGTTCTCGGAGATGTAACACTGATGAGTTAGGAAGCCTTCATGCAGACTAAACAAAATCAGTGTATACCGCGACAGAGGTAAGGGCGAGGAGTATGGCCATGTAAAATCGATTTAAGCCCCCAGTGGAATTCTTTCCACTGACCGTTCCCAGGCAGTTCTTCTGTGGCGGTTTATTTATGTTGTTGTTTATTACTTACTGTGCGTTTTACTTGTGTCTTTTTATTTTGGATGGCCATTTAGCCATTTTGTGGGAAGTAACTGTCCTTATGGCCTTCCTTTGTTTAGGTTTTCATTATGGTCTGGTCGCTTCATGTTTGTTTTTCTTTCACTTTGGTGTCTTTGATGGGTGGAGTAAGTTAATTGCATCGATTCCTGATCTTTGTTTTACTTCTACTTAACGTCCCCGTCAACACTGTGTAGGTCATTTTGGAGACGCTGCTGCCAATTGTGTGGGACTTTTACCCGACATTATGAAAAAATGACATCTCAAGCCCTGTCGCCCAATGAAACCAATAGGGTTTATAAGCATGGATAATCCGACTCGCACCGCTTTGCCTGGACAGGCTTAGATCCTCTAAGCGGTTTACCAGTACTCCTGTGTGGTCGGCTACAGCTCTGCGTGGAAGCATCATGCAGCCCATTTACTTCTCCAAGCCCCGATGGACGGGGGCCTTGAGAAAACAAATATATATACCCCTTTACTTAAGCATATTTTGTTTTTGCTTGTGTCGAATTACATTATGTTTTATTCAGAAACTTGATGATGTTTTAATTAAAATTTGATTTTATTGCTTTTGCGCCTAAAAACTGATTATTTACTTGCGTTTTGTTTGTTATATAAAAAAATGCTTTGTCGGGGCAACCGAAAAAGACCTAAATGCGCGGTCACTCCTTTTTTAATAACAACCATCACAAAAACACGCCTGTACGAATTTGACCCCCTTTAACCCCACTTTTATTTAGAAAAAAACTTGGGTTTGCATGGGTATACATTGCTTCTCTTATTTCTGCTCAAAACATAGATTGTGCGTTTTCTTTAGAGCCTACAATGTATGTTTTGAGAAGAATTTCATTTTTTTTTTTTTGTTTGCGGTAAAATTTTCAACAAAGAAAAACAAAACTTGACAAAATTTCTCATTTGTGCAATAGTTTCAGAAGCTGTTATTTACATATTACCCCCCTTGAAGTACAATGTACAAGGTTGTCAGATTAACATGTACAATTTACAACCGTTCATGGTGGAAACTTATAACACTATACGATGTCTCTAAGGCGTGAAATTGGACAATCAGTCTATGACACAAAACAAAATAAAACATTTTTTTTCTAATTGATGCTCTAAACATAGATTGTTTGCCCAAATAGTCTAATTTGAAGATTTGTCTTTGATATAAACACATGATTTGGGGCTAAATAGAACCGCTTCATTCATCACTATCACGTGAACAAGTCCGTGATATGAATACCTCCTAAACCCCACTTTGTATAGAGAAAACTGGGGTTTAAGGGGCATTCATTGTCTCTCCTATTTCTGCTCTAAAACATAGATTGTGGGTACACGTTAGAACCGCCTCAATGAGGCGGATCTAACGTGTACCCACAAACTATGTTTGCAGTATAAATGAGAAAAATATCACGGATTTTCAACAAAAGGTAGCCATCTTGGAGATGTGAAAAATTGACTATGTCGCACGGGTGTGTTATCTTAATGTGACGCGGTTCTCATATGTTACAAAAATCTAATTGAATCATTGATAACAAATCAAAATAACCCCTGTATACCTCACTTTTCTCTGTATAACAGAGGTTTACAGATGCTTATTTCACCGCCATGTTAACGTAATGTGTATAACTTCATTTAGGCGGTTCTTACGAGCCATAAAGATCTCTGTTTTGGGTATCAAAATTATATTTCTTATGAGCAACAAACGGTTATATTTTATGTTAATAATAATAACGGTGATAATAATAAATTATAATTATAGTTTTAGCCATAAACTTAAATTTTAATAGATATGTATTAGACTTTGGCTTAGATGTCTGTCTCTTCTGTTTTAAAACTTATTATGTCTTTCGCTTACCAGCGATGGCTTAAAACTTATTTTACAAAATCAATTCAAACAAGAAAGGTGTGAGACTTTCTTTCCCGGTGAAATGCATTCGACGGCTAACTGTTTTTTTTCTCTTCTGCTCCAGTATTTCAGCGGTTTCTTGCTGTCGAGTCCTTACCGTTGTTTCATCTTTTGTGTTCTCTGAGATGTTGCACTGACTTTGGTGTCTCTTTTGCGAGCTGTGGGTTAATTGTATCGATTCCTGATCATTGCCTTCACTTCAATTTTACTTTAAGATTCTGACTTTCATAAAAACAATGTCAGTGTTGTTATAAGGCACGTGCCAATGGAAAACTAGTGTTTGTACGCGTAATCCAGTCCTAATCCGTGTGAATGATATATGTTTTTCACACCTTGCCCTATAGTGTTGCAAGGTATCGGATTATTTAACTGCTGTTCACTGGTTATCGTGAAATTGGAAAACAGTCTCCATTTTAAGTAAAGACAATTTAAACATGGAAGACCTAACTATTGAAGTTTAAACAGACAAACTATTTGAAATAAGAGAGAAAGAGTCTCGGTTGAAAAAGGAGACAATTAATAGAACCGATCAGAAATTCAATGAAAAAGAACAGCTGATTTGCTTCGTCCGTACGGTTGAAATACTTACCCCGGAGACAGTCAGTACGTTTTAGCTCAGCATGATAGGATAGGCAGTGGTCCATCGTCGTATAACGTCGTCTGTCGTCGTCGACATTTTAAACAACATCTCTGAAACTACACGGCCAATTGAAACCAAATTACATGTGAAACCTCCACGGGAAGTGGGGGTGACAAAAGTTTGTTCTTAAGGACTGGGTCACATGACCAAGATGGCCGCCATGCCCATATATGGTAAAAACTTTTAAACATCTTCTCAAGAACCAAAAGGCGGATGACCTTGAAACTTGGTATGCAGCATCAGGGACTCGGGTCCTACCAAGTTTGTGGAAATGATGACCTTTGGGTGACCTTGACCTAATTTACGCCAGGGTCAAATTTGGTCACTCAAGCATTTGTGTTGGAAAAAGGCAAAAACTTGAAATTTTCTGATTCTTTCGTTGCCTGTTGCCTCTGAATTGATATTTGCAATCAGCTTACAGGAAATAAATTGATTCCAAAGGTCAAAGTCGTTTACTGACCTTTGTACTGGATGGCTCATATTCAGTACTTTTATCGTCTTCCCAAGTAACACTGCTGGGCTGATTGAAACCAAATTACAAGAGGAGCCTCTTTGGGATGAGGCAATGAAAATTAATTTGTGGGAGTGAAGTCACATTACCAAGGTGGCCGCCATGCCCATATATGGTAAATACCTCCAAAAAACTTCTTTTCAGGAACCAAAAGACGGTTGACCTTTAAACTTAGTATGCAGCATTGGGGACTCGGGGTCGCACTAAGTTTGTTCGAATGATGACATTTGGGTGACCTGAACCTATTTTACGTGTCACTTGACCATTTGTATGGGGAAAAGGTAAAACAATGGATTTTTTCTGATCCTAATATTGCTTGTGGCATCGGAATTGAAATTTGCAGGGAAAACTATTAATTCTAAAGGTTAAGGTCATTTACTAACTTTTGTCCTGGATGGCTAACATAACTGCCAAACTGATTGAAACCAAATTACATGTAAATGCTAAAGGGATGAGGGAAAAAAACTAATTTCGTGGCAAATTGTAATGAAGTTTTAAATAAATTGAAATCCAGACGTTTTCGTGCTTCCAGTCTGTCTACTTATGATTTTTCCACCCTTTACACTACACTTCCTCATAATCTTAAAAACGCAAAACTTAATGGAATTTCAAAGGGAAGACTCCCTCTATCTTGCATGTTATGTAAGATAGGCTTTTCTTCACTTCTGAATAACATAAAAATTATACTTTATGTTCATGTCAGAAAGTGTGTGAAACTCTCATCTTTCTATTTGACAATATTTACATACGATTTGGCACTACGCTATTTAGAAAAATTGTAGGTATTCCGATGGGTACAAATTGCGCACTCCTTGTTGCTGATCTGTCCTTGTTTTGTTATGAAAGCGAATTCATGATGTTCCTTTCCGTTGATCATTGAAGCCTTATGCTCGACTTCTAGATATTTGGATGTTTAATTAAATATTGACAATACCTATTTCGATGGTTTGATCAGTCAGATTTAACCTCCAGAACTTCAGTTAAATAAAGCAAATTCTTCTGATAGCGAGGCCCTGTTTTTGGATTTACATCTATCTGTTGTTGATGGATTTGTTTCTCGCCAAAATTATGATAAACGCGATTATTTTGATTTTGAGATTGTAAATTTCCCTTTCTTGGATGTAGATGTTCCTCGTGCGGCATCCTATGGCGTTTATATTTCGCAATTAAATCGAATTGCCAGAGTGTCTCGTCATGTAACTGACTTCAACACTCGTAATAAATATATATGACTGCTAAGCTTCTAGGTCAGGGTTAACGGTATTATAAACTACGCAAAGCCTTTTTAAAATTCTATAGACGTCATTTCGATTTAATTCCAAAACTCAATGTTGAACTTAAATCTCTTCAGCAACAGTATCTATCGGAACCCTAATTTTAAGTATGACTTAGTATATAAATACAGAAAAATATATAATTGCAATGACTTCAGCACCCAATTTCGTAAAATCATTGTTCGGTATAAAGGGATTAGGTACAACATAAATGTTATACGACAGACTACATGCATGGTATTTAACACAATCACGGTTGACATGACAAATTTGCACCCCTCTTTAATTGCACGCGGGTGGGTCAGGCCTCAGATTCTATGTTGGTTCCAGCGTAAAGGCTTACTGAGAATTAGAGGGAATCTAATTTTATTAACCCTGATCATTGCCTTTACCTCTATTTTGTATGTTTTTTATGAAGTTTAGGTAACCAATATAACGTAGGAAATACATGACCCGTCGCTCTACTGACTGAGCTATCCGGGCGCTGATGAATTTATTTTCAACTTCGAAGTTATATAAACTTAGTTAATAAATAGCACTATTGATGAAGCCTGTCTTGGCCTTCTGTAACACATACAGCAAACTTGGTGACTGAAAGAAAAATGTGGCCATCAGCTACAGCCCTCTCTACAGCCAAAGGCTGCAGTTCATAGGCCTTAGTACCACCACGCTCTTGCTGAAGTGTGTAAACATAGTGGCGCCGTCAAACAGAAAACCTAGTTCATAAGTTATGACCCTTTATAAATGGGGTAAAGTTTTGCCTTTTCAGCAAATTATCTCAAAACACATCGGAGCTGGGGCCTTGATATTTCGTAATTAGATTTCTACTGATAAGCAGATAGCTTGATTAACTTTTGAATAAAATATGAAACATACTTCATGAGTTATGGTCCTTTGTAAATTTGGACATTTTTACCTTGTCAGAAAAAATATCTCTGAAACAATTGCAGTTCGAGCATAAGTTTATAGTAATTAAATGGCCGGTGATAAGTAGAGGATCCGGTTAACTTTTGAAAACAATTTAAAAAATGTTTATAAATTATGGCACTTTATAACTTTTGACAGCGTTTACAGCTGGTGTGTGGGAATGTGCGGCGGCGGTAAAACGTCTCCCTGCCCTACATCATAGTGTAGATTATATTTTCTTGTCCTTTGGGATCATTGATTCCATTGTGAAATTTTGAAAATATCTGAGGGTCACTGATGAGGCCTAATTGGCCGAAACTAGCTAGTCTGGCCCAGAAAACATATACACTCCATATTTTTCAGTTCTGTGGTGTATGCCTTGCTTCCAAAGGATAACCCTTTTATAGACCATATTTACCTTGTCAGAAAACTATCTCAAAAACTGTTGGAACAAGAGCCTTGAAATTTGCTGGTAAGCTTGTTTATGATAAGAAGGTGGCCTGTATAACTTTTTTTTTAATAAAAGCTTCATGAGTTATGATCCTTTGTAAATTTGGGTTTTACCTTGTCAGCAAAATATGTTTAAATCCTCTGAAGTAAGAGCCTGGATTTTATTGATTAGTTTGCTATTGACAAGTGGGTGACCTAATTAGCTTTTGAATAAATTCTTTAAAAAAGACGTCACGATCATTCGCCCTTTGTAAATTTGGGCATTTTTATATTTTCAGCATGATATCACAAAAACGGTAAGAGCTAGAGCCTTGCTGTTTGTTGATAAGATTGGTAGTGATGAGTAGATGACCTGATTAAAAAATCAGAAATTCTTTCTTCAGTATGACCCTTTGAAAATTTCGGCGTTTAGGGGCACATATGGTTGGGGGCACAGTCTTGTACAAACATAATTTCTAGTTCCTCTTACTTTTTCTCTTTGACATAACTTGTGGATAGAACAAAAGTAAGAAGACATAGCCCTTGAGTACATGGCGGCTTAATGAGGCGTTTCAAAGTGTACGGACAATATACATATAGAATTATCCTCTTCTCCAATGGAATAATTTATTAAATACTTCGATATACTCGTACAACATGGATATTCACAAGGCATGAGTCAATGACAGGATTAGAAAGGAAATATAAATAATTACGTATAAAAAAGGACAAAATGACATAAGAGATCCCAGTTTTCATATTTTATAAGTCTTATTATTATTATTATTATTATTATTGGGATTTATAGGAGAATGTGCTGTTATATTTTATCTGCTTCAAGACAAGGCTGTGAGAAGCATTTCGCTTCTATATCCATCTTTTGCAAACAATAAGAATATATAGAATTGTATATAGTATACATACTGTTTTGCTTAATTGCTTACTAATTGCGAACTGTTCTCCTCCTCTCTACCGTCCGCTTCCTGTATAGCATTCTCTCTCTCTCTTTCTCTCTCTCTAAAGATAAAGATAGGTATCCATTTTCCAGACATTTTTCTAAATGGGTGTCCGACGTGACTAGGGTATATGGGGCCGAGATGATTTGGGGGAAGAGATGTCTAGGGGACGATTTTTCTCAGCATCACCGAGAAGGCAGCGGGGCCGATTCGTTGTTTTGGGACGAAATGTCCTGTTATCTTTACCCCGTAGTCATATGTATTTATATCGCAAACACATGCACGTATACAGAAGCCCTTGAACTCCGTTATTTTACATTTTATTGTTTCAGAAAAGCGGAAGTCTCCAAAAACCCTTTCTACAAATATCACAAATGTATCTGGCAATTATGTAAAAGTGAAAGCGAATGAAACAGCTAATGTGACAGTCAATATCGGGAAAAACGGAGGAAAGTCTGGCACTGAGGATCAATGCCTTTTAGAAGCTGGATATGGAAGTAAGTTCTTAGCATTGTATACATTCATCAAGGTGTCATTCAGATACTGTTTTGTTTTATTTTATAAGTTATTGCTGTGAATGCACACAAGGCCTGTTGAACCTATATATATATAATGCAGATCTGACAAGTTTTGCCCTCTTTGGTTAGCCATACCTGGTCAAGAGTCCCGTACACCTTTTGAAGACCCGACTTGATGCTATATTTAAACTTTTATCTTCACTGTAAAACGATATGACATTATTATTTAGTGAGGGAAATCCTATGCTGTCAAAACAAGGAAGTAATCAAAATATCAGAAAATAAAATCTGGGTCCATATGTTACAATAAAAAATTCTAGATATGCCACATATCCTCGACTGAATTGACGTTTTTCGTATCCTGAATGTTTTAAGAGAAACAAGCAATTCATTTGATTACTAAAAGAGCTGCAATCTGAGAAACAGTGGTGGGCATCACAGTCACACATTGGGTTTTGAATTATATTAACTCTAAAAAGATCGCCATGATGACAACTACAAGTATGTCTTATTCTGGTCAAGAGAATATTGAATGTTCTTTCACCTACTGTCAAACATTCGCTTGATTAAAGTTGAATGCTCTTGCTGCTTTTTTAAACCGCGACAATGATTCAGAGTTTCTTATTATCAATTCCTACTTGTTCGAAAGTTTTAACGTTGATGACAAAAACGACGATTTAAAGAAGCATACACTTGTGGATGAAATCTCACACTTCTGGCTATACCTGGTGAGTGTCTTTTGATATCAAGTTTATCAGGCAAGGCTTCGAGAACGCTTGTAGAATCGCGATTCTACATGCGTTCTCGAAGCCGAGCCTGATAAACATTGATATCAAATGACACGAATCTGGAATGCTATTTATCAGGTTACCCACTTATACACTCTAAAATTAGCAATTTACGATCGGTTATCGATTGTCCTCAGTGCATCTAAACATTCCGCAGGTCGATATATTTTGTATCAGCTGACCATATTTTTTCATATCATATTTTTGTCAAGTAATTTTTCCATTTTGTCCAGTAATAATAACATGTTTGCCCTTTTTCTAGTAGCCCGGTTCATTCATAAAATTGCAATGACGTTGACCCGATAAAGCTCACTTGTCCTGAGATAGCATATCTTTATCAGGTCAATGAGTTACATTGCAATATATAAAGGGGGTAACTGATAACTTATAATCTGATGCGTCGCTAATCCTGTTTAGAAAGAGCGCTTGCAAATGAAACGGTGAGCATCACGAAAACACGACTAAATAACTTGAACCCCACATTTATATAGTAAAAGTGGCATTTAAAGGGGTAAAGCTTATTTTTCCTATTTCTACTCTAAAATATAGATTGTGGGCGAGTAACCACAATCTATATTTTGAGCAGAAATAAGAAAAATATCACAATTTTTCATCTTAAAAGTTTCATTTTTTCGGCGATAAAGGTTACAATGTATTTATATAGGCGTGTTTTCGTAATGTATTGTTGACGATCCTGTACTGTATTTTCTTCTTTCCGCTAAAATTCCCACCCTGTTCTGAAATAAAATAAATTTAAAGATGAAAAAGTAGGATAACCAGTAACGATACGAGCAGCATTTAGTTGAACTTGCTTTAACCTATCGTTATCAGCCTGGATACAACCACCCCCAAACTTCACAAGCGTAGTCTAAGATTGGCCGTATATATGTACAGTAGAGCATGTTTGGCCCTATATATGTACAGTAGAGCATGTTTAAAATTTCTTTTGTATGTATATTTAACTTTTCGTAGACACGCAAGCTGTCTTGAAGCTAATAAATTATCATTTCAACATGACTGGTCTATCTTTTATTCGAAGATAGGACCACTCCGAGATGCTTGTGATTATTTACTATTTTTAAGATCGTACCGTCCATTATAATTTCAATAATTCCATCGACGAATATATTTGAAATGAACATTACCTCAGTTTATAAAGGATTAAAGGTAATAAGCCACGATTTTGCCCATTTACTCATATTGGCTACATCTTGATTAACTCCATTTTTAGTTCAAGATGTAAACGTAGCGTTTGTCTGTAGATCTAGTGTTCTAATTTTGCTTTCACAATTTATGTCTTGGAGTAGAAATAATAAAAGAATGTATACCCCCGTAAACTCCAGTTTTCATGGACTTGTTCACGTGATGTGGCTAAAATAAAGATTGTCCGAATGGTCACATAACCAAGATAGCTTCCATGACCATATATAGTTTAAAATAGAAGTGGAGGCAATGATCAAGAATCGATACAATCAACCCACAGCTCCAATCAGAGACACCAAAGGGAAAGACACACAAACATGAAACAACCGACCCTAATGGAAACACCAACAGCGGAAAGCCAAAAGGACGGTTACTTTACCACAAAATGGCCAATAGGCTCTCCAAAATAAAATAACACAAGCGACACAAACACCTTAAACCAAACCACAACAAAAAAAAAACAGAAGAACCGCCCCGGAACGGCCAGCGGAAACGAACCTCGGGGGGGGGGGGTCCCAAATCGACCCTACGCGACCACAATCCCCATCCCCACTTCCGTCGCGATTTAGACAAATAACTTGTTCAGTCCGCATGAAGGCCTCCAAACTCATCAGTGCAACATCCCCGTGAACACAAATAAGACAGCTTGCGTGTCTACGAAAAGTTAAATATACATACAAAAGAAATTTTAAACATGCTCTACTGTACATAGGGTTTGAGAGCATAATAACTGAATAGACAACTGGCAAACGGCAACCAGATACCAATTCGATAATTCTAGTGAATTGGCAGCTGGCAGCCATCTGCCAATTCGATTTGAGATGGTTTTAGAGTATGAGAACTGAATAGGTAACTGACAAACGTCAACCAGGCGCCAGTTCGCAAAAAAAAAGCAATTGAATTGGCAATTGGCAACCGGCAGCAAGCTGCCAATTCGATTTGAGAGGGTTTTAGAGCATTACAACTGAATAGGCAATTGAAAAAAGGCAACTAGATGCCAATTCGCAAATTCTATTGAATTGGCAACTGGCATCCAGCTGCCTATTCGATTGTAGACGGTTTTAGAGTATAAGAACTGAAAAGGCAACTGGCAAACGGCAACCAGATGCCAATTCAATAATTCTAGTGAATTGGCAACTGGCAACTGGCATCCAGCTGCCAATTCGATTTGAGACGGTTTTAGAGTATAAGAACTGAATAAGCAACTGGCAAACGGCAACCAGATGCCCATTCGGTAATTCTGTTGAATTGGCAACTGGCAGCCAGCTGCCGATTCGATTTGATACGGTTTTAGAATATAAGAAATAAATAGGCAAACGGCAACCAGATGCCAATTCGCTAATACTATTGAATCGGCAACTGGCAACCGGCAGCTAGCTGCCAATTCGATTTGATAGGGGTTTAGAGCATAACAACTGAATAGAAAACTGCCAAACGGCAACCAGATGCCAATTCGCAAATTCTATTTAATTGGCTACTGGCAAATAGCAGCAAGCTGCCAATTCTATTTGAGACGGTTTTAGAGTATACTAAATAGGCAACTGGCAGTCGGCAACCAGATGTCAATTCGATAATTCTAGTGAATTGGCAACTGGCAACCGGCAGCCAGATTCCAATTCGATTTGAGAGGGTTTTAGAGTATAAGAACTGAATAGGCAATTGTAACTGGCAAACGGCAGCCAGCTGCCAATTCGATTTGATAGGGTTTAAGAGCATAACAACGGAATAGGCAACTGGTAAACGACAACCAGAGGCCAATTCGCAAACTTTAATTCTATTGAATTGGCAACTGGCAACTGGCATCCAGCTGCCGATTCGATTTGAGACGGTTTTAGATTATAAGAACTGAATATGCACCTGGCAAACGACAACCAGATGCCAATTCGCTAATTCTATTGAATTGGCAACTGACAACCGATAACCAGCTGCCACTTCGATTTCATAGGGTTTTAGAGCATATCAACTGAATAGGCAACTGGCAAACGGCAACCAGATGCCAAGAAGCTGTGGTGGCCATCTTTTTCATTGTACCAAAACGAAAATGGCAAAGTTTAAAGAGCGGAATAAGATGGACAATTCTGTGAAATTATTTTGTAATCTGGCCATTACTTTGGGAGGATATGTCGTTTATTGATTTTCCAGTTTTAGCTGCGGTGGCCACGTTGTTCATTGTAGCGAAACGAAAATGACAAAAATAAGATCAACATTTCAGTGAACTTATTTCGAAAAAAGATGTGTCCAAAGGTACTGATTTTTTTTTTGTTTTTGTTTTTTTGTTTTTTTTTTTAGAAAAACTACACAAATGTTCAAAGAAGAGTTTACCAAATGAATTAAGTATTCCGTTTCGATTATATTTTTATTCATGATCTTTCAAAACTTACCTAAAAAGCTTTTTATCGCGGTGCGTGTTCAACTGCAAAATGATAAAAGGATCTGTCTAGGAAAATCAGCATACTTCTTCAATCATTCAGATTCCTCTGACGCTTGAATAAAAGACTTCCGTCAAGAAAAAGCCGATGCGTTTCATTAACGCGAATGTCGCGACCATATTCTGTTTGCCAGTTGCCATTACGAAAATAATTAACCATTAAAAGTATTAAACTGGCATCTGGCCGTCATTTTGCCAGTTACCTATTGAGTTGTAATACTCAAATCTAATTGGCAGCCGGCTGCCAGTTCCCAATTCACTAGAACTTACGAATTGGCACCTGACTGGCGTTTGCCAGTTGTTTATTCAGTCCCTACATTCTAAAACCGTCTCAAATCGAATTGGCAGCTGGCTGTCGGTTGCCATTTCGTTAGAATTAGCGAATTGGAATCTGGTTGCCGTTTGCCAGTTGCCTATTCAGTTCTTTTACTCTAAAACCCTCCAAAGTCGAATTGGCAGCTGACTGCCAGTCGCAATTCACTAGAACTGGCGAACAGGCATCTGGTTGTCGTTTGCCAGTTGCCTTTTCAGTTGCAATGCTCTACAACCGTCTCAAATCGAATTGGCAGCTGGATGCCGGTTGCCAGTTGCCAATTCAGTAGAATGAGCGAATTGGCATCTGGTTGCCGTTTGTCAGTTGCCTATTCGGTTCTTACACTCTAAAACTCTCTTAAATCGAATTGGCATCTGGCTGCCAGTTGCCAGTTGCCAATTCACTACAATTGGGGAATTGGCATCTAGTTGCTGTTTGCCAGTTGCCTATTCAGTTCTTATACTCTAAAACCGACACAAATCGAATCGGCAGCATGATGCCAGTTGCCAATTCAATAAAATTTGCGAATTGGCATCTGGTTGCCGTTTGCCAGTTGCGTATTCAGTTGTTATGCTATAAAACCCTATCATATGGAATTGGCACTTGGCTGTTGGTTGCCAGTTGCCAATTCAATTGAATTAGGCAACTGGCATCCGGTTGCCGTTTGCCAATTGCCTATTCAGTTCTTATACTCCAAAAACCCTCTCAAATAGAATTGGCAGCTGATGGCCAGTTGCCAATTCACTAGAATTATCGAATTGACATCTGGTTGCCGTTTGCCAGTTGCCTATTCAGTTCTTATACACTTAAACCGTCTCAAATCGAATCGGCAGGTGGCTGCCAGTTGCAAGTTGCCAATTCAATAGAATTTGCAAATTGACATCTGGTTGCCGTTTGCCAGTTGCTTATTCAGTTGTTTTGCTCTAAAACCCTATCAAATCGAATTGGCAGCTGGCTGCCCGTTGCCAGTTGCCAATTCAATAGAATTAGCGAATTGGCATCTGGTTGCCGTTTGCCGGTTGCCTATTTAGTTCTTATACTCTAAAACCGTCTCAAATCGAATTGGAAGTTGGCTGCCAATTGCCAGTTGCCAATTCACTAGAATTATCGAATTGGCATCTGGTTGCCGTTTGCCACAGTTGCCTATTCAGTTATCATGCTCTCAAACCCTATCCAATCAAACTGGCAGCTGGGTGCCGGTTTCCAGTTGCCAATTCAATAGAATTTGCGAATTGGCATCTGGTTGCCGTTTGCCAGTTGTCTATTCATTTGTTATGCTCTAAAACCCTATCAATCAAATTGGCATCTGGTTGCTGTTTGCCGGTTGCCTATTCAGTTTTATACTCTAAAACCGTCTCAAAGCGAATTGGCAGCTGGCTGCCAGGTGCCAGTAGCCAATCTCTAGAATTACCCATTTGGCATCTGGTTGCCGTTTGCCAGTTGCCTATTCAGTTCTTATACTCTAAAACCGTCTCAAATCTAATCGACAGCTGGATGCTAGTTGCCAATTCAATAAAATTTGCGAATTGGCATCTAGTTGCCGTTTGCCAGTCGCCTATTCCGTTGTTATGCTCTAAACCCTCAATTCGAATTGGCAGCTGGCTGCCGAATGCCAGATGTCAATTCAATAGAATTAGCGAATTGGCATCTGGTTGCCGTTTGCCGGTTGCCTATTAAGTTCTTATACTCATAAACCGTCTCAAATCGAATTGGCAGCTGGCTGCCAGTTGCCAGTTGCCAATTCACTAGAATTATCGAATTGGCATCTGGTGGCCGTTTGCCAGTGGCCTATTCAGTTATCATGCTCTCAAACCCTATCCAATCAAATTAGCAGCTGACTGCCGGTTTCCAGTTGCCATTTCAATAGAATTTGCGAATTGGCATCTGGTTGCCGTTTGCCAGTTGTCTATTCAGTTGTTATGCTCTAAAACCCTATCAAATCGAATTGGCATCTGGTTGCTGCTGCAAGTTGCCTGTTCAGTTCTTGTACTCTAAAACCGTCTCAAATCGAATCGGTGGCTGGCTGCTAGTTGCCATTTGCCAGTACAATAGAATTAGCGAATTGGCATCTGGTTGCCGTTTGCCAGTTGCCTATTCAGTTCTAATACTCTAAAACCGACTCAAATCGAATCGGCAGCTGGATGCCAGTTACAAGTTGCCAATTCAATAGAATTTGCGAATTGGCATCTGGATGCCGTTTGCCAGTTGTCTATTCAGTTGTTATGCTCTAAAACCCTATCAAATCGAATTGGCAGCTGGCTGCCGGTTGCCAGTTGCCAATTAAATAGAAATAGCGAATTGGCATCTGGTTGCTGTTTGCCAGTTGCCTATTCTGTTCGTATACTCTAAAACCCTCTTAAATCGAATTGGCAGCTGGCTGTCAGTTGCCAGTTGTCAATTCACTAGAATTAGCGAATTGGCATCTTGTTGTCGCTTGACAGTTGCCTATTCATTTCTTATACTCTAAAACCGACTCAAATCGAAACGGCAGTTGGATGTCAGTTGCCAATTCAATAGAATTAGCCAATTGGCATATGGTTTGCGTTTGCCATTTGCCTATTTAGTTGTTATGCTCTAAAACCCTCTCAAATCGAATTGGCAGCTGGCTGTCGGTTGCCAGTTGCCAATTCAATTGAGTTTGGGAATTGGCAGCCAGGATGTGAAGTTAGATGCCATTTGCCAGTTGCCGACTGAATACACTACTGGCAACTGGCAGCCAACTATACGGACATAGAGAAAACTGCTTGCAATAATTATTGTTTGTTGTTGCCATCACGAAAACACACTTATATAATTCTGACCCTCTCAGACCCCACTTTTATTTAGTAAAACTGGTGTTTACAGGGGTAAACCTTATTTTTCTTATTTCCTCTCTAAAATATAGATTTTGGGTACTCGATATAACCGCCTCGATAAGCGACACAAACACCCAAAGGCAAACCATAACAAAAAATAAACCGCAACAGAAGAACCGCCTTGGAACGGTCAGCGGAAACGTATTCTTCTGGAGGGGGGGAAGGGTAATCGATTATACGTGGCCATAATCCTCGCTCTTACTTCCGTCGCGATTTTAAGACAAATAATTTGTTCAGTCCGCATGAAGGCCTCCAAACCCATCAGTTTTACATCTCCATCTAACTCATCAGTGCAACACCTGTCGGTTTCACTTATTTTGCTCGTGACCCGATATTATTCATACTTCAATGACTGTTAAAAATTACTTTGATTTTTGATTGGTATTGCCAGTTTACTTGCCAATATCAAATATTTCAGGTCAGCCACCGTCCCACCTTTCCAAAATGAGCAGAAACTACGAGACACAAGGACCACCGGGATGCTTCTTGCAATTAGAAGACAGAAGCCTTTATGTTTTTGATCAACAAAAACTTCTTGCTGTTGCGAAATCCGTGGGCAAGATATATGCCGGAAACAAGTGTGCAACATGTTTTAGGGTGGGGTCAAATTATGTCATGACTGCTAAACACGTTGTGCAGGACATAGTAGACAATGGTAAGCCAGTTTTCGGAAAAAGTAACCTCACTGACTCCAACACCGTTACTTGTTTTTTCCACGGCTGTATCGAACTTTTTCTTTAGTTCCTCGGTGTATTTTCAATAGCTCCAGATATTGTTCAGACATCTGGGTGAAAAAATAAGCAGGCGGTATTTTAGCTCACCTGAGCTGCAGGCTCAAGTGAGCTCTTACATGTAGCATGCCAATGCTCAGTCGTCATTCATAGTCCCAACTTTATATAGAGAAAACTGGGGTTTGGAATCTGGTTGGGTGGCTGCATAAGATTTTGACCTGATTGGATTGGAATTTTGGTTACCATGGCAATTTACAGTTCCAATACACTGATAATGGGAAAACAAAAATCAAAAATCTTCTTTGCAGAAACCATAAAGTCCAGCGCTAAGATATTTAGTATGTAGCAATGTGGAGTGGTGATCTACATGAATCCTGCCAACCATGCCCCTGTGGCCCAAATTAGCCACGACCCTGGGCTCATTAGTTCCCATAGACTTATAATGGGAAAAACTTCAAAAGTCTATATTTCGCTGAAACTATGACACCAACGGCTTTCATATTTAGCATGTTGCAACGTTTTGTGGTCCCCTAAATAAATCCTGCCAATCCAGTCCAAACCGGTCACACGGGGGTCATTTGACTATATAGCACTCTACAGCTGAAGAACATTCAAAATCGTCTTCGTTTGTTTGATTTGAGGTTTAACATCCCCGTCAACACTATTTGGTTAAACAATCGTCTTCTCTCAAACCATGAAGGCCAGAGGTAAGATATTTAGTATATAGCTTTGTTTAATGGTTCCCTACATAAATACTGTCAACTATACTCCTGATATCCCAATTGGCTACGCAACGGGGATCATTAGCTCTCATATACTCAAATTGAAAAACAAATCTTCTTCTTTAAAACCATGAGACCCACAGCTTATATATTTAGTATGTTGCAATGTTTAGTGTTAGTGGTCCACTACATACATCTTGCCAATCTAGCAACTTGAGTCCAAACTAACCACATTCCAGGGGGGTGGCTTAGTCATATAGAGCTTTATAGATAAAGAACCTTCAAAACTCTTCTTGTCTCAAACCATGAGCTCTGAGGTAAAAAATTTAGTATCTAGCAATCTTAAATGGTCTCCTACATTTATCCTGCCAATCAAACCCCCGGGGGTTCAAACTGACCACACCCAACGTGTTATTTGTTTATATAGAGCTATATACCTAAAGAACCTTCAAAACTCTTCTACTCTCCAACTCTGAAACCATGAGGTTCTGGCGCAATATGTTTAGTATGTAGCAATGTTTACTGGTTTCCTACATGAATCCTGCCAATCAAGCCCATGGGGTCCATACTGGCCGCACCCCAGAGTCGCATTAATTTACAGAGCTGCAGAACTAAAAACCTTCAAAGTAGAAGTAACACAAAGATCAGGAATCGATACAATTAACTTACTCCACCCATCAAAGAAACCAAAGTTAAAGAAACACAAACATTAAGCGACCAGACCATAATGGAAATCTAAACAAAGGAAGGCCATAAGGACAGTTACTTTCCCACAAAATGGCCATATGGCCATCCAAAATAAAAAAGACACAAGTGATACACACAGTAAGTAACAAACAACATAAATAAACCGCCACAGAAGAACCGCCTTTGAACGGTCAGTGGAAAGATTTACACTGGGGGGCTTAAATCGATTTTACGTGGCCACAATCCTCGCCCTTACTTCCGTCGCGATTTAGACGAATAATTTGTTCAGTCCGCATGAAGGCCTCCTAACTCATCAGTGCAACATCTCCGTAAACACAAAAAATCAAAGGTGAGACAACGGTGAGGACTCGACAGCAAAAAACCACTGAAATGCTGGAGCAAAAGAAAACCAACAGTTAGACTCCGATGGGCCCGACCAGAGACAGAGCATCAGGCACTAACCAACATTACCAAGAATTAGATCTCTCTAATTCTCAAGAAGCCTTTACGTTGGAGCCGTCATAGAATCTGAGGCCTGACCCACAGGCGTGCAATTAAAGAGGGAAGCAAAGTTGCCAACCGTGATTGGGTTAACTACTATGCATGTAGTCTGTCGAATAACATCCATGTTGTACCCAATCTTTTTATATCGAAGAATGATTTTACGAATTTGGGTGCTGAAGTCATTGCGGTTATATATTTTTCTGAATTTATATACTAAGTCACCATAAAATTCGGGTTCCGATAGACTTTGTTGCAGAAGAGATTTAAGTCCAATATTGAATTTAGAAATTAAATCAGAATGGCATCTATAAAATTTTGAAAAGGCTTTGCGTAGTTTATGGTTTTGTTTGTTTGATTTGAGGTTTAACGTCCCCGTCAACACTGTAAAGATCATTTTGGAGACGTTGCTTCCAATTTTGTGGGACTTTTACCCGACACTGAGATGAAATGACATCTCAAGCCCTGTCGTCCAATAAACCAATAGGGTTTATTAGCATGGACGGTCCGCCTCGCACCGCGGTTCATGGACAGGCTTAGATCCTCTTAGTGGTTTACCAGGTCCGGATTAAGCTCTGCGTGGAAGCATCATGCAGCCCATATATTTCTTCAAGCCCCTATGGGCGGGGGCGTGCGTAGTTTATGGTACGGATAACCTTGATTAAGGATTTTAGCCGTTTATACTTTATTACAAGTGTTGAAGTCAGTTACATGACTACACACTCTAGCAAATCGATTTAATTGCGAAATATAAACGCCATAGGATGGCGCACGAGGAACATCACCATCCAAAAAAAGGAAAATGTACACTCTTAAAATCAAAGTCATTGCGTTTATCATAAATTTTGCACGAAACAAACCCATCTACAATAGATAGATGTAAATCCAAAAACGGGGCCTCGGTATCAGAAGAATTTGCTTTATTTAACTGAAGTTCTGGGGGTAAATCTGACTGATCAAACCATCGAAATAGGTATTATCAATATTTAATAAATCATCTAAATATCTAGAAGTGGAGCTAAAAGCTTCAATAATTTCAGATTGGTTATCAATGGAAAGCGACAACATGAAGTCTCTTTCATAACAATACAAGAACAGATCAGTCACAAGAGGTGCGCAATTCGTACCCAGTGGAATACCCACAATTTGTCTTCTACTCTGAGACTCAGAGCTAACATACCTAGTATGTAGCAATGCTTTTGGTCACCTACATAAATCTTGCCAATCAAGCACCTGGGGTCCAAACTGACCACAAGCCAGGGGTTATTTGTTTAGATAGAGCTGCATAGCTAAAGAACCTTTAAAAACTTCTCTGAACCATGAGGCTCAGAGGTAACATACTAACATACTTAGTATGTAGCAATGTTTAGTTGTCTCCTATATAAATCCATTGGGTCCATATTGACCACGCCTCGGGATTCATTAGCTCCCATATGCTTATAATAGGACAACTTCACAACTCTTCTTCTCTGAAACCATGAGCTCCCCGGCTTACATTATTAAGTATGTAGCAACGTTTAGTGTTCCCCTTCATAAATCCTGCCAATCAAATACCTGGGTCTAATCCGGTCACAACCTAGGGGTTATTTGTTTATATAGCGCTCTATAGCAAAAGAACTTTCAAAAAGCCCTAAAAACATGAGGCCCAGAGGTACGTTATTTGGTGTTTAGCAATGTTTAGTGGTTTCCTACATAAATCCTGCCAATCATGCCCCTGGAGTTTAAATTAGACACGCCACAGGGGGGAGGGGTGATGGTATTAGCTCCTATTTACTTATAATGGGAAAAATTCTATAAGCTTCATAAGACCCACAACTTATATAGCAACTTATAGTATGTAGCAATATTTAAAATATATGTGAAGGCAATGACCAAGAATCGATACAGTAAACCCACAGCTCCCACCAGAGACACCAAAGGGAAAGAAACACAAACATGAAACAACTAGACCCAAATGGAAACATCAATAGCGGAAAGCCAAAAGGACGGCTACTTTCCCACAAAATGGCCAATTGGCTATCCAAAACAAAATAACACAAGCGACACACACACTCAAAGACAAACCATAACAAAAATAAACCGAGACAGAAGGACCACCTTGGAAGGTCAGTGAAACGAATTCTACTGGGAGGCTTCATTCGATTTTACGTGGCGTACTTAAAGCAGCCAATCATGCCCCTGGGGTTTAAATTTGCCACGTTCTGGAGGCCATTTATTTATATAGAGGATCTAAAAAGTAAATATCCTTCTCTGAAACCAAAGAACCCAACGCATAAACATACAACACGTAGCAATGTTTGGTGTTTTTTTGCATAAATCCTGCCCAGCATGCTCATTGGGTCCAAATTGACTAAGCGCAGACAAGGGTGGAGTCGTTTGTTGGGTTATTTCTGTGTAGCTAAAAACCTCATCTCAGAAACTGTTCAGATCACCTCCCCTGAATCATAAATATTATTGAGCCTTATCGTAAGACACATCCAATGACACCGACAGGGGTGGTGGGGTGGGAAGGGGACACAGAGTCATGCTCCACCCCTTAACTTCATAAAGACCTAATATTTTGGAAACCATTCAAATCCCCACCCCTTAAGCATATACAATGCTCATACACATATTTCCTCATAGTAAAAAGATGTTGGATAATGATGATGAAACAGCGATTCAAAATGATGAATAGCTTTATTTGCAACATGTTAATGGCAAACATTTGCAACCAGTTCATAAATCACGGCCGGTAACCTGTTCAGGAAGATTTGGCATAAATGTTTGAGAAATCGGAATCTTTACGTCAGTTTATTTCAAATGTCATAGACAAATCAGTCACTTTTCCTGTCAGTAATGTGTATGACCCCCTCGAGCAGCAAAACACTCCTGGCATCGCCGAGGCATGCTACGAACCAAATTTTGAACAGTTTGTAAAGCCAGTGTTTCCCACTCATGTCTGAGGATGTTTGTGAGTTCTTAAATAGTCATTGGTGGATGGTCGCCCTGTGAGATACGTCTGTAATGAATGTCCCACACATGTTACATTGGGTTTAAGACAGTACAACATGCCGGCCAGTCCATTACTTCAATAGTCTCACGATTAAGGTAGTCCATGCACACTCTAGCATCAGAATGAAATTGTCACCGATTGCCCCCAGCGAAAGTCCTCACAATAGGATCTAAAATTTCATCTCGATACTGTAATGCAGTCAATGTACCTCCGTTTATCCCTACAAGTCCGTTCGGCCTTCATAAGAAATTCTATCCCATACCATCACTGACCCCCCTCCACATCTGTCTGTTTCCACAATGTTGCAGTCTTTGTATCGTTCTCCGGGTCGTCTCCAGACTCAAACCTGTCGATCACATGCACTCAGGTGAAATCTGCTTTTATCCGTGAACATAACTGTACGCCAGTCTTGCGAGCGCAAGTTCTGATGTTCTTGGGCAAACTCATTTCGCCGTGCACGATGTTGCCTGGTGAGAATAGGCCTTCTTGCCGGACGTCTGGCCCTCAGATCACCTTCATGTTACCTGTTACGCATTGTTTGATCGGATATCCTTTGACCAATTGCATGCTTGGAACCGATTTGTAGCCCTTGGCCGCTTACTGCCGATTTCGTAGCGCTAGATTTCGAAGATATTGATCTTCACTTTGTGACGTCATGCGGTGTCGGCCTTGCCCTTCTCGTCTAGTAAACTCGCCCGTCTCCTGGTAGCGTCTCCAAAGCCTGGCACTTCTCGATACATCAAAGCATTCAGCAACGATCCTTTGGGTGTACCTTCTTTCAAGCAAAGCGACAGCTTGAGCGACCTCAACTTCTTCCAAGAACCGCCTAACACCATATAAAGTCACTATGAAGCCCAAAATAACGCATAACCGAAGGATTGACATGTTTCTGACCCAAACTCAAATTTTGAACAGATCGCCCCATACAGAATTTCAACCGTTTTGGGTCTACACTGTTCGCTGGAAGAACATACATTTTTTGTGAAATCATCCAAAAAAAAAAACCTGACACCGCCATAGTTGGAAATGGATCGTTCCAAAATTATTAGTTGTAAAATTCCATTGCCTTATATACTGTTACAAATCAGATTTGTAGATTGTCTCTCAGGAAAGGCAGAAAAATGGTCCTAAAACTGGATTGATCTCCTTAAATTCCTGTACTTTAAGTTTACTGCAGAATAAAGTGCAGTCGAACTTCGATAACTCGATCTCCGAGACCATGAAATTGTGTTCGAGATATGGGTAGTTCGAGCTATTGAGGGTTATTAATATTGCCACGCCATGAGGCATAAATGAGATGACCTTAGGATATGTTTTCGACTTTTATCAATGAAAAAATGTATATTGTGTGTACGCATAAGAATCGCCTCAATGAGGCGATTCTAATGCGTATATACAACATACATTTTCAAGTATAAATTAAACGAACTTAAGTCAAATAACATAAACACATGGATTACTTCATGCCATTAGAATCACATGACCACACGTGTAATAACACATGGTTTCTGGCGCATAACGTCACGAGGCCGTCAGTGACAGTCCCGTGTTTTCTATTGAAATTCTGCCGGCCTCGGTAGCTCAGTCGGATACGCGTCTGACTGGTGATCAGCAGGACGCGGGTTCGATTCCTGCCTGGGTCGGCAACATTTTTTCGTGGAGATTGATAATGAAATTTTTTCTACGGTCATTCTCTCCCTTCCGCTGATTCAAGGAGGGCAGTTGTCAGTTTCTGGCGAAAGAATGTGCACTGTGCTGGTTAACCGCTTACATATAAGCCTGCCCAGGAAAAGTGTGGATAGGTAAACTGACCGGCTCAAAAATGACCCAGATAGTGTTGCCTTGGCCGTTAAACGCCAAAACAAACAAACTATTGAAATTCTTCTGAACTTCTTCAGCAACAAATTCCGTTTTAATATAAATATATGACAAACGGAATCTTTTCATATGAAATTTATTAAACTCGCCAAAGGCTCGTTTCATAAATTCCATATGAAATGACTTCGAGTGTAAGATCAACTGTATATGATCCAGCGTACGACAAAGCCTACAATAAAACATGTGCGCCAAACGAAGACTCAGATCAGCCTGCACATCTGCGCAAGCTGATCAGAGTCTTCGTTGTGCGCTCTAATGATAGCTAAATGCCAAATGTACCTTCATGCAGCAAGAGGGTCTACTTAGACGATAAGGATGCGCAGGCGGATCTGATTCTTCGCTGGGCGCACATGTAAAGTGTAGGAAATGCTGTGCCCCGGCTCTTATGAAAAATGCAACATACCACGTGTATGTGTTATCCTAATGATTCAAACGTTTTACTTTTTCAGTGTATACCTCTCTAGGAACGAGAAGACAAGCTCAGTTTGCTGCTTTAGACAGCGAGCATGTATATGTTGATTTCGGATTCTTATCAAATACGAATTCTGATATCACCGAAAAATTTTATTTGACCTCTAACGTTGCCTTTCATGACGATTGGCTGGATATTGCTGTTATAGAATTGAAACCAAGACAAGAGTATCCGCCACCACTGCTTAAGTTTGCACAGGCAACTGTAGATGGTAAATTTTCATTTGTGGGTCACCCGTTTGGAGAACCAAAACAATTAAACCAAGTTGATGGTCTTGTACAGATGGATAAACAAAAGAAAAAACGATTCGTCGACTGGAGTAGAAGTATAGCTGGTACCGATGGATTTTCAGAAATTGATAATCCAGAGAGAATTGTTTTTCATTGTTCGTTTACAAAAGGAGCCTCAGGGTCCCCCGGAATAGCAGTTGTTGGTGGCCAGGCTGCTGTGGTAACTGTGCTGCTTCGTGGGTATCCAGACTGGTACTATCACTCGAACGTGGACCAAAGAATCAAGAATAACGTTGACAACTCGCAGAGATTCGAACAAGGGATTAACATGACAAGTCTTTACTTTAAGATGCATGAAGTCGATAGTGATCTTTGTTATGCAATATTTGGTGCAGATCCGTAATTTTGAAGTATTGTACTGAACAGCCAATGTGAAAGCTGTTTAGAAAACATGTCGGAAATTTTAGTCAAACGGCATATTACACCACTTATGAGAGAAGCCTCCGTGGTGTAGTGGTCATGCTACTCGCATCTTAAACAATCTTTAAATTATAGAAATAAGATGTGATAAATGGCGTTAAATGTCTTCCAACATATTGAAAAATAATCATGCCCAATGACGCCAAAATGAAGATGATGATGTGAAGTTATAGAAAACAATGACGTTTTCCATCACAGAACGCCATATTGTTCTGGTCTGTCGAATTTTTACTTTCAAAATACTGCTGATTTTCTGACAGACATTATTTAAAACCTATTCAGACTGCAGACAGTTCAATTTTGACAACATAAACTGCGCTTATAGACTATATTCGTGTTGTTTTGAAGTTGTTTTTCTTTTATTTTTAAAATCTTATTTTACGATTTCGAAGAAACCGAGGGACGTACTTTTCTTGGATAATGATATTGTTTCTGCGTCCTTTTCTACATCAAAAATTCAGCTTTCGCACATGCGTATATGCTCTGCTTGGGATCTTAACAGCAACATTGTTTTTTTCTTCAAACGCTTCACAAACTTTCAGCTGTAGCATAAATATGCTGCAGATAATGATTTTTCTTTTTGTTTCTTTCTTTTCTTTTTTTTTTGGCAAATGTGAATTTTCTCTCTCGACAGTTACATGATTCATCCGCTCTGTTCATCACGAAAACACGCCTATACAGATATGACCCCATTCAACCCCACTTTTATATAGTAAAACTGGGGTTTCCGGGGGTACACCTTAGTTTTCTTATTTCTGCTCTAAAATATAGATTGTGAGTACTCATTAGAACCGCCTCGATGAGGCGGTTCTAACGAGTGCCCACAATCTATATTTGGAGCAGAAATAAGAAAAATATCACATTTTTTCATCATAAAATTTTCATTTTTTCAGCGATAAAGGTGGCAATGTATTTGTATAGGCGTGTTTGCGTAATGTCTTAGCGTCTTGATTCGCGATTTGATTGTTTAACCAATCGACATGCAGACATTGAACCAACCAGGTTGCGGCCTGCAAAGATGTAAATAAAGAAATTGGCAGATTGGATCCAGTAGCTGCCTAAAGCAGAATTGTTCAGAATTAACAAATTTGCAGGTATAAGCAGGATCTTTAGTGATTTGAAGTTAGCGGCGGAAACAAAATCGGTCACTTAATGTATACCAAGACCATAATTTCGGCTTCGAAAATTGGTTACTTTCATAAATATTAACGCACTTCACGAAAACACGCCTATATAATTTTGACTTCCTTAAGCCGCCCTTTTATATAGTAAAACTTATTCATACTGGTAAACTGCTTAGAGGATCTAAGCCTGCCCAGGCAAAGCAGTGCGAGTCGGCCCGTCCATGCTTATAAACTCTAATGGTTTCATTGGGCGGCAGGGCTTGAGATGTCACTTCATCTCATTGTCGGGTAAAGTCCCACAAAATTGGAAGCAACGTCTCCAAAATGACCTATACAGTGTTGACGGGGACGTTAAACCACAAATCACACAAACAAAATCATTACGAAAACACGCCTATAGAAATACATTGTAAATTTTTCCGTGCAAAAACGAAAAACTTCAGATGAAAAATTGTGATATTTTTCTTAATGGACGGGTTTGTAAAAAAAAAACCCTGCTTCGGGCGGCGGGCGTCGTCCGAGGTTTACCTTTTGGTTTACCTTTTTTCAAAGTGATATGTTACCTTTATTCTTCAGTGAATTGCTTTCATATTAGGACCGTTGCTTCATTGGAGTTATTCCTTTCAAACACAATCCATTAATGGCAACAAGTACCAAAGTTTTGGTGGAAATTGCCGTCTTTCGAACTAAGGTTTTTCGGTTCTCAAGTTAACCTTTTCAAGTGCCAGTGTAGAGACTACGGATCAGAGGATCGTGACTTCAAATCCCGGTGGAGGAATGTTTTTATTTTCTTCTTTTTTATTTCTTTCTATTTTTTGTTTTCATGCATAAACATACACAATTAGTATCCCCGCACAACGAAGTCCTGGGTCCAAGGTCATGGTCAATGGCTATTTTAAGAAAAACATTGGCATTGTTCTAGCACCTACATTTATAGGTAGATTTTAATATAACCTAACACAAATATTGCTTGTGATGCAATCTTGAGCATCTGCGACTTTCAGGGTTCTGGACCCAAGGTCAAGGTCACTGTGGTTATTTTTAGAAAAAAAAATGTCATTGATCTAGTGCCTACATTTATTGATGGATTTTTATGTAACTTCACACAAATGTTGGATATGATAATATCTTGAGCATGTTTGACTTCCAGGTTCCTGAGCTGGAGGTCAAGGTCATCGCGGCTATTTCAAGAAAAACTTTGTCATCGCTCTAGCGCCTACATTTATAAATCGATTTATATTAATAACTTCACACAAATATTGCTTGTGATGATATCTTGAGCAAGTTTGACTTAAAGTGTCCTGGGCCCAAGGTCAAGGTCACTTTGGATATTTTAGGAAAAACCTTTGTTATTGCTCAAACATCTTCATTTATAGAAGGATTTTAAAATATCTTCACACAAATATTGCTTGTGATGATATCTTGAGCAAAATAGAAGTGAAGGCAATGATCAGGAATCGATACAATTAACCAAAAGCTCCCATCAGAGACACCAAGGGAAAGAAACACAAACATGAAACAACTAGACCCTAATGGAAACATCACTAGCGGAAAGCCAAAAGGACAGTTACTTTCCCACAAAATGGCCAAATGGCTATCCAAAGCAAAATAATATAAGCCATATACACACTCAAAGACAAGCCAAACAAAAATAAACCACGACAGAAGAACCGCCTTGGAACGGTCAGTGAATCGAATTCCACTGGGGGTTGGGGGAGCTTAAATCGACTCTCGGAGTCAAGGTCACTGTGGCTATTTTTCGCCACGCCACATGAACCCGTGCCGAATGAGCATGGGCGGGCCGACTCGCGCCGCTTTGCCTGGGCAAGCTAAGACCCTCTTAGCGGTTTACCAGTACTCGTGTGTGGGTCGGTTTCAGCCCTGCGTGGAAGCATCATGCAGCCCATCTATTTCTTCAAGCCCCGATGGGCGGGGCCGTGTGGGTGCTCTTTAGAACCGCTTAAAATGAGCAGGTCCTAACGAGTACCCATTAAGATAACACGTTTCTAATAGCTAAAATGGTGTCTTTCATATGCGTTTAGAACTTACATTTTTCAGACGAAAATATGTGAAATCTTTCGTATTTCTAATTCAAATATAGATTGTTGGTGTGAGTGCCCACAATTTTATTTTTAGCCGAAAAAATGAAAATTTTTAGACGAAAAATTGTGATTTTTTTCTTATTTCTGCTCAAAATATAGATTGTTGGTACTCCTTAGAACCGCCTCATTGAGGCGGTTCTAATGAGTACCCACAATCTTCATTTTAGAGCAGAAATAAGAAAAATAAGGTTTACCCCTGTAATTCCCCGTTTTACTATATAAAAGTGGGATTCAAGGGGGTAAAATTAAAGAGGCGTGTTTTCGTGATGTGAGGCAAATAACGAATACCCATGTTAAACCCACTTTTCTCTGTATAAAATGGAATGTTGAGGGCTGTTCATAACACGGACTTGTTAGCATGATGTACATAGAGGATCTTACATGAGTGTTCATGCATTATTGAATTTATTAAACGAGTTGAGGAAAAGGGATAAAATGCGAGGCTTTGCCGAGCATTTTATTCCTTTTTCTCAACGAGTTTAATAAATTCAATAATACATGAGCACGAATGCAAGATTCTATTTATCATATGACATTTAAAACGCATTTTATTCACGATTGTTTACAAGAATGTCAATAGTCCGCCGTTAGTAAACGCGACGTCGTTATGGACGTCATACATGTAACGTTACGGGACGTAACTAGCTAATTTGCATATTTAATCCACTAGTGGATTATCGAAAATATTACATGGCGTTATTACACTCTCAGGCGCGACGTCATATGATAAAGCCTTGTCTTGGGGCATGCAGAAATAAGAAACAAATAATAACGTATAATTCCAATTCTGTATCACTATATACATTTCGAGCGATTTGATTGGTTGAATTAAACGTTTTATATTTTGATAAAATGCATGAGCTAGCACCTCAGATCTGTTTCACATAGCGACAGGTAGTAATATGACGTGACGTCGGACCCGCGCGTTACGTCATTATATATAAAAGACGTCAACGAGGTTCGATTAAAAGATGGAAAACTATTCAATACGTAATTGTTAGACGACAAATAAATATAATTTAAATACTTGACGTTTTTTTTTGTTTTGTTTTTTTTTTTCACTCGGATTTCTTTCAAAGATGGCAGTTGCTTAGGGAATAATTATTCTTGCACACCAGACAAGGAAATCCGTGATTTTACCCTGGGATAGAAATTTATGTTCTGACCCTGGTGTTCCGATCCAGGCAACTAACATAAATGCGCTTCAATTCTATGCAACTGTCGGAACTACTTACGCACTACTTTTATTCTGTAAACAGTATACATGTGCGAGCTGTAAAACTAACCGGAGGTATTGTGCAAGAAAAAGAATCCAATATGGGGTTCTGTTGTAGATGAGCGTTTCCAACCCTCGGGATGACCATGCTGAGCGGAACCTCGGCGTAGCCTCGGTTCCGCTCAGCACGGTCATCCCTCGGGTTGGAAACGCTCATCTACAACAGAACCCCATATCAGATTCTTATATTCCACCGTGGCCGTTGGTAAGTTTTGTCTCACGCTTTTGAAGCAATTTCGAAATTTTGGTTATAATTTTAACATTTCTATGACACAATAGGAATTATAAGGAATGAATTATCATTTTTTGTGGATATTATCTATGTGTAAATTCCGGCGAATCAATCACAAACTTAGCATGGAGCCCGTCGGACTTCATGCAGTTTGTGAGTGATTCGCTGGAGTTTACACATCGATACAATCCACAAGAATGAAATTAATTCCTATAATACCCTCTTAGCCCCACATTCGTTTATACAGAGTGATGTTTACGGGGGCATTCATTTCACGGACAAGTCAAGATGATGTTTCGTATCCTAATGTGCGAAAGATGTGCTGAAGTAGCAAACCACTATTCGAAGCGAAACTCGAACCCGTCGTAACAAATAGTACACATTGCAGCCTTTCTCTTTGCATTTTGATTTGCCTCAGAATAATTTGAAGCTGATTGCAAAAGCTTGTACTCTGTACAGCCAATGAAGTGGTTATGCAAAGAAAAACTATCCCACCAACTTCTGCTGCTAATTTTTACCCTTGTCTGCTGTTTTCAAGGGAGCCCTGGCAGCACACTGCATTTGCATGGACAATTGTCAGCATTCAGCACTATTGTACACCTACCGAAAATGAAAGGGGGCTAGAAATCGACCCCTGCCAGCTGTTTACTTTTTTAGCAATAACCAAATGCAGTCAACACACGGTATGAAACAGGAAGCGTAACGATAAATATCCCATAGCAGTTGTTTCGTATTTCAGTTACATCCCTTGATGTCCAGGTCATGTGACCATGAATTAATTTATTTCTCCACAATGACACAAAAACAATACACTGAATTCAAGATTTTGCTTTCATAATTGCCAAACAGTATTTAGACACTGAGTTTGATCCCTACCATTACTTATGAAGAAATTTCCCCATGTACACAGGCTGGAAACTGTGTTCTGCTACATGAGCTTATAAAGTATCCATGAAAGATTAATCGGTATGACGTACATGTATGTTTTGCGCTTAGTTTTCTTTTACCTAACCGTCACGTAGTGACGAGGTGAGCTTTTGTGATCACTTTTTGCCCGTCGTGCGTCAGTGCGTCCAAGGGACGTACGCATGAGGGATAAGTTGTGGGTTGCACAGCACACATTCGGACAAATTGTAACTCACAATGTTGTCCATCATAGACACATTGGTACAGACCCTACTACCGGGGTTTGTGCAACTCAGAACTTGACCCTGTACGTTCAGCCCCACAAGTGATGGTCAACCATGGACATTGTGTCCGAACTTGTGCAAATATGATGTTTGGGAATAACACCTATACCCCACGCCCTCTACCCCTGGAAGTAATTAGAAAATATCGACTTATGTGGTGCATATAACAAGTCGATTTCTCCCCACAAGTCCGGCCAGTACATATGAATCAACTCACAACTACCCTCTCATGGGAGTCAGTGCGTCCGTGCGTCCGTAAGCACTTTTTAAACGACATCTCCTCCTAAACCACTGATCGGATTTTGACCAAACTTCGAAGGAGAAGAACTCAATAAGTACTTGTGCTTTCGTTCTTATCCTATGATTTGTTTGTATTTACTTGCTTGTATAATTTATATTAATTCCGAAATAAATATGTTTAAACCAAACTTCGAAGGAATTATCCTCAGGTGGTCCCCTTTCAAAGTTGTTCAAATGGTTCCGGTCCGCTGCACATCAAGGAATAGATTTTTTGGTGAAAACTTAAAAAATCTCCTCTGAAACCGCAAGGCCCAGGTCTTCAATATTTGGTGTGCAGCTTCACCTATAGTGGATCTCTACCAAGAGCGTTCAAATTATAGCACTGGGGCCAAAAATGCCTCCGTTCCGGGCCCTTTGGTTTTACATAGACGTACATAGGGAAAACTTTAAAAATCTTCTTGTCTGAAACCAGAAGGCTCAGATGTTTGATATTTGGTATGAAGCTTCGTCTTATGGACCTCTACCAAGATTGTTCAAATTATAGCCCTTGGGCCAAAAATACCCCCGTTCCGGGGCCCTTTGGTTTTACATAGACTTACATTGGGAAAACCTTTAAAAAATTCTTGTCTGAAACCAGAAGGCTCAGGTATTCAATATTTGGTGTTTAGCTTCACCTAGTTGACCTCTACCAAGATTGTTAAAATTATAGCCCTGGGGCCAAAATTTCCACGCTCCGGGGCCTACTGGTTTTACATAGACTTACAAAGGGAAAACCTTTAAAAATCTTCTTCTCTGAATCCATAAGGCTCAGGTGTCTGATATTTGGAACGAAGCTTCGTCGTATGGACCTCTACCAAGTTTGTACAAATGAAAGCCCTGGAGCAAAAAATGCCCCGCTCGGGGGCCTTTTGATATTACATAGACTTACATAGGGAAAACCTTTAAAGTCTTCTTGTCTGAAACCAGAAGGCTCAGGTGTTTGATATTTGGTATGAAGCTTCGTCTTATGGGCCTCTATCAAGATTGTTCAAATTATAGCCCTGGGGCCAAAACTGTCCCCGCCCCGGGGCCCTTTGGTTTGACATTGACTTAAATAGGGAAAACCTTTAAAAATCTTCTTATCTGAAGCCAGAAGGCCTAGTCAGGTGTTTAATATTTGATATGAAGCTTCGTCTTATGGACCTCGACCAAGTTTGTTCAAAGTGTAGCCCTGGGGCCAAAAATACCCCCGTTCTGGGGCCCTTAGGTTTTACATAGACTTACATTGGGAAAACCTTTAAGACTATTCTTGTCTAAAGCCAGAAGCCTCAGGTGTTTGATATTTGGTATGAAGCTTCGTCATATGGACCTCTAACAAAATTGTTCGAATTATAGCCCTGGGGCCAAAAATGCCCACTCCCCGCGGCCCTTTGGTTTTACATAGATTTACATAGGAAAACTTTTAAAAATTTCCCTGTCTGAAACCAAAAGGCTCAGGTGTTTGATATTTGGTGTAAAGCTTCGTCTTATGGACCTCTATCAAGATTGTTCAATTTAGGGCCCTGGGGGAAAAATGCCCCTACCCTGTGGCCCTTTGGTTTGACATTGCATTATATAGGGAAAACCTTAAAAAATCTTCTTGTCTGAAACCAGAAGGCTCAGGTGTTTGATATTTGGTATGAAGGTTTGTTTTATGCACTTCTATCAAGATTGTTCAAATTATAGCCCTTGGGCGAAAAATGCTCCCGCCCCGGGGCCCTTTGGTTTTACTTTGACTTATATAGGAAAACTCTTAAACTATCTTCTCCTCAGAAACCGCAAGGCCCAGGTCTTTGATGTTTGGTGTGTAGCTTCATCTAGCGGACCTCTACCAAGATTGTTCAAAATATAGTCCTGTGGCCAAAAATGCCCCCGCTCCGGGGCCCTTTGGTTTGTAATAGACTTACATAGGGAAAACCTTTAAAAATATTCTTGTCTGAAACAAGAAGGCTCAGGTGTTTGATATTTGGTATGAAGCTTCGTCTTATGGACCTCTATCAAGATTGTTCAACTGTTGGCCCTTGGGCCATAAATGCCCGCGCCCCGTGGCGCATTGGTTTTACATTGACTTATATAGGGAAGACCTTTATAAATATTCTTGTCTGAAACCAGAAGGCTCAGGTGATTTATATTTGGTATGAAGGTTTGTCTTATGCGCCTCTATCAAGATTGTTCAAATTATAGCCCTGGGGCCAAAAATGTCCCCGCCCCGGGGCGCTTTGGTTTTACAATGACGTATATAGGGAAAAATCTTAAAAAATCTTCTCCCCTGAAACCGCAAGGCCCAGGTCTTTGATACTTGTTGTGTAGCTTAATCTAGCGGACCTCTACCAAGATTGTTCAAATTATAGTCCTTTGGCCAAAATGCCCCCGCTCAAGGGCCCTTTGGTATTACAGAGACTTACATGGGAAAATCTTTAAAAAAGTATTCTGATCTGAAACCAGAAGGCCCGGGTGTTTGATATTTGGTATGAAGCTTCGTCTTATGGACCTCTATCAAGATTGTTCAACTGTGGGCCCTGGGGCCAAAAATGCTCTTGGGGCCCTCTGATTTTACATTGACTTATATAGGGAAAAACTTTTAAAATCTTCTTGTCTGAAACCTGAAGGCTCAGGTGTTTGATATTTGGTATAAAGGTTTGTCTTATGGACGTCTATCAAGATTGTTCAAATTATAGCCAAAAATGCCCCCCCCCCCCCACTTCCACACCCCGACCACCCGGGCCCTTTGGATTTCCATTGACTTATAAAGATCTTCTAGTCTGAAACCGCAAGGCCCAGGTCTTTGGTATTTGGTGTGAAGCTTCATCTTGTGGACCTCTACAAAGATTGTTCAAACAAAAGCCCTTGCGCCAAAAAATATCCCACCCCGGGGCCTTTTGGTTTTACATTGACTTATAAAGGAAAAATCTTTTTAAAAATCTTCTTCACTCAAACCGCAAGGCCTAGGTCTTTGATATTTGGTTTGAAGTTTCATCTAGTGGACCTCTTTCAAGATTGTTCAAATAAGAGCCCTGGGGCCAGAAATGCCCCGCCCCGGGGCCATTTTGCTTTACTTTGACTTATACAGGGAAAATCTTTAAAAAATTCTTCTCTGAAACTAGAAGGCTCAGGTTTTCGATATTTGGTATGAAGGATCGTCTTGTGGACCTCTATCAAGATTGTTCAAATTATAGCCCTGGGGCCAAACATGTCCCTATCCCGGGGCCTTTTTGTTTTACATTGACTTATATAGGAAAAGTCTTTTTCTCTGAAACCACAATGATCAGGTTTATGATATATTTGGTGTGTAGTTTCATTTAGTGGACCTCTACTAAGATTGTTCAAATTATAGCCCTGGGGCCATAAATTCCCCCGCTCCGGGTCCCTTTGGTTTCACATTGACTTATATAGAAAAAAAAATCTTAAAACATCTTCTCCTTCTGAAATTGCAAGGCTGAGGTCTTTGATATTTGGTGTGTAGCTTCATTTAATAGACCTCTATCAAGATTGTTCAAATTATAGCCCCCGCCCCGGGGTCCTTTGGTTTTACATTGACTTATATGGGAAAAAATCTTCTGGCCCCCGCCCCGGGGCCCTTTTGGTTTTACGTTGACTTATATAAGAAAAATCTTTTTCTCTGAAACCTGAAGGCTAATATTTTTGATATTTGATATGAAGGTTCGTCTTGTGGACCTCTATCAAGATTGGGACCCTGGGGCCAAAAATGCCTCTACCCCGGGGCCCTTTGGTTTTACATTGACTTATATAGGAAACATTTTTTAAAACATCTTCTCCTCTGAAACCGCAAGGCCCAGGTCTTTGATATTTGGTTTATAGCTTCATCTAGTGAACCTTTACCAAGATTGTTCAAATTATAGCCCTTGCACCAAAAAATGGCCCCGCCCCTGGCCTTTTGGTTTGACATTGACTTATATAGGAAACATCTTTAAAAAGTCTTTTTCTCTTAAACCGCAAGGCCCAGGTTTTGATATTTGGGCATAAGTATCATCTAGTGGACCTCTATCAAGATTGTTCAATTAGAGCCCTGGGGCAAAAATGCCCCTGCCCCGGGGTCCTTTGGTTTTACATTGACTTATACTAGGAAAACCTTTAAAAATCTTCTTGTCTGAAACCAGAAGGCCAAGGTGTTTGATATTTGGCATGAAGCTTCGTCTTATGGACCTCTATCAAGATTGTTCAACTGTGGGCTCTGGGGCCAAAAATGCTCCTGGGGCCCTTTGATTTTACATTGACTTATATAGGGAAAACCTTTAAAAATATTCTTGTCTGAAACCAGAAGGCTCAAGTATTTGATATTTGGTATAAAGGTTTGTCTTATGGACGTCTAACCATATTGTTCAAATTATAGCCAAAAATGCCCCCCCCCCCTTCCACACCCCCCAACCACCCGGCCCTTTGGATTTACATTGACTTATAAAGGTCTTCTAGTCTGAAACCGCAAGGCCCATGTCTTTGAGATTTGGTGTGAAGCTTCATCTTGTGGACCTTTGCAAAGATTGTTCAAATAAAAGCCCTTGCGCCAAAAATGCCCCACCCCGGGGCCCTTTGGTTTTACATTGACTTATAAAGGAAAAATCTTTTAAAAAAATCTTCTTCTCTCAAACCGCAAGGCCCAGGTCTTTGATATTTGGTTTGAAGTTTCATCTATTGGGCCTCTTTCAAGATTGTTCAAATAAGAGCCCAGGGGCCAGAAATGCCCCGCCCGGGGCCATTGTGCTTTACTTTGACTTATACAGGGAAAATCTTTAAAAAATTTCTTCTCTGAAACTAGAAGGCTCAGGTTTTCGATATTTGGTATAAAGGATCGTCTTATGGACCTCTATCAAGATTGTTCAAATTATAACCCTGGGGCCAAACATGCCCCCATCCCGGGGCCTTTTTGTTTTATATAGGAAAAGTCTTTTTCTCTGAAACCACAATGCTCAGTTCTTTGATATTTGGTTTGTAGTTTCATTTAGTGGACCTCTACTAAGATTGTTCAAATTATAGCCCTGGGGCCATAAATTCCCCCGGTCCGGGGCCCTTTGGTTTTACATTGACTTATATAGAAAAAAAATCTTAAATATTCTTCTCCTTCTGAAACTGCAAGGCTGAGGTCTTTGATATTTGGTGTATAGCTTCATTTAGTAGACCTCTATCAAGATTGTTCAAATTATAGCCCTGGGGCCAACAATCGCCCCGCCTCGGGGTCCTTTGGTTTTACATTGACTTACATTGGAAAAAATCTTCTTGCCCCCGCCCCGGGGCCCTTTTGGTTTTACGTTGACTTATATAAGAAAAATCTTTTTCTCTGAAACCTGAAGGCTAATATGTTTGATATTTGGTATGAAGGTTCGTCTTGTGGACCTCTATCAAGATTGGGGCCCTGGGGCCAAAAATGCTTCCACCCGGGGGCCCTTTGGTTTTACATTGACTTATATATAGGAAACATTTTTAAAAAATCTTCTCCTCTGAAACCGCAAAGCCCAGGTCTTTGATATTTGGTTTATAGCTTCATCTAGTGGACCTTTACCAAGACTGTTCAAATTATAGCCCTTGCATCAAAAAATGCCCCCGCCCCGGGCCTTTTGGTTTGACATTGACTTATATAGGAAAAAATCTTTAAAAAAGTCTTCTTCTCTGAAACCGCAAGGCCCAGGTTTTGAGATTTGGGCTGAAGTATCATCTAGGGGACCTCTATCAAGATTGTTCAATTAGATACCTGGGCCAAAAATGCCCCTGCTCCGGGGTCCTTTGGTTTTACATTGACTTATACAGGGAAAACCTTTAAAAATCTTCTTGTCTGAAACCAGAAGGCTCAGGTTTTTGATATTTGGTATGAAGGTTGTTCTTGTAGACCTCTATCAATATTGTTCAAATAATAGCCCTTAGCCCAAAATTGCCCCCGCCCTTGGGCCCTTAGGTTTAACATTGATTTAAATTGGGTAAACCTTTAAAAATCTTCTTTTCAGAACCATCCACTCCACCTTATATTACCTACCATTTTATCTGTACAATAAGGATCAGGTGAGCGATCCAGGGCCAGGGCTATTATGGCCCTCTTATAGTCCAGTCCAGATTTTATCCAATCAGCAATGCTCAAACATGCATGATCTCATATTTTTTAAGTAGTACATAAATGCATCACGTAAACATGTCCGTGAAATGAAAACCACCCCCCCCCCCCCAAACCCAACATTATATAGGAAAAAATGGGGTTTACGGGGTATACATTATTTTTCTTATTTCTTCTCCAAGACATAGGTTGTGGGTACTCGTTAGAACTGCCTCGATAAGGCGGGTCTAACTAGTACCAACAACCTATGTTTGGAGTCCAAATAAGAAAAATATCCCGGATTTTCATCAGAAAAGTAGCCATTTTGGAGATAAGAAAAAAATGCACTATGTCACATGGATGTGTTATCGTAATGTTTAAGATGTTTAATGTCATCCACTATGATAACACACCCATGTGCTAAGACGGTGTCTTTCCTTTGCTAGATTTAACGTTTTTCAGCAGAAAAAAGTTGATATTTTTCTTATATTTAGTTCGAATATAGATTGTTGGTGCTCTTTAGAACCGCATCAGTGAGGCAGTTCTAACGAGTACCTACAAACACTTTTTTTCTGAGGACATTATGAGAAGTAGTGAATACCCCCGTAAACCCCAGTTTTCTCTATATAATGTGGGGTTTAGAGGATTGTTCATTTGACGGGCTTGTGTAACACTACCGGTCTTAAAGAATAGAGAAGTTAAAAGTCATTTTTTTAATGTTCATCAATTCATGCCGAAAGCAAAGTGAGCCTGTCGTCTTACATAGGTGAAAAACAGTCTGCCAGGCGAACGAAATGCCCAGCTTATATAGTGCTCCCCACTCAGGCAAGCCCTGTGCCCAGTGGTTCTGCAACATGACATTTAGATAGGTTTATGATGTCTATTGATCTCCTACAATCACCCTGGTAGTTTCGTCTGCCGTGAGGTGACCAATGAGAGCCATAGAACGGATGGTTTCCTGGAGGAGAGACAGATTGCTTACAATTAAAGTTGACATATAAACAAATTATAACAGTGTGGTTCACTTAAAATTGAGGTTTTACGTCCTTATCAACACTTAATATCATTAAAGTACACCAGATTAACTTAAAAAAAAACTTGAAAGAAAAATAGTACGATCGTAATTGATAAACTTATACTATTGTCATTGAAAGGTTGTTTCTTATCGAAAGTCTAGTCCTATACACAGTCCATATCATTGAAGAAACCACTAGTGAGTTAAATGTCCACGTGTTTATGGGAAGCTTAATGTTTCTAATCACGTCCAGCGTAGACCCTGCGCAGACGGTTGTATAGAATCTGCGCTTACCTGAAATATATCGATGTTTTATCGTAGACCCTGCGCAGACGGTTGTATAGAATCTGCGCTTATCTGAAATATATCGATGTTTTAGCGTAGACCCTGCGCAGACGGTTGTATAGAATCTGCGCTTATCTGAAATATGTCGATGTCTTAGCGTAGACCCTGCGCAGACGGTAGTATAGAATCTGCGCTTATCTGAAATATGTCGATGTTTTAGCGTAGACCCTGCACAGACGGACGCTACATATACATGCCGTCAATGAAGACGCCGCCATCACATGGAATGATCTCGTCGGGCTCCATGCCCGCAGGAATACACGATAAGTCAAAGTCTTGGATTACAGGTTCATCAATGGCCTGTTCATACAGATAAAGTTCGCATTCCATTGAATGATAGTACGCTGCGTCCTTAAGTTGATGGAAGGGGCAGTTGATTGTCTGTGAAGAAGCATTCATTAACATAGGCCCGGCTTCCGTCATAGTTGCTATTGTTCGAATCTGTTTTCTTTTCCCGTGATGAGCAGGTTGTCCACTTTTGCCAAATCTCTGTTTATGATTTCCGGCCCGTAAGGGCTCGGATGGAGTATACTAAAAATTCCCTGTACTATGACAGTGTTATAACTTTTTACATGTGCATATAGGCCATCCATCAGTTTTTTATCGTGTACACAATGACAAGGTTATTAAAGTGTCACAATAGTCCAGTATTGTCCGGCTTGTCGTCCCTCAATAAGGTTGTAGGCTCTCAGTATGTTACTTCAGCGTTGTGTATTTTTCTGGAATAATGATTTTGTTTCTTTTTATCAACTAATGGAATTAATTTTTAGTTTTCGGCATGAAAGATGTTCTGGATTTAAGTTGTTGAAAGACGGAAGGTAGGATAGATCTTTTTGCTAAGTTCTTGCATTTCAATGGCTTCCTTGTCCGTCGGGGCACTGGGCAGAGCTGTAGGTGTATCGTCACGTGTCTCTAACAAACGTTCTGCCGCCGACATGTCGTTGATCACCGGAATCGCATTTGTCGCCTCTTTCCTTACCTGCCCGATGGCACCTAGATATCTCAAACGCCAGGGTTGTTTGCAATATTTGAAGTACAGAAATATAGCAATGCCAATAATTATAGAACTACCAGCCGCTATTAATGCATACGCCCAACCTGGGAGTTCCCAAAAGTCGTCTGCTACATGGGTTCAAGGTCATGTAAGCTTTCTATAAGAGAGTCCATGGGAATTGATTTTAAGGCTTTGATTTTGTTAGGGAGGTGTGAATGTTTAAAATAAGAAACGTTTTTGATGAAAGGTTCCCAAATTTTTACACCAGTCAAGTTCAGATTTTCTTTAATCAAAGAAACTAGGTCATCAGTCACTTGTTCCGTTGATTCTGGGGTAAAGAAGGGCATTAAACTGATAAAAAACCTTTTCCGCACGGCACCTTTTCCCAAGGCGGACCGTGTCTAATGGAGGTCTAATGACCACGGTTGTCAAAGTAGGAATTTGATCTTCACATGTGACTGAAAATCGTAAAATCCTTTGTGTAACTACAAGCCAGGCCCCATCCGCGAGATTTACCGCACGAGGAAGATACGAGTTTGGCTGAATAACCCTTTTTCAAAACTTATCTATCTTGTCTGGGTGGTCCAAGAACAAGGCCAATATACATTTATTACTCAAGTTAACCGGAAATATAGCTGTCCTAAGATTACAAGTCCCAAGTATTGGCTTTGAGCATTCTCGAAGTTGATACGAATCCAGGAGTACATATTTTGTTCTTTGAACATTGATAGCGATCCCGCTCGCTTCTAACTGATAGCGAGCAACCATAGCATGAGTGTCGGAAGTTTCAAAACTACTATTTATCAATGGTAAGCCAAGTTTTATTACCTGATAAATCTCGAAGGAGTGGTCGTATTGAATCAGAGGTACTGTTATTGTAGCGATCATCTGATCTTCATCTAGGAAGGTTGATACTTGCAGAGATCTATAGTATTGCCATAGACCTGTCATAGGGTCATAGGGCAGTTTCAAATTAGGGGGAAGCCGACTACTTATACCATCCAGAATTTGCTTTAGTTCGAAAGGATCTATTATTTCGGTAGACAATTTAGCCAAAGATAGAATCCCAAGTTGTGTCTTAAAATGTTCAAACAGAAACACACCTTGTAAAGAGAAGCATTTTAATTCTTCAATAAAAATATCCGCTTGCAAATAGAGCGGTGTGAACTCACTGAGTTCCAAAAGATCCAATTGTAACTTTTCTGTAATATTTGAAAGTTTATTGTCCAAGTCCGTCAAGCTTTCAAGTATGTCATTTATTGTCTGTCTGTTTCGATCTATGCTTAATTTCGACGCGTTTATCATTCATAGACTGTCCTCTAAAACATGGGCTATTTTCTGCTCATTTCCCGAAAAAGCGGCTATATTTTTTCGCAACGAACCTATTTGATCATCAGTCACTACGCCGAAAAGATGAAGAAACGGCTAGAAAATGGACACTAGAGAGCGCTTGCTTCGGGGTTGCAGAAATTTGTATTTAGCGAACCCAGCAACAGTGTCAATGTAGTTTACCTGGAGTGCATTTACTTCGCGACCCAAGTTTATTATGGTGTCCCTATAATCTGGCGTGCGCGGAGAGTCGAACTTTGCAGCAGTACTTTTAACCAGATCTTTTGTTTTCTGAATGTCCTTCGACAATTTGGACAAAAACTGCCTATATGGCGATAGCTCAATCACCATTGATATCATCCAATGTGACCTTGTTAACCCTGCATCACTTATTTTTGTAAACACGGCGTTTTGTCTCAACAGAATCAGTCATTTGTGCCAGTTGGCAAAGCAAGAAAAGAGGGACCAACGGTGTCATTGTAATCTGCAAAATATTTGTATAGACAATTACCAGCCTGTACCTATAATTATTTACAATAATGTTAATGTATGTGTTTTATTATCAAATGCCCTGCAGGCAGGACACTTTCATCCCACTACATTACCATATTTACAGTACATTATTATTTCAATGATAACATGTCATAAAATACAGTATGAAGCCTATATTAATTCAGCAACAGCCTGAAGCAAAGTCCGTATTTTACTGCTTTGTTCACTTTGATTATTTTTTGATAGTCCTTGCTTGGGAACCGAAGACACCTTTGTTGTGTCAATTTCCATCGGCTCATTACTCATAGTGCTTTCGTCCAAGCTTGGCGTTCGGCGCCGTAGTTTCTTTCTTAATTCAGTGAGGGGAATATCATCATCGGGATTTGTATCTGACGATGATGACCCGTGGAGGTCATCTGTCACTACTTAATCATTTTGACCTTGGTGGTCACTAATGGAGGCCCTTTCCTCCTCAGATGAGCTTTCACTGTCAAAATCAGGGGGAACAACATACGCGGCCCTGCGCATTGGTCGCCCGTTCTCGGTCTTCGGTATAGACTATTCAGTGACATCGGCAGGCCGTATGTTATTGCTGTGGACTTTAACTAACCGACCATCTAGTTGAGACCGTATTTCAAAATTGTGTATCCCTGTTTTTCGTACGATACGGTAATATGGAATCCACTTACTTTCCAGTTTGCATTTACGTCTACTATTCTTAAGGAAGACTGGGTCACCCACCTTATAGTCTATGTCTTAAGCTTTTTAATTTGCATAAAAGGCTTGCCAGCGTTTAGCTTTCCTCAGATTTTTATGCATGGTCATAAAAGCTTCGTGTGACTTCTCAAGCGTGATTAGATGATGCATTTCACCTTGGTATCTTCTTCTAGGTTTAAGCAGAGCATCTTATGGCACAGTGGCTTCACAGTCGATCAGTATTGCAAATGGAGAGAAACCTCTGCTTTCACTAGTACTAAATCTTATACTACTCAGTACTGATGGTAAATTAACATCCCAAAAAGCTATATTATCATTTAATCGCTTAGCCATGAGACTATTCATGGTTTTATTGAAACGTTCAATAACTCCATTACTCTGCGGGTGATATACAGATGATGTGTGTGATGTTAAGTTCTTTAAGGGTCTCACGCATAATTTGATTAACGTACCCAGACCCGTTATCTGACGTTATGCTAATGGGATAGGAATATCTACTGCATATTTCGTCTAACAGAAGTTGTACTACTGTTTCGGTGGTTTTGTCCTTGACCGCAAAGGCTTCTGGGTAACCACTGTACAGGTCAATGAATGCTATGATGTACCTATTTCCAGCCCGACTCAATGGGTATGGGCCCGATGTGTCAACCGCTATGGAAGCAAAGGGGTATGGTGGAATGTCGGGAATTTCCACCGATGCTTTTGTTTTCTGTTGCGAGTGTTGCTGACAGGTAACACACCGTGAAACATATTCATAGATATCTTTATACAGGTTTGCCCAGTAATATTTCTGTCGGACATTGTCGTAGACCTTGTCTTTTCCGAGATGACCTAGCTGATCATGATACTCAGCACAGACTGCTTGTCTTAAGTGTACAGGTATGCAGAGCCTAATAATGGGGTCATCATCTTTATTTGACAGGTAGTACAGTATATCATCCATAATTAAATATCTACTGTATGTTGCCTTACATGCTTCATTGGCCATTAATTTCTCTTTTATAACCCGCAATTCATCATCTTTCATTTGCTCAACTGACATGTTTAGGTCAGTATCTTTCAGGACGGGTTTTTCTTTATCATTGTTTACTTGTAACTGTGCATTTATGAATTGCCTTGGATTTATTTGATTAGTATGTATGCAATTGACCTGCAAGGTGTGGTCATGTGCATCTTCTTGCTTTAAGGAACCTGTGTCTGCCTGATCGTCAATGTGCACAATCCTGGACAACATGTCTCCGCACGAATTGGCCGTTCCCCTTATAAACTTGAGCTCACAATCATACGAAGAGATATGTAAGCTCCATGTTGCCAATTTTTGTTATTTGAGACAGATGGCTTGTTTATGATATGCATTAGTGGTTCGTGGTCACATTTTATAATAAACTTTGACCCATGTAGGAAGCAGTCCAGTTTTTCTAGCGCATACTTAATAGCAAAGGCCTCTTTTTCAATCACTGACCATTTTTGCTGGGAAGCGCTTAGTTTATGTGATAAAAAGTAAATGGGTTCTCATTTGGTACGTTAGGCAAAATACTGTCTTCTTCATCACAGGGCTGCACAAGTACTGCACCTACACAGTCATTTGATGCATCTGTGTACAAGATATAGTTTTTACCTAGGTCCGGGTACCCCAGCATAGGAATAGCCGTCAGATCAGCTTTCAACTGATCAAAAGCCTGCTGTACCCCTTGACCCCACGTGAATTTTGCATACTTCCGGGTCAGCTTAATTAATGGTTCGGCTATAGCGGAAAAAGATGGAATGAACCGTCGATAATATGAACATAAACCAATGAATGATCTTACATCTTTTACGCATGTTGGCTCAGGCAATGCTCTTATACTTTTCACTTTTTCAGGGTCAGGTTTTATCCCATTTTTACTGATTAAGAACCCTAAGTAGTTGGTTTCTGTTTGTAAGAAAGTGCATTTCTTTAGCTTAAGCTTAAGGTTATGTTGGCGTAGCCGGTCGAATACTGTTTGTATATGTTCAAAATGTTTTTCTAAAGTGGGACTGAAAATAATTATGTCATCCAAGTATGGGACAGCGAAGTCACTGCAATCTTCAAGGACGATTGTCATAAGCTCTAGGAACTTTGAAGGCCCATTCAAGACCCCGAAGGGCATGGTGCGAAACTGGAAGAGACCCCTGTGGCACGTGAATGCCACCTTTTCTCTGTCAAGGGGATTTACCTTAAGCTGCCAATAACCGCTCTTCAAGGCAAGACTGTAGTAATATTTTGCGCCCCCCTAGCCGGGCTAATATATCGTCCATTACTGGTAGAGGAAAGGAGTTTGACTTGGTAACCTTATTCAGTTGCCGGAAGTCAACACAAAAGCGATGTGAGCTATCATTCTTTTTGGCCAAAAGGCATGGAAACGACCACGGGCTATTAGATCGTTCTATGATTTTGGCTTCAAGCATTTCATCTATAGCCCTATCTAGCATTTTGTGATCGTTAAGGGGGGTACGGTAAGGACGTAGTTTGATGGACTTTGCATTACCTGTGTCTACCGAGAACAGCAATGTATCTGTCTGTCCAAGCTGTGTATCTTTTTCAGCAAAGATATCCACATTTTCACAAATTAATTTGTTAACCCTATCTTCATATTCTGGCGGTACATTAACATCAGCCAGTAGGTCTGTCTCTGATGGTTCACTGACCTCATTAATATATGTTGACATGCTAACAAGGTTTTCGGAGGATAAACAGATTGCTCGACCAACTACACAACCTCTACGTAGCCTATAGGTTTTATTGGTGGTATTAGTTATCATGACAGGTAATGATCTACTATTGCTAATGTTTACAACAGCGTTTGTCAATGTTAGCCCTGGTTCTGAACTCAAGAAACCTTTATTTACTTCGCATATTTGATACATATTTGATGATAAATCGGCCCTCGCACTGATTTTACCTGTGCATAGGCAACAAGTTTGTGATTTAATAACTTGGGCTTTTGTTAACCTGACTAAAGAGGCAATTTGTAGGTCTTGCTCAAAGGGAATGAATGATTTACCAATTTTAAAACAGTTCAAGTCATAATTAAGTCTTACCCCTTTATCTGTAAGAAAGTCCAAACATAAGATTACATTTCTGTTTATATTGTTCACTACATAAAATTTTTGACTTATTTTCTCCCCACCAATTTTAATGGTTAACTCCACACTGCCATCAACCGACAGGGTAGTACCGTTTACACCCTGAAGGTTTACATTTACAATTTTTGAGACTTTTGAGGTTTTAATCTTTCATATATTTTTCTATGTAAAAGAGAAACAGAAGCCCATCTATCCACTAGTGACCTAATTCTTTGTTTGCTTATTTTCATAATACATGAATTTGGGCTTCCAGCCAAGTTTATTGAAAATACGTCTTTTGCTTCAGTTTGTTTGCTGATACACCCACTCCTTACAGCGGCTTCTTTCTGTAAGGAGCGCTTTAGTTTTCCTGTCGCTGTTTAGTATCACCTAAATTCGGACACCTCGCGCGAATGTGTCCTTGTTGTGATGTGCGTTGAGCTCATCCTGATTTGCCATCTTAACAAGCAGAAAAGAATAAACAAACACTTACCGGTTCTCAGAGCTGTAATTGCCGTTGTTCTGCCGTCGTCGTCGTGTCGTCGTTACCCTAGTTCGTCATCCTGTCGTAAGGCACCAAAAGGAAACCGGTGTAACACTACCGGTCTTAAAGAATAGAGAAGTTAAAAGTCAATATTCTTTAATGTTCATCAATTCATGCCGAAAGCAAAGTGAGCCTGTCGTCTTACATAGGTGAAAAACAGTCTGCCAGGCGAACGAAATGCCCAGCTTATATAGTGCTCTCCACTTAGGCAAGCGCTAAGCCCAGTGGTTCTGCAACATGACATTTACATAGGTTTATGATGTCCATTGATCTCCATCAATCACACTGGTAGTTTCGTCTAGCGTGAGGTGACCAATGAGAGCCATAGAACGGACGGTTTCCTGCAGCAGAGACAGATTGCTTACAATTAAAGTTGACATATAAACAAATTATAACATCCTCACCCTTGTTTTGCTTTTTAACATTAATTGAATATCTTAATTATAAGGTTGGTGACCGTTTGTTTTATAACCTCTTATGCGTAGGACAAAAGTGTTACACTTGCTCACGTGATGCTAGTTTATGGGGCTGGTATCAGAAGTCTTACACTTTGAGAAAAAGCGCTGACAGTAAATGGTGCTTAGAAAAGAGCTAGCTCCAGCAACATTCTTATTTTTAGCCAGCGCATGACAAAACCATCAATAAGATCACCCAGAAAGGCAAACTTTGCAGGTACTCAACGTTGAGTCACGGGTAATTGGCAAACAGTGCAGGCCCCATCACACGTCTAATCACGGTCTACATTGTTTGCAAAATGTTCAGCCATTTTCCTAATAAAAATTGAAGAAAACACAACCTGACGCCCCAAAATTTTGAAATGGATTGAAGCTATATATATATATGGTGTAATATTCTATTTGGTACAAAAAAAAGAATGTGGAAGGCTCAGACATCCTCTAGGACACTACCGGGTGAGTTTATTATTGATGGTCAGTATTTCGCCGAATCTTACTAAAACAAAACGAGTTTTGCTTGAATTGAGGTTTTACGCCCCCTTCAACACTATTTACGTCATTTTGGAGACGTTAAAAAATAAATGAATAATTCTCGTCGGTACAATTCCAATTCCGAATTTTACCGCTTTAGATCTTACCAAACACGAAAATTTTTGAACAAAACATCATTTTTAGAATTCCGTTTATCACATGACGTCGTGTCTGAGAATGTAATAACGCCATGTAACAAAATTCGACAATCTACCGTAGTAGTTGATTGAATATGCAAATTAGTTAGATACGCCCCGTCTGGTTACATGTTCGACGTCCTTAACGACGTCGCGTTTACTAATGGCGGAATGTTGATATTTTTTTTGTAAAACAATCGTGAATAAAATGTGTTTTAAATGTCATATGATAAATAGAATATTGCATTCCTGCTCATGTATATGTGGACTCGTGCTTTTGGGGCATTGGTTCCTGCTACATTTTTAGTTATAAAGGAAGATGTGAATGTGCGACCAAAGAGAAATCGGAGAGAGCATACTTGCAACAGTGCATACTTTGCAGTCCCATCTGAATCGTCGCAGGTCGCTTGTTTTAACCCGGAATCCTGACTTATTCACCGCGCTGAGGTGACTGCACGAGTGCACAGGTCTTTCTCTTTACTGTGTACTGCACTTCACGCTAGCAGTTCCACTATCCCCGGCGCCGTATTTTACTCCTATCCTGCTGTTTACGACAATCCCTATCTTTGGAAACAGTGTAGATCCAGATCAGATTAATGAATTTGTAGGAATAAATTACATCAAGTGATCTGATAGGTTCAAATGCAGAAATGGGTGTGGCTAAACGGAATATTCAGCAAGAGAAGGGTTAAATGGCGTCCTCGGCGTCAGCATGCACAAACGAATCGTGTTTTGGTATGTGTTAAATTGCTTCCCATACCTTGGCCCATTATATTGTTCTTTTCGTAGTACGGGGGTACTGAACACTTCCCACACCCCTGCTTATGACTTTAATCCGAACACACAGACTTATTCGTTTTGCGTTATATGTGTTAAGCTCTCGCCCAATTTTGCTTTTGTTTGTTTGTTTGATTGGAGGTTTGACGTCCCCGTCAACACTGTAAAGGTCATTTTGGAGACGTTGCTTCCAATTTTGTGGGACTTTTACCCGACATTGAGATGAAATGACTTTTCAAGCCCTGTCGCCCAATGAAACCAATTGGGTTTATTTGCATGGACGGTCCGCCTCGCACCGCGGTTCCTGGACAGGCTTAGATTCTCTAAGCGGTTTACCAGTACTAGTGTGCGGGCCGGGTTCAGCTCTGTGTGGAAGCATCATGCAGCCCATATATTTCTTGAAGCCCCTATGGGCGGGGGCCGATCGCCCAAATATTTATCCTATCCGTGTCAATAAGGTCAAGGTCACACACTTCGTAAGATGGATTGATTTTATATTGGCAAAACAATTAGTAAGCACTACCCATATTTCTGCTCATCATGAACATACCCCTATACCTTGATTTCGTTTACTTGATTTAAAGTTTAACGTACCCGTCAACACTGTATAGGTCATTTTGGAGACCATGCTTCCAGTTTTGTTGGACTTTTACCCAAAATTGAGATGAAATGACATCTCAAGTCCCGTCGCCCAATGAAACAAATAAGGTTTAAAAGCACGGTCTGACTCGCACCGCTTTGCCAGTGCAGGCTTAGATTCTCTTAGCGGTTTACCATTACTCGTGTGCGGTCGGTTTCAGCTCTGGGTGGAAGCATCATGCAGCCCATCTATTTCTTCAAGCCGCGATTGGCAGGGGCTACCCTATACCTTAAACCCTACTTTAATAAAGTACTCGTAAAACTGGGGTTTACAGGGGTAAACCTTATTTTTCTTATTTCTGCTCTAAAATATAGAGTGTGGGTACTCGTAAGAACAGCCTCGATGAGGCGGTTTTATGGTGCACCCACAATCTATATTTTGCGCATAAACAAGGAAATTATCGCAATTTTTCATCTGAAAAGTTTCGTTTTTTTGTCCGTAAAATTGACAATGTTTTTAATAGGCGTGGTTTCGTAATGTTGTGACATTAACCCATATATAACAATGGAATATTCCACCTTATGAATTTGGAGTTGTCCCTTCTAACTATAGGGGTGTCAGGTTTGTTTCGCGTACAATATGTTAAACAAAAATGTACGTACTTTAAGCAAACAGTGTAGACTCAGATTAGACGCGGCGTTCTGATCTGGATCTACACGGTTTGCAAATGTCCAAAAAGGGCCGATAGGCATATATATGGGTTAAGGTCAAAGTCAAGGTAAAAAGAACTTTTGTTGTGAGAGCAATACACCATTAGGCAAGCTACCGTATCCGATGACTAGTTTATTTCTCGCCCCAGGACATAAAGATAAGCACCCACAATCTACCGTTGGCGTATAGAAAATGAAACTACAGTCGAACATCGATATTTCGAACACCTTCGGGACCATGAAATTTTTTCGAAGTACAGGTAGTTCGAGTTATTGAGGGTTGATACTGCAAGCTGAGATATATTGGGGATGACCTTAAGATATATTTTCAACTTTTATACAATAAATGTATGTTGTGTGTACTCATTAGAATCGCCTCAATGAGGCGATTCTAATGAGTTCACACAGCATACTTTGTAAAGTTAAAATGAAGCAAACCTCCACGAATTGACCTAAAGACACGGATTTCTGGAGCTATAGGAACAATTCTCTAAGAGTGAGTTCGAATTAGCCATGATAAATGAATTACCCGTATTCGAGTTATCGAAGTTTTACTGTATATCACTTTTATTTGTTTGTTTGTTTGTCTGTCTCTTTTGTTTTATTTGTGTTGAGGTTTTAGTTCCCGTCAAAACTATTAAGCTTAGCCTCCGCCCATCGGTGCTTGAAGAAATAGATGGGCTGCATGATGCTTCCACGCAGAGCTGTAACCGACCGCACATGAGTACTGGTAAACCGCTTAGAGGATCTAAAGTGGTGCGAGTCGGACCGTCCATGCTTATAAACCCTATTGGTTTCATTGGGTGGCAGGGCTTGAAATGTCATTTCATCTCAATGTGGGGTAAAAGTCCCACGAAATTGGAAGCAACGTCTCCAAAATGACCTATACAGTGTTGACGGGGACGTTAAACCTCAAATCAAATATAAAAAAAAAAACAATACTATTAAGGTTATTTTGGGGATGTCGCTTCCAACTTTGTGGGACTTTTATCCGGTTATTGAGCTGAAATGACATCTTAAGCCTTACCGCCTAAATGTCCGATTCGCACCACTTTGCTTGCGCTGGCTTATACCTTCTAAACAGTTTACCAGTACTCATGTACGGTCGGTTTCAGCTCTGCGGTGAAACACAATGCAACCCTTTCTATTTCTCCAAGCACTAGAGGACATTATAATTCGTATATTAGGACAACCTTTGGGACTGTTCAAAAGTGTCTTGAAGACCATTTTTGAACAGTCCAAAAGGTGGTCTCTGACCAGAGGACGCTGTATGCGGAAAACACAAAGAAAGAATAACTGCAACCTACTAAATAATCGTGTTAACCCATTCAGTACCAGAAATCCCAAAAGGGGTACCTTGGCAAACAGTGCAGGCCCAGATCAGACGCCGCAGAACGCGGCGTCTAATCAGGGCCTACACTGTTGGCAAAAGTCCAGCCATTTTTCAAATAAATTTTGAAGAAAACGCAACTGGACGCCCCTAAATTTTGAAATGGACTCCAGCCATATATTAGAAGGAAGATTCCATTTACTACGAAAAGGGTTAAAGCAAAATTAGACTGAATTTTAGCGGAATTTTGCTGTACTATGTCAACTGGTAATAGTGCCGTGCGGTGGACAGAAACCGTCCGCGCACTTCACTATAGTGAGGTTGCCATTTTCTGGTCCGTTGCGTTCGTCGCGCCTATTCTGGGTTTAATTACGGTTACTGACGAGTGACCAGTTTGCCGAAACAAACTAGCCAGACACACAAAAGTGATTCTTGATTTTTATATCCTGCTATTGTATAAAAGGTTGTAAGTGTTGCTGTTTTTTGAACGTTTTTTTTTTTTTTTTTTTTTTTTTTTTTTTTCAAGGAAAATTCCGTCCTTTAGAATAGCGATGTCGGTGCGGGCGGGCGGGCAGGCGACTCGGGCGTCCGCGTCCCGGTTTACCTTTTGGTAAACCCTGAAAAACCCGTCCAAAATGCCATTTGGCGTTTTTCTAGTTTTATTTATTTATTTATTTTTTTATTTTTTTATTTTTTTTTTGTTTAGCTTTCAAATATTTTGTAGAAGTGAAACTGCATTATATACCTTCTTTAAAAATTAAAAAAGAAAGTTGGTCTCCTTTATATGTTTATTTCCTGTCCTATGTGGAAACATTTTACCTTTTGGGGAAGGAGTGTTTTCAAAAGAATATGTTTCCTTATCAATCGGAGTCTACATCTAAAGAACTAAATATCCCTTTTCACCATGTGAAAAGTCCATAAAATGAATCATCCCTGTTTAACAATTTGATCCTTTTAGTACTGAAAACCCCAAAACGGGTAAATGGCAAACAGTGCAGTGTTTGCAAAATATTAAGCCATTTTCCAAACAAAATCTGAAAAAAAAACCACAACCTGTCACCCCTAAATTTTGAAATGGACTCCTGCTGTATATAAGGTGGAAGATTCCATTTGGTACTAAAAGGGTTAAAGACTTTTGCACAGACACAGATACGAGTAGTTTCTACCCGATAAAACCGCCACAGTAAGTTAGCTTTATAATTTTTTATTGGAGTTTAACGGCCCAGTCAACACTAGATAGGTCATTTTTGAGCCGATCGGTTTACCTATCCACACTTTTCCTGAGCAGGCTTACACGTTAGCGGTTAACCAGTACAGTGCACATTCTTTCGCCAGAAACTGACAACTGCCCTTCTTGAATCAGCGGAAAAGAGAGAATGACCGCAGAAAATATTTCATGATCAGTCTCTACGAATGAATGTTGCCGACCACGGCAGGCATCGAACCAGCGTCCTCTTGATCACCAGTCAGACGCTAAGTTAGCTTTAACCCGCAACGAACTGTATGTATCTGATTTTGAAACTGAAAAAAAAGAAAGAAAGAAAAATAGTCCACAGTCTTTACGCAAACACGCCTATACAAATACATTGGCACCTTTATCGCCGAAAAAAATGAAAATTTCATGATGAAAAATAGTGATATTTTTCTTATTTCTGTCCAAAATATAGATTGTGGGCACTCGTTAGAACCGCCTCATCGAGGCGGTTCTAACGAGTACCCACAATCTATGTTTTAGAGCAGAAATAAGAAAAATAATGTATACCCCCGGAAACCCCATGTAGTTTTACTATATAAAAGTGGGGTTCAAGGGGGTCAAAATTATATAGGTGTGTTTTCGTGATGGCAACTTTTAGAGACAGTAAATTAAAGCGCCGTGCTTCACGTAAGTTAATGTGTCCAAGAGCCGAATACCGTTGTACAAGTAACCCCCACATTATATTAGACAACTTGGGTTTTTTATCCATTTCATAGATTGTGGGTACTTGTTAGAGACTCTATGAGGCGGTTCTAACGAGCAACTTCAATCAGTATTGGCAACATACAAGCGTAGATTGTGGGAACTCGTTAGAACTGTCACCATGAGGTGGTTATAACGAGCACCCTTCAATCTATATTTAGATTCAAACTTAGAAACGTATTACATAATTTCATCAGAAAAATATTAGTTCAAGAGCAATAAAAAGCACCAATGGCATCGTAATGAAATGGGTGTATTATCCTGACACATTATTCTGTTACCTTGGGTACCAGAAACGGCAGTTGGCCCCGCCCATCATGGTTTGAAGAAATAGATTGGCTGCATGATACTTCCACGCAGAGCTTAAACCGACCGCGCACGAGTACTGGTAAACTTAGCGGATCTAAGCCTGCCCACGCAAAGCGGTGCGAGTCGGGCCGCCCATGCTTATAAATTAAACCCGATTGGTTTCATAGGGCGACGGGGCTTAAGATGTCATTTCATCTCAATGTCGGGTAAAATTCCCACAAAATTGGAAGCGACGTATCCAAAATGACCTATACAGTGTTGTCGGGGACGTTAAACCTCAAATCAACCAGTTGTTCATTACGAGCTCTTTATTGTAAAAAATAACCCTTTTACTAAGTACAATGTCTACAGTTCATGTAATGAAGAGGTGAAAATGTGAGTAGCTTTTGCTTTTGCAAAATTTTATATTTTTATCAATTGACGTCGTGTCTGAGAATGCAATAACGCAATATAATAAATTCGATAATCCACTAGTGGATTAAATATGCAAATTAGTAAGATAAGCCCCGTAACGTTACATGCACAACGTCCTTAACGACGTCACGTTTACTTATGACGGAATAAAATGCGTTTTAAATGTCATATGATAAATAGAATCTTGCATTCGTGTTCATGTATTATTGAATTTATTAAACTCGTTGAGGAAAAAGGATAAAATGCTCGGCAAAGTCTCGCATTTTAACTCTTTTCCTCAACTCGTTTAATAAATTCAATAATGCATGAACATTCATGTAAGATCCTCTATATAACGTAAGACAATCCTCTTTATACCGACATTCGTTTTAACGGCGAAATACTGGTATTTTTGTTAAACAGTCGTAAATGTCATATGATAAATAGAATCTTGCATTCGTACTCATGTATTATTGAATTTATTAAACTCGTTGAGAAAAAGGGATAAAATGCTCGGCGAAGCCTCGTTTTTTATCCCTTTTTTCTCAACTCGTTTAATAAATTCAATTATACATGAACACTCGCAAGATCCTCCATATAACGCACTCACGGCGACTGTCGACATCCGCCATATTTTGAGGACACAAATTTTGCGTTTTTGCGTCCAGCGACGTCAAACTTATCGACGGCGTATATGACATCATATTCAACTGGTGCAAATCTAACACGTAGAAATTAGAAGCCTCCCAGGCCGAGTGGTTACGCTACTCGCCTTGTAAACCAGGGGTCGCAGGTTCGACCCCGGGCTTCTCCAGACTTTCGGATGAGTGTTTAAACCGAGGTCCCGTCTCCGTATGACCTTAGCTGTTGGTGGGACGTAAAACTGAAACACTCACACGTAGAAATTCTCTTTTTTTCCCCTATCGCTGGATAGGATACGAATTTCTATCCTAGAGTAGAATTTCTATTCTAGTCTAGGAATTCCATAAGTCCCTATTTCTCCTGACCCGGCGCTGTACGTGTTTCTGTTTGTCTGTGTTGAGGTTTAACGTTCCCGTCAAGACTATTTAGGACATTTTGGAGAAGTTGCTTCTAATTTTAAGGGAATTTTCTCCAAACCCCGACAGACGGGGGCTAGCTGTACGCGTGTAAACCTCATGGGTTCGAACTACCCATGTCTAGTACATTTTTTATGCGGAGTATTCGAACCATTTAAGTTCCTCTGAAACCATCACTGACCTGTCCCAGCCAGCGCATAACAGCCAGCACAAAACAGCGGCCCAACGTCGTATCGATTTTGGTCCGATGCTCGCCCGGCAGTAACGTCGTATCGATGTCGGTCCGAAGTTAGCCCGACAGTAAAGTCTTATCGATGTAGGACCGATGTTTGCCAGGTCGTAACGTCATTTCGATTTCGGTCCGACGTTGGTCAGACTGTAGCGGCGTATCAATGTCGGTCCGACGTTGGCCGGGCAGTAACGTCTTATCGATGTCAGTCCGATGTTGTCCTGGAAGTAATGTCGTATCGCTGTAGTTCCGATGTTGGCCCGACAGTAACATCGTACCGATGTCGGTTCGATGTTGGCCCGGCATAAACGTCGTATCGATGTAGGTCCGATGCTTGCCCGACAGTAACGTCGTATCGATGTCAGTCTTTCTTTGTTTGAGTTGAGGTTTAACGTCCCCGTCAACACTGCAAAGGTCATTTTGGAGACGTTGCTTCCAATCTTGTGGGACTTTTATCCGACGTTGAGATGAAATGACATCTCAAGACCTGTCCCCCAATGAAACCAATAGGGTTTATAAACATGGACGGTCCGACTCACACCGCTTTGCCTGGGCAGGCTTAGATCCTCTAAGCGTTTTACCAGTACTCGTGTGCGGCCGGATTTAGCTCTGCGTGGAAGCATCGTGCAGCTCATATATTTCTTCAAGCCCCGATTGGCGGGGGCCTTTTCGATGTCAGTCAAATGTTGGCCAGGCAGTAGCGTCGTTTCGATGTCAGTCCGATGTTTATTCGGCAGAAGATTCGTTCCAATGTAGGCACGATGTTGGCCCGCAAGTAATATCGTATCGATGTTTGCCCGGTAGAAACGTTGTATCGAAGTCATTCCAATGTTGGCCCGACAGTAACGTCGAATCGATGCCAGTCCGATGTTATCCCGGCAGTAAAGTCGTACCGATGTCAGTCCGATGTTTGCCCGACCGTAACGTCGTATCGTTGTCAGCCCGATGGTGGGCCGGCAGTAACGTCGTATCGATGTCAGTCCGATGTTGGCCCGGCAGTAACGTCGTATCGATATCAGTCCGATGTTGGCACGGCAGTAACGTCGAATCGATGTCAGTCCGATGTTGGCCCGGCAGTAACGTCGTATCGATGTCAGTCCGTTGTTGGTCCGACAGTAAACGTCGTTTCGATGTCAGTCCGATGTTGGCCCGGCAGTAACGTCGTTTCGATGTCAGTCTGATGTTGGCCCGACAGTAACGTCGTTTCGATGTCAGTCCGATGTTGGCCCGACAGTAACGTCGTATCGATGTCAGTACGATGTTGGCCCGACAGTAACGTCGTTTCGATGTCAGTCCGATGTTGACACGGCAGTAACGTCGAATCGATGTCAGTCCGATGTTGGCCCGGCAGTAACGTCGTATCGATGTCAGTCCGTTGTTGGTCCGACGGTAAACGTCGTTTCGATGTCAGTCCGATGTTGGTCCGACAGTAAACGTCGTTTCGATGTCAGTCCGATGTTGGCCCGGCAGTAACGTCGTTTCGATGTCAGTCCGATGTTGGCCCGACAGTAACGTCGTATCGATGTCAGTCCGATGTTGGCCTGGCAGTAACGTCGTATCGATGTCAGTCCGATGTTGTCCCGACTAACCTCGTATCGATGTGAGTCCGATGTTGGCCAGACAGTAACGTCGTATCGATGTCAGTCCGATGTTGGCCCGACAGTAACGTGGTATCGGTGTCAGTCCGATGTTTGCCCGATAATAATGTCGCATCGATGTCAGTCCGATGGTGGCCCGGCAGTAAAGTCGTTTCTATGTTGGCCCGGAAGTAACGTTTCCATGTAGGTTCGATGTTTGTCCGGCAAAAACGTCGTATCGATGTCAATCAGACGTTGGCCAGGCAGTAACGTCGTTTCGATGTCAGTCCTATGCCGTTTGCTCGGCAGAAGCGTCGTACCAATTTAGGCACGATGTTGGCCCACAAGTAACGTCGTGAAGATGTAGGTCCGATTTTTGCCCGGCAGTAATGACGTATCCATGTCGGTCCGATGTTGGCCCGGCAGTGACGTAGTATCGATGTCCATCGTATGTTTGCCGGGCAGTAGCGTCATATCAATGTAGGTCCGATGTTTGCCCGGCAGTGACGTGGTATCGATGTCGGTCCGATATTGTCCCTGCAGTAACGTCGTATCGATGTAGATCCGATGTTGGCCCGGCACTACCGTCGTATCGATGTCAGTCCGATGTTGGCCCGGCAGTAACGCCGTATAGATGTAGGTCCCATGTTAGCCCCGCAGTATGTTCGTACCGATGTTGGTCCGATGTTGGCCCAGCAGTAACGTCGTACCAATGCCGATGTCGGTTCGATGTTCACCCGGCACTAATATCGTATCGATGTCGGTCCGAAGTGGGCCTGGCAGTAACGTCGTCTCGATGTCAGTCCTATGTAACGTCGTATCGATGTTGGTCCGATGTTGGCCCGGCAGTAACAGGTCCGATATTTGCCCGGTAGTAACGCCGTTTCGATGTACCTACGATGTTGGCCAAGCAGTAACGTCGTATCGATGTCGGTCCGATGATGGCCCGGCATTGCTTTCTGATATTACCGAGGCAACAGACTATATAAAGGTAAACAACATCAGAATCAGAATCAGAATTATTACTGGTGACACGTCAAATGACAATCATACACCAGGACCTGGGATAAGGGAAGTTAGTCCCTAGCTCATTCACCATATTTGCATTATTTGCTGGCTCCCAGCTTGCACATTGTCAGTAATGGAAAAACAGGTAACCAGACCCCCCTGACCTTGAAAGGTCAGGGGGTCTGGTTACCTGTTTTTCCAACACTGATAACCTTCAGACTAGTAACCAGCATATAATGCAAATAAGGTGAATAACGTTGATTCAATGTTACTTAGACGGGGATGTAACTGCCACACAAGAATAATTGGACACGTCCATTCTTGGAAAAGGGGTGTTTCATACAAATATCATTACACGGCTGGCAAATATCATAGATCCTGGTGAGCCGCCTCACCTTGATCTTAGGTATTTTAGCGGTCTTAAGGGATGAAAGGGTTACTAGACCACGTAGTAGACGACAAATGTAGCATACTATTCATGAGTTGAAATACAATAGAGTCTACCTCAGACCATCGGGGCTAAAAGGTCGCTCGGTCAGTCATGCTTAACTGTCATGTAAACAATTCATAGCGTATAATGTGGTAAACATGGTAAAGTAGCGCTAAAGTAGTTCAGTGCTAAACCTTCATGAGTCAGCATTTACATCCAGTCAGGCGATTGTTTCGAAAATAGTACTTTTGTTTGCAAAAGGTAAGATTTTGTTTCTTTTTAAGTGACCAATAATGAGTGATCATTTTGTAAACTATATATTGCATGCTTTATTTTCGTTAACCCGTTTTGTTCCAGATATATGGCAGGAGTCCATTTCGAAATTTAGGGGTGTCAGGTTGTATTTTCTTTAAAATTTGGGTAGAAAATGGCTTTACTTTTTGCAAACAGTGTAGTGCCCTCATCAGACGCCGCGTTCTGCGGCGTCTGATCTGGGCCTACACTGTTTGCCAGGGTACCCGTTTCGGGGTTTCCCATGAAAATTGGTCTTGACCTTCGAAAGATGCATATGGTATGCACTGTATGCAGTTTCTGTCGCGTATGAATATCAAAATTGCACTTTCTTATTGGTACTGTCCGTCGAGGAATAGTTGACAGTGACTTGTAATAGTCGAGGAATAGTTGACAGTTGACAGTGAATAGTTGACTTGTTTTTGTTGAATAATGCAAAGCTTATGGGGCTAACGGTAAAATAGCTCAAATAGTCAGCTACGTCACTGTCAGCTATTTGTTGGCGAGCTATACTAAACTCCGTTCAGAAAATCTGAATCATCGTTTTTTTCGTTTCTTTCTTTTAATGCTCATTTTAGCCTATACATCACTATGGGAAAGTTTTAGACCTCACCCTCCGCCGATTTCTCCAGCAAATCGTATGCCTCTGCGACCTTCAGGAAAGGCTGTGATTATTTGGAGAAAATTGCAAAACAAAGAAATGAGAGCACAGACTATGTCCATTTGACGATGATTGTCAGGTAAAATTATAAATATTCAAATCCATGTGACGCACTTTATAAATAGAAATGCAATTGCGACACACCTTATATTCGAATGGCTAGATAGAGGCTCACTAGGAACGGGGAGTCACTAGCGCGATATGGTGTCAATAGTCGTCAAAAAGAATTATACCGATATCAGATGTGGTGTCACAGCTAATGATTTTCCATGGAGTGATCGTGCAAATAAAACATGGACGCCCTTGTAATGTACAAGAGCAGTAACCACTTCTATATATGGTTGTAAAGGGTGTGTCGAACCTGTCAGAATGTCTTAGTCTGTGAAAGAAAATACAGAGTTTGCATTTTTCTCCATATAATCACAGCCTTTCCTAGCTGTCGCAGAGGCATACGACTTGCTGGAGAAATCGGCGGAGGGTGAGGTCTAAAACTTTCCCATAGTGATGTATGGGCTAAAATGAGTATTAAAAGCGAGAAACGAAAAAATCGATGATTCAGATTTTCTGAACGGAGTTTAGTTATTGTTTGTTGTTAACGACACAGTCAACACTATATATATTTACGTCGTATCGAGCTCCGCCCCCGCCCATTTCTTTCTTTTTTTTTCTCCTATTACTGCTACTCGCTTACATCTGAGCATTACGAGCAGGATTTCCTGGGTGGTAACCAGTACTTTTTTCAAGCAATGTGGATGCAGTGCCTTGCTCAACTGCACAACACTTTGGTCAGCGTGAGGCTCGAACCCGCAACCTCTCGATCACAAATCCGATGCGCTACCACTGCACCAAAGCGCTCCACGTAGAATAGATGGGGTGCATACATGATGCTTCCACGCGGAGCTAAATCCGGCCGCTGTACTGGTAAACGGCTTAGAGAATCTAAGCCTGCCCAGGCAAAGAGGTGCAAGTCGGACCACCCATGCTTATAAACCCAACCCTAATTGGTTTCATTGGGCGACATCGCTTGAGGTGTCAATTCATCTCAATGTCGGGCAAAAGTCCCACAAAATTGGAAGCAACGTCTCCAAAATGACCTACACAGTGCTGACGGGGACGTTAAACCTGACAGCACACAAACAAATCAGTGGTTATGCTACTCGCCTCATGAACTCGGTCGTCAAGTACAATTAGTTCTGAGCGCCCAGAGAGCCATGAGCTAATCCACCTATGTGTGGATCCTCTTTCCCCAAAAGTAGTCCAGTTTATACAATAGCCTTTCTGTGAGGTACCTTGTCAAAGGCCTTTAATAGCGAAGTCCATGATAATCAGGTCAGTCTGTTTGTGGCCACGGTTTATGGCCCCGTCCAGATTGCTCACAATGCCATTGTAAAATTAATCTAGCTGAGTTTCGCAAGACCTTTGACTTCGGAAACCATATGTTGACAGTCAGCAAGAACGCTTTCAAAGGCTAGGTGCTTGTTAATGTTGCAAACTAATAATATATGTTCCAGGGCTTTGCAACAGATGCAGTGCTCTAGATAAGATTTGCAATGAGTATTTTACCCCTTGCCTTGTTGAAATGCCGATTTGCAATGCTTAACTGTTATAGAACCAATCTTAATTGTAGCATACAAAACTTTAAATTCTATTTTATTTATTTTTTTTTTGTCAGAGCAAAGAAAGCTTGGCATTGCCTTGCAGACAATTCACATGAAAGGCCAAGCTTTGCTTTATCTTTTCTGAAAAAAAAGACCAAGAATGCATAAATTGTATCACATGGGCAGATAGGGTTAAACTCATTCTGTCGCAGTTGCTTACAAATGTAATTGTTTTATGTTAAAAGAACATGGCAATTTCACCATGTTCACTGAAAATTTATTCTACAAAAATTTGATTTCAATGCTGAAATCCAAAATTTCATGTGAGTATTTTACCCCGCAATTAAAATTTCAATGCTGATTTGGATTAAATCAATGCTGGAATACCCTTTACTCCCTCTTATCTAGAGCTCTGAGATGCATGTTGGCGACACTGGCATCATATAGGGGAATGGGAATAACTGGCACCCCCCCCCGCCATTTTTCAAAGGGAGACAACTTTTGGGACTTCCTGTCCGCTTTTCTTCAGGCTCAGTCTTGCTGAAAAAGGGGTCTGCTCTTAAAGGCAAGAATTTGCTCCTCAGGATGCAAATTCTTTCCTTAAAGAGTTGACCCCTATTGACATGGGAAACAAATTTTTGAAGGAGTTGCCTCCCCTGAAGGTGTTCCCATAAACTGCCACACATTTTTCATTCTGTTTGATGAGTGTTTGCTACGTTATTGCAAAACCCTTCATTATTTGATTGTGTACGTGGTTTTATAACATATAATTGGTTCGTATCGGCTCTGTTTTAATTTTAAAGGAACTATATCCATGTATTTACTATATAATAGGCACGTGCGAACAACGAAGGCTGTGATCAGACTGCGCAAATGCGCAGGCTGATCACAGTCTTCTGATCGCACTATAGCCTGAGTGAGCCAGCGCATATATATTAGAAGCATGTAGAAAAGTAACACTGAGTACACCGGTGCATTGGAATGTTGCAGTTTTTTGTTGCAGTTTAGAGCTTTTAACACACCAAAGTGTAAAATGATGCGCATCTCAATAGCCGGGGCACAGCAAGCACAATAAATATACTTGGTTAGGCGATCGCAGACGTGAGTAGTTGCATTTGCATGAAAATATGAACTGCAAATACCATTTTATTGAATAGTTTATGAGTAAAACTATTCCGAACATCGCATACCAAAATATATCTGTTGCATAAACCGGTTTTAATGAATTTCGAAGAAAAAAAAGGGGGGGGGGGGGGAGGGGTGATAGGGGCAAAAAAGCACTTTTCGTCGAATCTTGAGTCATGTTCGGTCTCACTTGTCAAGTGTTTGGGTAGCAAACCACTATTCCAAGCTGTCGGCGAGACTCGGACACGCAGCGGACGAAGTTTTTTGAGCCGTAACAAATAGTACACTTTGCAACCCTTCTCTTTTGTGTTATCACTGCATTGTGACTTGCCACAGAATAATTTGAAGCTGGTTTCTATAGCTTGTACACTGTACAGCCAATGTAGTGGCTATGTAAACAAATCCTACCCCACCCACTTCTGCTGCTTTTTTTTACCATTTTCTGCTGTTTTCAAGGAAGCCCTGGCAGCACACTGCATTTGCAAGGACAATTGTCAGCATTCAGCTCTATTGTACACCGACCAAAAATGAAAGGGGGCTAGAAATTGACCCCTGCCAGCCGTTTACTTTTTTAGCAATATCCAAATGAAGTCTGACAGCTATTTTAAACAGAAAGTGTAGCGATAAATTCGTATAGCAGTAGTTTCGTATTTTCAGTTACATCCCTTGATATCCAGGTCATGTGACCATGAATTAATTCATATTTCTCCACAATGACACAAAAACAATACACTGAATTCAAGATATTGCTTTCATAATTGCCAAACAGTATTTAGACACTGAATTTGATCCCTACTCTTACTTATGAAGAAATTTCCCCATGTGCACAGGCTGGAAACTGTGTACTGCTACCTTTAAGACAAATATGACTTTTCTCAAAAGTGTCAAATTGGTAGTAATTCCACCTTATTATGATAAGTTTAATTGTGGAATCAAAGAAAAACAGTAATAATTGTCATTATTAGCTCACACCACAGCTGCTAGCAGTCAATCTCAGCTGAGAGAAGCTGTGGATACCCCAGCATACAAGACACAATTACGAGCCTCTTTGGCCTATTGGATAGAGAGCTGACTCTTAATCATTAGTTCTGTCAAGGTTGTGGTGGGGAGCCTGCCTCGGGTCACACGATGTGATACACCAAGTTCTGCAACTGGAGGTCAGGGTGTTTTTCTCCGGATACTCCAGTTTTGCCACCTATGATGCAAAAATCAGCTCGATATCAGTGAAATAATCTCGAAAGGGCAGTAAATCCCCCCCCCCACCCCCCCGTGCAAGAAAACCAAACAAAAACAAAAAACAAGGCACAATTATTTTACGCGTTGGGTTGTTTATAGTAATTTATTATAAAAAATGACTCTTTCTTGCAAACAGTGAGGGCCCTCATCATATGCACCAATTTAGGCAGACGACTGATGTGGGCGTGCACTATTTGCCAGTGCCTTAGTTTGGGATTTCCTGTTTAAACTAGGTTAACAACAGTTGGTTACCTGTAACTATTTGTTACGGCTCAAAAAACCTTGTCCGCTGCGCATCAAAGTCTCGCTGACAGCATGGAATACGGTGCTTTGCGACTAATCAACACTATTTCAGTATAACGGCTTTCCAAGCTGAAAATGAGAGAAAATTAATCATTTAAAATCTATCGTTTGTACACGAAATGCCCAAAATATTGGTCAAAATGGGTTTAATCACCTTTAATTTAAGATTGAATAAGCTTTGACAGCACCAAAATGATTAACAAACATCTAGACTAAAATTCTGATTTTGGAGTTGTCTCCCTTGCCTCAGACCCTACCTGTAGGCTTACATACAAATTTCAGTTTTATGACCCAATTTCATCAGAAACAATAGTGTTTTTGTCTAAATATTGATTCTGGTAAAGGAGTAGATAAAAAAGATTGTCATAAATGGCACTTTGAAATTTGACATATTGGTTAATGGTAGCAAACCACTATTCCAAGCTGTCGGCGAGACTCGGACACGCAGCGGACGAAGTTTTTTGAGCCGTAACAAATAGTACACTTTGCAACCCTTCTCTTTTGTGTTATCACTGCATTGTGACTTGCCACAGAATAATTTGAAGCTGGTTTCTATAGCTTGTACACTGTACAGCCAATGTAGTGGCTATGTAAACAAATCCTACCCCACCCACTTCTGCTGCTTTTTTTTACCATTTTCTGCTGTTTTCAAGGAAGCCCTGGCAGCACACTGCATTTGCAAGGACAATTGTCAGCATTCAGCTCTATTGTACACCGACCAAAAATGAAAGGGGGCTAGAAATTGACCCCTGCCAGCCGTTTACTTTTTTAGCAATATCCAAATGAAGTCTGACAGCTATTTTAAACAGAAAGTGTAGCGATAAATTCGTATAGCAGTAGTTTCGTATTTTCAGTTACATCCCTTGATATCCAGGTCATGTGACCATGAATTAATTCATATTTCTCCACAATGACACAAAAACAATACACTGAATTCAAGATATTGCTTTCATAATTGCCAAACAGTATTTAGACACTGAATTTGATCCCTACTCTTACTTATGAAGAAATTTCCCCATGTGCACAGGCTGGAAACTGTGTACTGCTACCTTGGGGAAATTTTCACGGTAATTTTCACAGAAACGCTGATCTTTTTTATCATTATACATTTAAGAAACAAAACCCTGTACGCACGGGCGCTACATCCGTACATGCGCCCCCGTCCAAGACAAGGGGAGGGGGTGGGGCAAAAACGCACTATTCGTCGAATCTTGAGTCATATTCGGTCTCACTTTTCAAGTGTTTGGGGGATTTTCTCGATACTTTTCGAAGAAATGCTGATCTTTTATCATTACCCTGTACGCACATGCGCTACATCCGTACGTGCGCCAATTTACGTAAATTTTGCTGCAGACAGACATCTGTCGCCAGCCAATTCACCTGAAAGCTGCTTTCAGACGTGTTGCTGCTGACAGATGTATGCATGTAAAGATGTGCTATAAGCGTCCCAATCGGGGAAGAAAACATCACGCGAACAAGTCCGTGAAATGAACATCCCCTAAACCCCATTTTTTATATAGAGATAACTGGGGTTTGCGAGGGTATACATGTACATTATTTTTCTTATTTCTGCTCCAAGGCAGTGTTGTGAATACTCGATACCGCCTCATTGAGGCGGTTCTAACGAGCACCCACAACCTATGTTTGCAGTATACATGAGAAAAATATCACGGATTTTCATCAGAAAAGTGGCCATTTTGGAGGTGTGGGGAATCCACTTTGTCGCACTTTGTCGCTCAATGAGGCGGTTCTAACGAGCACCTACAATTTATGTTTTGAGTAGAAACAAGACTTACATCACATATTTTCATCAGAAAAGTATCCCTTTTGGAAACAAGAAAGAACGCACCATGTCACACGGCTAGGTTATCATAATGGCGTGTGGCCCCGCCCATCGCGGCTTGAAGAAATAGATGGGCTGCATGATGCTTCCACGCAGAGCTGAAACCGACCCGCACACGAGTACTGGTAAACCGCTTAGAGAATCTAAGCCTGCCCTGGCAAAGCGGTGCGAGTAGGACCGCCCATGCTTATAAACCCTATTTGTTTCATTGGGCGGCAGGGCTTGAGATGTCATTTTATCTCGATGTCGGGTAAAAGTCCCACAAAATTGGAAGTAACGTCTCCAAAATGACCTTTTAAGTGCTGACGGAGACGTTTAACCTCTAATGAAACAAACAATAACCGCCCCAATAAGAAGATCGAGGTTTATAGGGGTAAACATTATTTTCTTACTTTTGCTCCAAGACATTGGTTGTGTGTATTCGTTAGAACCGCCTCAAAGAGGCGGTTCTAACTAGCACCAACAACCTGTGTTTTGAGTAAGCACAAAACTAATACCACACATTTTCATCAGAAAATTATCCCTCTTGGACACAAGAAAGGATGCACTATGTCACACTGATGTGTTTTCATAATGGCGTGTGCTTGCTTTCGAACCAGACATGACAGGGGATAATCTGGGTTGCGACAAACAAAAAGGTGTCTTTTTGTACTTGCTTACAAGGACCCTGCATTGCGAAATTACGCCTATTCAAATACAGTAAATTCCTATATTAAGACCACCTTTGGGACTGTTCAAAAGTGGTCTTAAAGACCACTTTTGAACAGTCCCAAAGGTGGTCTCCTATTTTGAAACACTAGGTGTAGAAAACACAAAGAAAGAATAACTGAAACCTTCTCGATAAGCTTAAGTCTTAATTTTAGGTGGTCTTTAGCGGGCGAAAACCGAAATACACAGAGAAAAATGATCGACCTTCCGTTGCAGAACTTGGCGCCTCACATGACCCGAGCTAGACTCGAACCACAGCGATGAGAGACGTATTAATGATTGAGAGAGCGCTCTTATCAAATAGGCCAAGGAGTCCTGTCAGACTGGCGGGTAAGAGCGCTGACTCTTAAATATGGTCCGGTTACTTTCTCTCCGATGTACTTCGGTTTTCGACCACCTCTGATGGGTCTATCGCCTCGATACAAGTGAAAGTGTCTTGAAAGGACCGTAAAACTAAAATTGAAATAAATAAATAAATAAATAACACATTGATAATACATGTAATAAAAATAAAATGTGCGTAAATACATGCATGCACGTACGTACGTACGGAAGTTGATCCGGTCCTTTTTCAGAGCGACATTGTATACATGTGAACAAGCGAATTGACAAAAAAGTTGACCCACTTGTAAAACTGACAAAACCTGTAACAGTATACTCCATTACGATAAAACACCCGTACGACATAGTGCATTTTTCACATCTCCAAAATGGCTACCTTAATAATTTTCTTACAAATGCTCAAAACATAGGGTGTGGGTGCTCGTTAGAACCGCCTCATTGAGGCGGTGCTAACGAGTACCCATAACCTATGTCTTGGAGCAGAAATAAGAAAAAAAAATGAATACCCCCGTAAACCCCAGTTTTCTCTATATAAAGTGGGGTTTAGGGGGTCTTCATTTCACGGACTTGTTCACGTGATGCATTCCGACACATAGTGTTACATGCCTGGTGACATTCTTCTGTTTTGTTCCGCAGATGGCTACTGGTACAGGTATCCCAGTGATCCTGAGTCCTCGGGATATCCCATCCGAGGCGGAACTACTATCTATCCCGTACCCTGAAGATAAAGTGTTTGTGGACTACATCGGTGTAAACAACACGAGGCTTCATATTCTGCTGAAGACAAAGATTCTCGACTTTGAACCAAAGGAAGTGAAAGGTTAAAGTGTTTGTCGCGTCTGTTTCAAACGCCTATATAAATTTGAAGCCCTTGAACCCCACATCCATATAGTAAAACTAGGGTTTACAGGGGTAAACCTTGTTTTTGTTATTTCTGCTCTAAAATATAGGTGTGTTCTATGCGTGTTCTAACGAGTAAACACAATCAACGTTTTGCGCAGAAATAAGGAAAATATCACTTTTTTTTTCATATTAAAATGATTGTTGTTGTTTTTTCAGCGGTACAGTTTACCATGTACACGTTTTTTTATAGGCGTGCTTTCGTAATGTATAGGGTACGTGTGGCTTTAACTCTTGGCACTCTGAGTAAAGGATTTTAACCCTTGACCTGCTGAATATTTATATATGCCACACCCACTTCTGATTATCAACCAATCAGATTACTTGATGCAAATTATTGCAACAAATTCACAATCTGAATGACAAACGATGTAGATCCTGATCAGATGGCTTTTCAGAAGCCATCTGATCTGGATCTACATTGTTTCAAAGAAAAGGCATATCCGGGATCAGCAGGACAAGGGTTAATGTATTTTTAGTTTTTTGCCCAGAAAACAGGTTATGACACTTCAACTGGAACGAAATGTCAAGCCTGTTTTCCGGGTTAAAAAAGGTAAGAAAAATGTCGTCACTTTGTTGTAGATAGTTGTACATAGAAATTAAGGTTTAAAGTCGCTCAGTTCCCTTGACTTTATCATAAGTTAAGACACGCATATATAATTTTGAACCCCTAAAAGCCCACTTTTTATATAACTGGGGTTGACATAGACAGAGGATATTACATGAGTGGCCATGTATTATTGAATTTATTAAACGAGTTGACGAAAAAGGATAAACTGCGAGGCTTTGTCGAGCATTCTATCCCTTTTCCTTGACGAGTTTAATAAATTTAATAATACATGAGCACGAATGCAAGATATAACAATTAAAACGCGTTTTAGTCACGATTTGTTTACAAAAATACGATAATCTGCCATTCGTAAAAGCAATGTCGTTAATGACGTCGTACATGTAGCGTTAAGCCCCCGCCCATAGGGCTTGACGAAATATATGGGCTGCATGATGCTTCCACGCAGAGCTGAATCCGGCCCGCACACTAGTACTGGTAAACCGCTTAGAGGATCTAAGCCTGTCCAGGAACCGCGGTGCGAGGCGGACCGTCCATGCTAATAAACCCTATTGGTTTCATTGGGCGACAGGGCTTGAGAAGTCATTTCATCTCAATGTCGGGTAAAAGTCCCACAAAATTGGAAGCAACGTCTCCAAAATGACCTTTACAGTGTTGACGGGGACGTTAAACTTCAAATCAAACAAACAAACATGTAGCGTTACGGGGCGTATCTAACTAATTTGCATATTTAATCCACTAGTGGATTGTCGAATTTATTACATGGCATTATTACACTCTCAGACGCGACGTCATATAATAAAAGGGTATACGTTTATTTTCCTATTTTCTGAAAAAAAAAAAATACAAAATAGAAACACTTTGATTTTGGGCACTCGTTATAACTGCCTTGCCGAGGTGGTTCTAAGGAGTTCCCGCAATCTATGAAATTTGAAAACTATTATCTGCATTTTTTCAGTTTCTGGAGGTTTTTTTTTCTAATATATTTGAATAGGCGTAATGAGGACTGGTTTATAAAGTAACATATAAAACAATCAAGTTTGATAATTTCGAAATCTTTCGTCATGAGCAAATGTGCTTTTCGGAAAAGAAATTGCTTTATCAACGATACAAGGTAAAGTGATTTTTTTGTTCATCTTCCTACAGTTGGCAAGTGATGGAAAATGCAGCTTGCTTTCTGAAGAATTTCATTAGCACATAGCAGGTTAGCAAGTGTTAAAATTGAACCCTGACATACGTGCATCCCATACATAAATCAGAGAAACCCATGGTTCCTTTTCTCAAGGGGTCGACTCAAACGTCACATTTTGAGCACTTGCGACCAGTAACGTTTCAAATTATCCCTTATCTTGCTGTTCACGACAACCCCTATCTTTGCAAACAGTGTAGATCCAGATCAGATGGCTTCTGAAGAAGCCATCTGATCAGGATCTACACTGTTTGGCATTCCATTTATGAATTTGTAGCAATAAATTACATCAAGTAATTTGATTGGTTGATAGACAGAAATGGTGTGGCTTAAATGAATATTCAGCAAGATAAGGGTTAGCATACGGATTCATACAGCCACATCTGTGGATTCTCATGGACAAAAACTAGATGATGAAGCTCACATGGAGCACAGTTCCAGGTCAGCTTATGCCAGTGTTACTATATAAAAGTGGGGGTCAAGAGGGTCAGAATGATATAGGCATGCTTTCGTGATTTTTCACTAGTTCTTTTCACACATAGGGACTATGAGCACTCGTTAGAATCGCCACTATGAGGCGGTTTTAGTAAACACACACAATCTATACACGCAGTAACATAAAAAAGATATCTTTCAGGAAAGTGTAATTTTAGAGCAATAACAGAAAGTACTGTGTCACAGTGAGTGTTTGGGTTTTACGTCTCACTAACAGCTAAGGTCATACGGAGACGGGACCCCGGTTTAAAGATTCACCCGAAAGTTTGGAGAAGCCCCTGATCGCTCCTGCGATACCTGGTTTACAAGGCGAGTAACATAACGACTACACCACGAAGGCTTCTACTGTGTCATACGTCTTGTTTAACCCTTTATGTACCAAATGGAATCTTCCTCCTTATATATAGCATGAGTCCATTTCAAAATTTAGGGGTGTCAGGTTGTCTTTTCTTCAAAATTGATTTGGAAAGTGGCTGAACTTTTGGCAAACAGTGTAGGCCCGGATCAGACGCCGCGTTCTGCGGCGTCTGATCTGGGCCTGCAATGTTTGCCACGGTGCCCGTTTAGGGGTTTCCAGTCAAAATGGGTTAATCCAATAGCGCGTGTATGCCCATTTATTACTGCTTCCTGGTTACATGTACATGTACTATAATTAATATGCAGTTCGTTCATGGCCGTTTAAGGAATAGTCGAATCATTTACCCCGAGGCGCCGAGAACGACACCATGCACTATTGCCCGAGGTCGTATGCCGAGGGCAATAGTGCATGTGATCTTCCAATTGCCGAGGGGCAATGGTTTTGACTTTCCCCCCAGACAGCCTAACTGTATTATTATCCAACTACTGTACGAAAACCATCCATTGAAGAAAACAAATTAACATTTGAATGACAACAATATGAAGATTGAGATTTGCAGTGTAGTGAAGACAACAATACGAGGCTTGAGTTAACAGTGATGATCCTAATCAGACAGCTCCTTCCATGCAGCCTGATCTTGATCTGCATTGTTTGATTTTTTAGACGTGTCGACAAACATGCCAGACGCCATAGTTTGTTGTTGTTTTGGCATAAATTACCGGTTCCCGTTTCTTCTGGGGGAAAAGGCAACTGGGAAACAGACACTATCACTGGTCAATATCCAAGTTTATTACTAAAAACTGGAACCTCTAAAGGCAGACTCGTGAAGTATACAGTGTGTGTGTGTGTGTGTGTGTGTGTGACGTCGCTTTCAACAATTTTTCAGTCATATCACGACGGTGTCTGGTTGCGACAGGGAGCTCAATGCTCACGTTTATAGTGCTGCCTCACTGAAGTATCATGTCCCAGACACATTACATGATACCACACCCAGTCACATTATCCTGACACTGGATCGACCAGTCCTAACTCTACCCCGTAAATCTGAGTGCCAAGCGAGGAGCAGCTAGTACCATTTTTAACGACTTTGGTATGTCGCGGCCCGGGATCGAACCCGAGACCTCCCGTTCCCCGGAGCGGACACTCTACCAACTGAGCTATCGGGGCCGGTGTGAAGTATACAGTAGATGGTGTTATAAATCATAGATAAAGGTCGCAAATATACATAGGAGGAAGAAGCAATCATAAACTGAAATTCGAGTTCAACACTGTGATCAAGCACATGTTCTTTGGGTCAGGTCTAATGAGCTTTCTGGTCTAGCAGAACAGGTCTATTATCGGTAAAACTTATTTTAAGACTTAACCCTTATCTTGCTGAATATTCAGTTTAGCCACACCCATTTCTGACTTTGAACCAATCAGATTACTTGATGTAATTTATTCTTACAAAGCCACAAACTTAATGTCAAACAGTGTAGATCCTGATCAGATATGATCTGGATCTACATTGTTTTCAAAGATAGGGGTTGTCGTGAACAGCAAGATAAGAGTTAAAAACAATGTTGTTTTTTTATTTTTATTTTTTTGTCGTTTTTTTTTAAGTCGCCATCACTGACAGGCTCTAATTAAGAAAAAATGTTTTAATTCTTAAAACAAGTTTTATTGGTAGCAGACCTGTTCTAATAGGCCAGAAAGCTCATCAAACCTGTGAGATCAAGGACTAAAATTATCACAAATAGCCTTATTTTACTTTTCAAAAAAAAAAAAATGATTGGGGTTCTTACGAGTTCTCACAACTTATGTTTTAAAGCACAACCTATGTTTGGAAAATAACAAAGGAAACTATCAAAATTTTCATCAGAAAAAATGACCGTTTTGTGCGTTACGATAACACACCCGTGCGACATAGTGGATTTTTCACATCTCCAGAATGGCTACTTTTCTGATGAAAATTCGTGATATTTTTCTTATTTATAGTGCAAACATAGGTTGCGGGTGCTCGTTAGAACCGCCTCACTGAGGCGGTTCTAACGAGTACCCACAACTTATGTCTTGGAGCAGAAATAAGAAAAAAGAATCTATACCCCAATAAACCTCACTTTTTATGCCCTCGCCATTCGAAGAATGTTGGAAAGGGCATATACCGTTGCCCCTGTCCGTGCGTTCGTGCGTCGTGCGTCCGAAACTTAAACGCGGTCAATAACTTCCTTATTTCTTGATGGATTTTTAGCTCACCAGAGCCGAAGGCTCCGGGGGAGCTTATAGGATAGGCAGTTGTCCGTCGTCGTCTGCGTCGTCTGTGTCGTCTGCGTCGTCTGCGTCGTCTTCGTCAACATTTTCAAACGACATCTCCTCTGAAGCCACTGGGCCGATTCAGCCCAAATTTCATCTGTAGCATCCTTGGGCAGGGGGATTGAGAGTTTGTGTTTTTAATGAAAATCGGCTCATTAGTTTGGTTGCTATGGCAACTTAGAGTTTCCATAGACTTATAATGGGGAAAATAGAAAAAAGCCTCTGCAGATATTTTGACAAAACTTTCATAGCAATGTTCCATAGATAATCTACTATCTGCCGTATGATTTTAGGCCTTCTGCTCATTTTTATTGGTTACCATGGAAACCAAAATGCAAAAAATAGACAAAAAATATTTAAAAAATCATCTCCTCAGAAACCATATGCTCTAGGAGGCTGAGACTTTATGAAAATATTCACCATATTTGCCTTTATAGGTTTTGTGTTTTTTTTTATGAAATTTGGCCTTTTAGTTTTGTTGCTATGGCAACTTAGAGTTTCCATTGACTTATAATGGGGAAAACTGAAAAATGGCATTTACTGCCAAGTCATTGCAGATATTTTGACAAAACTTACATAAACATGTTCCTTGAGTAAACTTCTCTCGGCCATATGCTTTTACGTCAACCTGGGGGTCCCCTAGTTTGTGCCGGGGCCATGTCCCGCCCCCTCCACTTCATAAAATGCCTTATATCTCAGAAATCTTACAGATCCCAACCCCTAAACCATATATATTCTTGTTCCTTATGATAAGATGCATTAAGTGACACCAACCTGGGGGTCCCCCGGGATGTGCCGGGGACATGCCCTGCACCCTCTTTTCCATAAAATGCCATTTATCTCAGAAACCATTCAGATCCCCACCCCTAAACTATATATATTCTTGTTCCTTATGCTAAGATGCATTAAGTGACACCAACCTGGGGGTCCCCCTGGATGTGCCGGGGACATGCCCCACCCCCTCCACTTCAGAAAATGCAATAATCTCAAAAACCATACAGATCCCCACCCCTAAACTATATATATTCTTGTTCCTTATGCTAAGATGCATTAAGTGACACAAACCTGGGGGTCCCCCGGGATATGCCGGGACCATGCCCAACCCCCTCCACTTCATAAAAGGCCAAATATTCCAGAAACCTTACAGCTCCCCTGCCCTAAACCATATATATTCTTGTTCCTTATGATAAGACACATTCAGTGACACCAACCTAGGGATCACCCAGGGTGCTCCCGGGCCATGCTTCACCCCTTGACTTCACAAAAGACCATATATCTGAGAAACTCTGACCATGCCCAACCCCCTCCTCTTCGTAAAATGCCAAATATTCCAGAAACCTTACATATACCCGCCCCTAAACAATATACATTCTTGTTCCTTATGATAAGACACATTCAGTGGCACCAACTTAGGGGTCACCCAGTGTGCGCCCGGGCCATGCTCCACCCCTTGACTTCACAAAAGACCATATATCTGAGAAACTGTTCAGAGCCCCACCCCTATAACCATATATATATAAACCATCCTTATGATAACACCCAATCAATGACACCAGCATGCAGGACCCCCCGGGGTGCCACAGGCCATGCCCCACCCCTTTACTTCATTAAAATCCATATATCTCAGAAACCGTTCAGATCCCCACCCCTAAACCATATATATTCTTGTTCCTTATGATAAGACGCAATCAGTGACACCAGCATGCAGGTTCCCCGGGGTGCCACAGGCCATGCGCCACCCCTTTACTTCATTAAAATCCATGTATCTCAGAAACCGTTCAGATCCCCACCCCTTAACCATATTTATTCTTGTTCCTTATGATAAGACTCAACTTCATAATGGGCCATATATCTCAGAAACCATTCAAAACCCCATCCTATAATCACATATATTCTTGCTCATTGTTATTAGACACATTCAGTCACCCCGTCTTTGGGGATCCCAGGGGCCATTTCTCTCCCTGCCACTTCATAAAAGTGCCTCGTATCTCAGAAACCATTCAGATCCCCACCGTTTAACCGTATATACTCTTGGTCCTTATGATAAGACTTATTCATTGATAACAATCTTGGGCTTTTCTGGGATCTGCCATGCCTGATTCCCTCCATTGCTTAAAAGGCCTTACATCTCAGGAACCATACATATTCCTACTGATAAACCATATATGTCTTTGTTCCTTTTGATAAGACGCATTTAGTGACACCAACCAGGGCTCCATTGGGTCCATGCCCTGATCTCTCTACGTTATAAACACCTAATATTTCAGATACAGTCCACATGGGTGCTCATTTGGGTATGGGGTTTGTTTGGGAGACTTTATAATTGTTATAATAAAATCATATCATGTTATAATACATGGCTGCCATTGGGCAGTGTCTACCTGAGCACTGGTATATGAACTTTGGCTCTTTGGTTTGTTTGCTATGCCAAGTTATGAGTTTCCATTGTCCTATAATGGGGAAAATTGAAAAATGACATTAATGCCTTTCAAGATATTTTGTCACACTTTCATGGCAATGTTGCTTTAATAATGTTCTTTTTTGGCCTATTTGTTGCCACAGATGGGAAATTGTCAATTGCCATCTGTTGTCCTGCAACAACACATTCAAGCGACATCGAATCTAAAGCCACGAGGCTTATTGGGTCCAAATTTTATCTGTAGCATCCTAGGGCACAGGGTTTCCATGGTTAATTAAAATACCTTGCTGCCAGTGGGCAGTGGCCCCCTGAGCTCTGGTGAGCATTGTGGCCCATGGGCCTCTTGTTAAAATTACTCGGCAGAAATGTTAACCATCATGAGAGGATGTGTCACGTGTAAACCCAGATCCGTACCTCCAAGGTCAAGGTCATACTTAGAGGTCAAAGGTCAAAAAATGGTCCGAAACTTAAACGCAGTCAATAACTTTCTTATCTCTGGATGGATTTTGAAATTACTTGGCAGAAATGTTGGCCATCATGAGACAATCTGCCTCACACAAAACCAAGGTCCTTTCCTCCAAGGTCAAGGTAATACTTAGAGGTCAAATGTGAAAAAAGGGTCCCAAACTTAAACACGGTAAATAACTTTCTATGGATGAATACGAACATAGACATATTTTCAGGCGGGGGCATTTCTAGTCTCTATATAAAGTGGGGTTTAGGGGTGTTCATTTCACGGACTTGTTCACGTGCGGTAGATATGAAAGAATGTGCTACGTTATACGGATGCGTTATCTTTTTCAGATGTTCCCCTCTGGGATACATCGGCTTTCAACACATTTGAGGATATTGATCCGCGACCTGAGCTGACAATGAAACCGGTGGCTTTGTTTCGCTGTCCATTCCGGAAAGGGAAGAATAAAATAGTCCTTTGTGAATTCATGGAGAAGGACAAAGTGCCAGGTAAGATTATATGGATTGACCAATATGATATACATGTATGTGTTATGGCTCTAGGGCACTTTCAAAATAATTTCACTAATTTCGAGCCGAACTTTAATCAAAGGTGGGCGAAAACCGGTGTCCCGGAGGAAAACCACCTGACCTTCCATCGCAGAACTTGGCGTCTCACATGTGGCCCGAGGGAGGCGTAAACCACAGCGGCGAATGTGAAAAGAGGGTACAGTTAAACATGCGCATTTTGAAAATCACAAACTCTGCATGTTTACACGCAAATACAGCTGAATTTAAACTACTTTATCATATGAAGTCGCGTCTGAGAATTAAATAAGGCCTTGCAATAAATTCGACAATGCACTAGTGGATAGTTAGATACGCCCCGTAACGCTACAGGCACGACGTCATTAACGACGTCGCGTTTACTAATGATGGAATATTGACATTTTTGTCAACAGATCGTGAATAAATGCGATTTTAATGTCATATGATAAAAAGAATCTTGCATTCGTGCTCATGTATTATTGAATTTATTAAACTTGTTAAGGAAAAGGTATAAAACGCTCGGCAAAGCCTCGCATTTGATCCATTTTCCTCAACTCGTTTAATAAATTCAATAATTTATGAACACCGGACCCCGCCCATAGGGGCTTGAAGAAATATATGGGCTGCATGATGCTTCCACGCAGAGCTGAATCCGGCCCGCACACTAGTACTGGTAAACCGCTTAGAGGATCTAAGCCTGTCCAGGAACCGCGGTGCGAGGCGGACCGTCCATGCTAATAAACCCTTTTGGTTTCATTGGTCGACAGGGATTGAGATGTCATTTCATCTCAATGTCGGGTAAAAGTCCCACAAAATTGGAAGCAACGTCTCCAAAATGATCTTTACAGTGCCGTTGACGGGGACGTTAAACCTCAAATCAAACAAACAAACAAACAAAATTTATGAACACTCTATATTACCTAACTTTGAAAAAAGTAAAACGCAGTTCATTACGTTAACAAGTTCATGCAATGGGCATCCCTGTAAGCTCAATTTTATATAAAGAAATATTGGGTTACCGGGGCATACAATATTATACAGTAAAATTCCGCTATTAAGCCCACCAAAAATAAGACTCAATCTGCTTCTTAAAGCTTATAGAGAAGGTTTCGGTTATTCTTTCTTTGTGCTTTCTCCTAATAAAAGACCACCTTTGGGACTTTTCAAAAGTGGTCTTAAAGACCACTTTTGAACAGTCCCAAAGGTGGTCTTAATATAGGAATTTGACTGTATATAGGTTGTGGGTACTCGGTGAGGCGGTTCTAACAAGCACCCACAACCTATGTTAGAAGTATACATGTAAATAAGAAAAATATCACAAGTTTTCATCAGAAACAAAATTAGAGATATGAAAGAATTCACAATTTCACATGGATGCGTTATCGTATTGTTACATATAGAGAGAATTCGGCCCCCGCCAATCGGGGCTTGAAGAAATAGATGGGCTGCATGATGCTTCCATGCAGAGCTGAAATCCGACCGCACACGAGTATTGGTAAACCGCTTAGAGGATCTAAGCCTGCCCGGGTAAAGCGGTGCGAGGCGGACCGTCCATGCTTATAAACCCTATTGGTTTCATTGGGCGACAGGGCTTGAGGTGTCATTTCATCTCAATGTCGGGTAAAAGTCCCACAAAATTGGAAGCAACGTCTCCGAAATGACCTATACAGTGTTGACGGGGACGTTAAACTTCAAATCAATAAAAAAATCAAAACATATAGGGAGAAAGGCTTGGCTGTAGTGCGCACGTGCTGAAGCTCGCCAAGAATCACTGCAATGTAATATGCACCAAGACAAGCTATAGCGGTGAGTCGGCCGTTTCACCAAATGTCAACGAATTTCATAAACTTAAAGATTCAACTTACGAAAATCTTAAGAAATCGACGTTTAGTGAAACACAAACTTTGAAAAATGAATTCGTAAAATGAATCTTACGAAAGTTCCAAATAAGTGATTACAGGGCTTAAGTGGTCAAAATGCTTTTAGTAACAAGGCAATTCATCATAGCACAATATAAAATGGAAAATGTATCGACGTCCACGACGCCATGTTACATGTACGCATTTTATCTTAAGGTTTATTTCTACTCAGAAACATAGATGGTGGGTACTCAGTATAGCAATAGGCTATTCTAATGAGCAGCCACAGTGTATTGTTTGAAGCAGAAATTAGAAAGAGATTTCGTTCACCTCTGGTTAACAATCGGCTCGATATAAATCAAATGGCCCCCGCCCATCGGGGCTAGGAGATTGGGCTGTATAATGCTTACACGCAGAGCTGAAACCGGCCGCACATGAGTCCTGGTAAACCGCTTAGAAGGTCTAAGCCTGCGCAGGCATCGTGGTGTGTGTCGGACCGTCCAATGCATTTAAGCCGTATATATTGATTCCATGGATTGAGATGTCATTTCCTCTCATGTCGGGTTAAAGTCCCGCAAAATTGGAAGCAATGTCTCCAATATGACCTTGATAGTGTTGAGGGGGACATTAAACATCAAATCAAACAAACAACATCAAATCCAAAGAGTATGCAGAGAGGCTACTAAACACAACTGAAGGAGCATATCAGAAAAAAAATTAAATAAGCAATTTTCTTTAAGCAGTGTGAGCACATTGAAAAAAAAAAAAATACGATATAACATCCGTGTGCTGCATTGATGGCGTATTTCATATCTGTGGAACTAGCAAGTCTTAGATTTTGGTTATATATTCGTTCTTTATTTCTGCTCTGATTATCGATTGTGGGTGCTCGTTAGAACAGCCACATTGTTGCGGTTCTAACGAGCACCCACAGTATATATGTTTAAGCATATACAGTAAAATTCCTATATTAAGACCACCTTTGGGACTGTTCAAAGTGGTCTCAAACACTTTTGAACAGTCCCAAAGGTGGTCCCTGACCAGGCAAATAATTTTAGGTGGTATTAATAGCGTAATTTCACTGTATAAAGAAAGCATACCATTGCGACCCCCCATTTTGTCCTTATTTAAAGTGGGGGTATACTTAGGTATTAATGTCATGGACTTGCAATACCCCCGCCATAGGGGCTTGAAGAAATATATGGGCTGCATAAAGCTTCCACGCAGAGCTGAATCCGGCCCGCACACTAGTACTGGTAAACCGCATAGAGGATCTAAGCCTGTCCAGGAACCGCGGTGCGAGGCGGACCGTCCATGCTAATAAACCCTACTGGTTTCATTGGGCGACAGGGCTTGAGATGTCATTTCATCTCAATATCGGGTAAAAGTCCCACAAAATTGGAAGCAACGTCTCCAAAATGACCTTTACAGTGTTGACGGGGACGTTAAACCTCAAATCAAACAAACAAACAAAACATGAACTTGCAAACGTGATACAAATGTATCAATTGCTCACCACGAAAACACGCCTATATAATTCTGACCCCCGTGAACCCCACTTTTATATAGTAAAACTGGGGTTTACAGGGGTAAACCTTATTTTTCTTATTTCTGCTGTACAATTTAGGTTGTGTGTACTCGTTAGAACCGCCTCGACGAGGCGGTTCTAACGTGTACCCAAAATCTATATTTTTTTAGCAGAAGTAAGAAAAATATCACAATTTTTCATCTTATTTTTTTCAGCGATAAATGTTACAATGTATTTGTATAGGCGTGTGTTCGTTATGGCATCAATTGCTAATTTCAGTAATCAACACCCGGAGACCATTCGTAGAGTTTATGGAAAAACCAGAGTTTAAAAAAGAAGAAGCCTGGTTTGGATTCGAACAAGAATATTGGGTTACTGACAGAGATGGCATACCTCTCGGGTGGCAACTGGACAAAGACTTCGTTCATGACAGTAAGACTTTTTCTGTGAAATCATCATTATGGTACTTTTTGTAATATTAAAGTTAGTGACTGATTAATCGATTTACATATACAGTAAAATTCCTTAATTAAGACCACCTTTGGGACTGTTCAAAAGTGTTCTTTAAGACCACTTTTGAACAGTCCCAAAGGTGGTCTCCAAAAACGAGACACTGGGTGTAGCAAACACAAAGAAAACATATCTGAAAGCTTCTAAATAAGCTTTTAAAAGCAGATTTAGTCTTAATTTAAGATGGTTTTACTGTACTCGATGATATCTCGTTTCGGGCAAATGAATATATGATCGATCATGATATGGCCAAGGTAGCTCAGCCAGGATGCACATCTGTCTGGCTTTTGTTTGTTTGAGTTATTACGTCCCCGTCAACACTATTTTTGTCAGTTTGGAGACGTTGCTTCCTTTACCCAGCATTGAGACGAAATGACATCACAAGCCGTGCCGACCAACGGAACCGTTTAGGTTTATAAATAGGGTCGGTCCGACTCGCGACAGGCTTAGACCGAAGCGGTTTACCAGTACCCATGTTCGGTCGGTTTCGGCTCTGCGCAGGAGCTTCATGCAGCCCAATCTATTTCTCGAAGCCCCGATGGGCGGGGATGCACATCTGACTGGTGATTAGGAGGTTGCGGATTCTATATCCGTCGGATAAATTAAAATTCGTAAAGACTGGCCATGAGATATTTTCCTCAACCATTCTGTCCCTTTCGGTGATTCTAGAAGGGCTGCTTTCAGTTTCTGACCGAAACATATGCACAGTTAAGGTTAACCGCTTATGTTTAAGCATACACAGAAAAAAAGTGTTGTTAGACTCGACATGACTTAGAGTTGACTGGGCCGGTAAACACCAAACCAAACCAAAATCAAATTTGCATGATCAATTGGGCCCCGTCAAGTGATTTTGGTACTTATCGCCTATGCGAGCAGCGAAGGTTCAGGCGAGCCTGCGCATCCGCGCAGTCTCGCCAGAACCTTCGCTGCTCGCTCATACAAGCAGTGAATCAAGAGGAACCTTCAGACAGAAAGCCATATCCCTGGCCCCTCTGAATGGCTGGGCATGCGCAGTTAAAATTTGTCATGACGGAATGCTCGAAGACATAAATTCGCTTGGCGGGGCTCAATTGAATTTTTGAGTTGTTAGGATCCAAAGACCTGTAATACCTACATTTAGGGGAATGGATACACCGGGCAGATTTGTTCACCATTTTGTCAATCAGGACTTCCTGGTCGCTTTTCTATAGGCCCAGTCCCACTGAAAATGAGTCTACTGTTAAAGGAAAGAATTTGATTCTCAGGAGCAAAGTCTTACGTTTAAAAGTTGATCCCTGTTGACATAGGAGACAGAAATGCTTTTCCAGGAGTTGGCTCCCCTGAAATTGTATCAATTTAAGAGCGTCGCCAGAGCTAAAAATAGAAAACAAATATATAAATGGCTACTCCTCCTTTACCTCTAAGCCAATTTAGAAATGTTGCTTAGGTGACCCTCTACCAAAGTAGCTAAAACACATCCATGTGACATATTGCGTTCTTGCATATCAGGAAAAGAGTTATTTTTCTGATGAAAATTTGTGATTTATATTTCATATTCATATTCCAATCATAGGTTGTGGCTGCTCGTTAGAACCGCCTCATTTAAGCGGTTCTAACCAGTCATTTCGAAAACTCGCCTATACAAATGCATTGTTAATTTTACCACCGAAAAAACGAAAATTTTTAGGTGAAAAATTATGATATTTTTTTTCTTTTTCTGCTCAAAATATAGCTTGTGGGTACTCGTAAGAACCGCCTCATCGAGGCGGTTCTAACGAGTACCCACAATCTATATTTTAGAGCAGAAATAATGAAAATAAGGTTTACCGCGGTAAACCCCAGTTCTTTTTCCTTTAGAGCAGAAATAAGGAAAATAAGGTTTACACCTGAAAACCCCAGTTTTACTATATGAGCCCCGCCAAGCGAATTTGTGTCTTCGAGCATTCCGTCATTACATTTTTAACTGCGCATGCCCAGCCATTCAGAGGGGCCAGGGATATGACTTTCTGTCTGAAGGTTCCTCTTGATTCACTGCTTGTATGAGCGAGCAGCGTATGTTCTGGCGAGACTGCGCGGATGCGCAGGCTCGCCTGAACCTTCGCTGCTCGCATAGGCGATAAGTACCAAAATCGCTTGACGGGGCCCATATAAAAGTGGGGTTCAAGGGGATCAAAATGATAAAGGTGTGTTTTCGTGATGACTCACAACCTAAATAAGAACAAATATGTATACCTCTGTAAAATCCCAAGTTTCCTATATATAAAGTTGGGTTTACATGGATGTTCATTACACGGACTTGTTAACGTAATGGCATTACATTACATAATAAAATGAATCGAATGTATCCGAAGTGAATAATACTTGCCTGTACATGTCTTTACAGGACGCTACCTCGGCTTAGACAAGGGTAAATACTCTGGCATAGAAAGACAACTGAATGACTACCATGCACGTGCATGTTTGTATGCAGGTCTTTGTTTGTTTGGAACTTCGCGAGAAGAATCCGTAGCCCAGGTACATGTATATATTTTTATTTTGGAGGCGGGGATTTTGTTTTATGACCTTTTCAAGATTATTTCACTTATATCGAGCCGATCGTTAACCAGAGGTGGGTGAAAACCGGAGTACCCTGAGAAAATACATCTGACGTCCCATTGCAGAACTTGGAGTCTCACATATAACCCGAGCTGGGCTCGAGCCACAGTGAGACGGTTCTAACGAGAACCGCAGTTTATGTTTTGAGAAAAAGTCAGAAAAAATATCATAAATTGTATACATGTAATAAATTCCTATTTTCTGCTTGAAACTTAGAGTGTGGGTGCTCGATGAGGCGGTTCTAACGAGTACCAACTACTACGAGAACACGCCTATATAAAAAAAATTTTGAGAGGAAAAATTGTGATATTTTTCGTATTTCTGCCCAAAACATAGATTGTTGGTAAACGTTAGAACCGCCTCGGCGAAGCGGTTCTAACGAGTACCCACAATCTATGTTTTTGAGTAGAAATAAGGAAAGTAATGTCTACCCTTGTAAACTCAAGTTTTACCATATAAAAATGGGGTTTAAGTGGCTCAAAATAATATAGGCGAGTTTTCGTGATGAAGCCATGGTTAAATATGTTCTAGAAAGGGTTATCCTTTGGAAGCAAGAAATACACCACAGAACTGGAAAATATGGAGTGCACATGTTTTCTGGGCCAGACTAGCTAGTTTCGGCCATTTAGGCCTCAATAAGGATACCCTTGAAAACCCCACCCTTCCCTAATATCGGGATTAAAGGTATTCCTTAAGCGGACGTTTTAACCCATTTTGTACCCAATGGAATCTTTCTCCTTATATATAGCAAGAGTCCATTTCAAAATTAAGGGGTGTCAGGTTGTCTGTTCTTCAAAATTGATTTGGAAAATAGCTGAACGTTTTGCAAACAGTGTATGCCCTGATCAGACGCCGCGTTCTGCGGCGTCTGATCTGGGTCTGCACTGTTTGCCAAATACCCGTTTTTTTGTTGTTATATTATTATTGTTTAGTTTTGTACAAAATTGGTTAATTTTGTGAGATCTTTATTAGACATTCTAGCCCAGCGCACCTATATAGTCAATGAGAAGCAACTGTGATTAATTCTGCGCATAACAAATCACTGGGCGGAAGAGTGTGACGAGAGACGTCATAAAGAGCCGACGTTTTATGGCGCAACTTGTTTTGTCTGTTTGTTTGTTTGCTTGTTTGTATTGGAGTTTAACGGCCCAGTCAACAACACTATTTTAGGTCATTTTTGAGCCGGTCAGTTTACCTATCCACACTTTCCTGGGCAGGCCGTAAGCAGTTAACCCGTACAGTGCACACTCTTTCTCCAGAAAATTGCGTCACTTGGAGAAACTCCCGGCCTTCTCCAGACTTTCGGACGCGTCTTTAAACCGAGGTCCCGTCTGTGATCTTAGCTGTTGGTGAGACGTAAAACTCAAACACTCAACTCAACTCACTTCATCATGAAAACACGCCTAAATAATTTTGACCCCCTTGAACCCCATTTATATAGTAAAACGGGGGTTTCAGGGGGTATACCTTATTTTTCTTAATTTTGCTCTAAAATATAGATTGTGGGTACTCCTTAGAACCGCCTCGATCTATATTTTGAGCAGAAATAAGAAAAATATCACAATTTTTCATCTTAAAATATTCATTTTTTTTCGGCGATAAAAGTGGCAATGTATTTGTATAGGCGTGTTTGCGTAATGTGGGGAAACGTTATCCTCTCGCATCAAAAACATTACGAAAGTAATATCTTCTTACAATGGTGAAAGGTTGATAGAATTTGAAGGAAACAACATAGTTATTGTAGAATGAAAATAGATCAGTTCTTTTCAGTGATATGTGTGAGTTGTAAGTCGATAAACACTTGCGCTACGCGCGCGTGATTTGATCTTTACAACCGACCATAAAACTGTGATTTATAACTCAACAAATCACTGCTAGAGCTGTATAGATATTGCTAGATATAAGGCATGAGGTGAATGACACACTTTCAATGCAAGTAACCATTACAAGATTACAGTTTTTGCTTCCTTACCAGAACGGGATTGCGCCAGGAGCCCCCTTTTTCACCTAGAGTAGACTGTTATTAGATGGGGCCGGCCAGTCGGATACGCGTCCGGTAAGAGATTAGATGGTCACAGGCTCTGGCAACATTCCTTGGTGGAGATTGATTATGAATATCTTCTAAAAAGTTATATCCTTCATTCCACCGATTCAAGAAGGGCAGTTGTTAGATATGACAACATATAATCTTTCAAATAATAGCTTTGGGTAGGCCCGGGATGGCTGATTAATTGTATACATTGTAAGTTTAAAACATATTAACTTGTACTTTGAGCAAACAGTGAAGATACTGAAAAGAGACCACATCTGATGCGTGTTGCGGCTTGATTTGTTCCTTCATGTGTGTCAGGAGGCTAAACACCTGGCAGTTTGTCCGCCATTTTTCAAAGGGAGACAACTTCGGTCCATCTTGTTCGCTTTTCTATAAGCCCTATCCCACGGAGCAAATTCTTTCCTTTTAGAGTTGAGCCCTACTGACATGGGAGACGAAAATACTTTTGCAGGCGTTGCCTCCCCTGAAGGTGGATCGATTCACCTTAAAATGTAGTTGCATGTAGGTGTGTGTGTGAATTCGGGTTGCATGTAGGTAACTGATTGGCTCGACATGAGCGTAAAAATTGTTGACTGGGTAAAGCATAAGCGAAATTACTGGTCAGCACAACCCCCAAAAGTGAAAAAAAAGACTGAATCCCTGTGTAAAAGGTCGGGGAAACAGGTCATGTGTATCCCTTCGCCTACACAGGTAACAGTGACAGGATACACCACATTAATGTCAATTCACGCAACACAATAAAACCAAGCACAGCATGTTGCCACCGCCAGAGGCATACCTATTTAGAAATTTATACTTAACACGTCCGTGTAAAATGGGCCAGCGCACGACAAAAGCTACCTTAAGATCTGTGCTTCATACAAAGAGTTCCCCCAGTCATTCACCATATTTGCATTATTTGCTGGCTCCCAGCTTGCACGTTGTTAATATTGGAAAAACAGGTAACCAGACCCCCCTGACCTTTCAAGGTCAGGGGGGTCTGGTTACCTGTTTTTCCAACACTGATAACCTTCAGACTAGGAACCAGCAGATAATGCAAATAAGGTTAATAGGCTGGGACTATTTTCGGGGGTCAAAATTTTAAATTTTAGTATTTTGGAGGTTTTAGGAAAAAGGGGATTTTTTTATGGATCTGGGCATTTAGCAGATATTTTTGGGGTCACTTCTTAACCTGAGTATTTTTGGACTATCAAATAGCTTTGGTATTTTTTTGCGGCGGGGGTGGGGTGGTTGATATGCTTAATGCGAATGTAGGACAAAACGTATTGTTGACACTTTATTAGCTCACCTGACCGAAGGTCATGGTGAGCTTTTGTGACAGTAAGATGTCCGGCGTCGTCGTGCGTCGTGCGTCGTGCGTCGTCCGTCGTCCGTCGTGCGTCGTCCGTGCGTAAACTTTTTCTTGTGAACACACTAGAGGCCACAGTTTTGGTCCAATTATCATCAAACTTGCTCAGAATGATAATCATGACAATATCTCGGTCAAGTTCGAATTTGGGTCATGTCGGGTAAAAAAGTAGGTCAGTAGGTCAAATCATAGAAAAACCTTGTGAACACTCGAGAGGCCACAATTTTGGTCCAATCATCATCAAACTTGCTCAGAATGATCATTGTGACAATATTTTAGTGAAGTTTGAATATGGATCATGTCGGCTTAAAAAGTAGGTCAGCGGGTCAAATCATAGAAAAACCTTGTGAACACCCTAGAGGCCACAATTTTGGTCCAATCATAATCAAACTTGCTCAGAATGATCATCATGACAATATCTTGGTCAAGTTCGAATATGGGTCATGTCCGGTCAAAAAGTAGGTCAGTAGGTCAAATCATAGAAAAACCTTGTGAACACTCTGAAGGCCACTGTTTTGGTCCAATTATCATGAAACTTGCTCAGAATGACCATTGTGACAATATTTCAGTCCAGTTCGAATATGGGTCATATCGGGTTAAAAAGTAGGTCAGCGGGTCAAATCATATAAAAACCTTGTGAACACCCTAGGGGCCACAATTTTGGTCCAATCATAATCAAACTTGCTCAGAATGATCATCATGACAATATCTCGGTCAAGTTTGAATATGGGTCATGTCCGGTTGAAAAGTAGGTCAGTAGGTCAAATCATAGAAAAACCTTGTGAATACTCAGGAGGCCACAAGTTTGGTTAAATCATTAATCTTGCTCAGAATGGTCATTGTGACAATATCTTGGCTAAGTTTGAATAAAGGTCTTTTCGGGTCAAAAAGTAGGTCAGTAGGTCAAATTAAAGAAAAAACTTGTGAACACTCTAGTTTTACATAGACTTATATAGGGAAAATCTTTAAAAATCCTTTTCTCTGAAACCACAAGGCCTAGGTCTTTTATATTTGGTATGAAGCTTCATCTAAAAGACCCCTAACAAGATTATTCAAATGATAGTGCTGAGGCCAAAAATGTCCCCGCCCCCGGGCCCTTTGGTTTTACATAGGCTTATATAGGGAAAATCTTTAAAAATCTTCTGCTCTGAAGCTGCAAGGCCCAGGACTTTGATATTTGGTATTAAGCTTTATCTAGTGGACCCCTACCAAGATTGTTCAAATTATAGTGCTGGGGCAAAAAATGCCCCCGTTCCGGGGCCCTTTGGTTTTACATGGCCTTATATAGGGAAAATCTTTAAAAATCTTCTTCTCTGAAACCGCAAGGTCCAGGACTTTGATATTTAGAATGAAGCTTCATCCATTGGACCTCTACCAAGATTGTTCAAATTATCGCCCTTGGGCCAAAAATGCCCCCGCTCAGGGGCCCTTTGTTTTTACATAGACTTCCCTACCAAGATTGTTCAAATTATAGTGCTGGGGCAAAAAAAGCCTCCACCTGGGGCCCTTTGGTTTTACATAGGCTTATATAGGGAAAATCTTTAAAAATCTTCTTCTCTGAAACCGCAAGGCCCAGGACTTTGATATTTTGTATGAAGCTTCATCTAGTGGACCCCTACCAAGATTGTTCAAATTATAGCCCTTGGGCCAAAAATCCCCCTGCTCAGGGGCCCTTTGGTTTTACATAGACTTATATAGGGAAAATCTTTAAAAATCTTCTTCTCTGAAACCGCAAGGTCCAGGACTTTGATATTTAGAATGAAGCTTCATCCAATGGACCTCTACCAAGATTGTTCAAACTATCGCCCTTGGGCCAAAAATGCCCCCGCTCAGGGGCCCTTTGTTTTTACATAGACTTATATAGGGAAAATCTTTAAAAATCCTTTTCTCTGAAACCACAAGGCCTAGGTCTTTTATATTTGGTATGAAGCTTCATCTAAAAGACCCCTAACAAGATTATTCAAATGATAGTGCTGAGGCCAAAAATGTCCCCGCCGCCGGGCCCTTTGGTTTTACATAGGCTTATATAGGGAAAATCTTTAAAAATCTTCTGCTCTGAAACTGCAAGGCCCAGGACTTTGATATTTGGAATTAAGCTTTATCTAGTGGACCCCTACCAAGATTGTTCAAATTATAGTGCTGGGGCAAAAAAAGCCTCCGACTGGGACCCTTTGGTTTTACATGGCCTTATATAGGGAAAATCTTTAAAAATCTTCTTCTCTGAAACCGCAAGGCCCAGGACTTTGATATTTTGTATGAAGCTTCATCTAGTGGACCCCTACCAAGATTGTTCAAATTATAGCCCTTGGGCCAAAAATGCCCCCGCTCAGGGGCCCTTTGGTTTTACATAGACTTATATAGGGAAAATCTTTAAAAATCTTCTTCTCTGAAACCACAAGGCCTAGGTCTTTTATATTTGGTATGAAGCTTCTTCTAAAGGACCCCTACCAAGATGATTCAAATTATAGTGCTGGGGCCAAAAGTGGCCCCGTCCCGGGGCCCTTTGGTTTTACATAGACTTATATAGGGATAATCTTTAAAAATCTTCTCTGAAACCACAAGGCCCAGGACTTTGAAATTTGGTATGAAGTTGCATCTAATGGACCTCTACCAAGATTGTTAAAATTATAGCCCTGGGGCCAAAAATGCCCCCACTCTGGGGCCCTATGGTTTTACATAGACTTACATGGGGAAAATCTTCAAAAATCTTCTTCTCTGAAACCACAAGGCCTGGGTCTTTGATATTTGGTATGAAGCTGCATCTAGTGGACCTCTATCAAAATTATTCAAATTATAGCCCTGGTACCAAAAATGTCCCCGCTCCGGGGCCCTTTGGTTTTGCATAGACTTATATAGGGAAATCTTTAAAAATCTTCTCTGAAACTGCAAGGCCAAGGCCTTTGATATTTAGTATGGAGCTTTATCTAGTGGACCTCTACCAAGATTGTTCAAATTATAGCCCTGGTGCCACAAATGCCCCCACCCCGGGCCGGGGCCCTTTGTTTTTACATAGATTTATATAGCCCTGGGGCCATTTGGTTTTGCATAGGCTTATGTAGGGAATATCTTTAAAAAAAATCTTCTTCTCTGAAACTGCAAGGCCCAGGTCTTTGAAATTTGATGTGTAGCTTTATCTAGTGGACCTTTGCCAAGATTGTTCTAATTATAGCCTTTGTTGATGTTTGGTATGAAGCTTCACCTTTAAGACCTCCCTCAACATTATGCACATTAAAACCCTGGGGCCAATAATGGCCCTCTCTGGGGCCCACTTGTTACACTATGGATCAGGTGAGCGATCCAGGGCCATCATGGCCCTCTTGTATCACTCATATTAGAAGCTGTTTTGATTATGCTTTTATTTTCCTTGCTGCACAACAAGTTCCGTTACCAAATACGAATATTTTTGGTCTGATGATATACGCTGCCCCCGTAGTCACATGTGAGATGCCAAGTTCTGCAACGGAAGGTCGTGTGGTTTTTCTCCGGGTACTCCGGTTTTCGCCCACCGATGATTAAATATCGGCTCGATTTGAGTGTAAAAATCTTGAAAGGGCCGTAAAACATAAACCATAAAAAAATATATACGCAGCCCCCGCTCATCGGGGCTTGGAGAAATAGATTGGGCTGCAGGAGGCTTCCACACAGAGCTGAAACTGACCGCACGTGAGTACTGGTAAACCGCTTAGGAGGTCTAAGCCTGCCCAAGCAAAGTGTTACGAGTCAGACCGTCCATTCATATACACCCTATTTGTTTCATTGGGCAGCAGGGCTTGAGAGGACATTTCATCTCAGTATCGGGTAATTTGTTTGAGTTGAGGCTAAACGTCCCCGTCAACACTATTTAGGTCATTTGGAGACGTTGCTTCCAGTTTTGTGGGACTTTAACCCGACACTGAGATGAAATGACATCTCAGGCCCTATCACCCACATAAAGCGCTTGGGTTTAAGGAGCGGTCCGACTCGCATCACGTTTCCTGGGCAGGCTTAGACCTAAGCAGTTAACCAGTATTCAAGTTCAGTCGGTTTCAGCTCAGCGTGGAAGCACCGTGCAGCCCATTTATTTCTCCAAGCCCCGATGGGCGCGGGCGAACAATGTCGGGTAAAAGTCCCACGAAATAAGAAGCAACGTCTCCAAAATGACCTAAATTGTGTTGATGGGGACGTCGAACCTCAAACAAACAAACAAACTGATGGTATACTGGAATTTTTTTGCGGGGTACATTGTCAATCTTGTTTTTTGTTGTTTTTTTTTTTTTTTTGCGGGGTGGGGGGGGGGGGGCGGGGGACGGTGGAGTGGGTCGAGCACTAGATGATTAGTCCCAGCCTATACAGCAGGTAAAATACAGAGAACCCCACCCGCAACCCCTATAGGGACTTAGCCCCACCCCTATCCCCCAACGAGCAACAAACGAGCAATGATAGTAAGTTATAAAAGGCGATCAGCAAAGGCTCTGAACGGACTGCACGGATGTGTAGAGTCAGACTGGTCTGATGATTCTGTTGAGTACTCTTAGTACATGCTTTTGAGCATGAATAAGGAAAATAAAGCATGCCCTTGTGACTCCACCTACCTCTGTATAAAGTAAGGTTTATAAGAGAATGCTGTACAATTAAGAAAAAAACGAAAACATGCCTATACAATTAACTGTAAATTTTACCGCGAAAAGAAACAAACAAACAAAAAGTAATAATAAGATGAAAAATTGCGATATGTTTCTTTTTTCTGCTCAAAACATAGATTGTGGTTAAACGTTATAACCGCCTCATCGAGGCGGTTCTAACGAGGACCCACAATCTATATTTTAGAGCAGCAATAAGAAGAATTAGGATCCTCGTTTCAAGGGGGTCAAAATTATATCGGCATGTTTTCATGATGTCACATTGTTAATTCCTTATTGGCTGCACACAATTTACTTTTTCTTTTTCTTAAACTTGCTGCAAATGTAGATTGTGGATACTGGTAAGAACTGCCTCATTGATGCGAGGCGGAGGCGGTTCTAACGAGTTATGTTTGTTTGATTTGTAGTCTAACGCCCCTCTGAACATTAGGTCGGTTATTTTATAGACATTTTGTCCAGTATTGTGGGACTTTTATCCGACATTGAGGTTGCCATCTCAAGCCCTTCCGTCCAATGAGACCAATAGGGTTTATATGCATGGTCATTATGGCTCGCAACACTTTGCCTGGGCAGGGTATGACCCTCTTTGCGGTTAACCAGTACTCATCTGAAGCCGGTCTCAGCTCTGCGTGGAACCACCATGCGGCACAATCTATTATTCTAAGCCCCTAACGAGTATCCATAACCTATGCTTTTGAGCAGACATAAGGAAGCTATTAATTTCCCCTGTAATACCCACTTTCTGTATGTATAATGTAGGGTTTATTAGGATGTTCATTTCGCGAACGTAACCTGGCGGGTTCGCCCCCGCCAATTTGGGTTTGGTGAAATACTTTGGGCTGCATATGCTTCCACACAGAGCTGAAACCGACCAAACTGGTAAACAACTTAGAAAACCCACACCTGCCCATGAAAAGTGGAGCGATTCGGACCATCCCTTAAAACCTAGAGGTTTCTGTGGGCAGTAGGTCTTGAGATGTCATACATCTCAGTGTTGGGAAAAGCCTCAAAAATGGAAAGTAATGTCTCCGAAAATACCTAACTAGTGGTGACGGGGGACGTAAAAGTCCAAAACAAACAATTATACCGTAGTAGATGAAATACTAGTACACAACCAGCCCCACTCCCGTGACTTACCAAATGTTAGTAAGAGAAAAAAAATACTGAAAAGTAAACATGTTTGACCAGCAAAGACTCTGATCAGACTGTTTGGATTTGAAGTATGATAAGTGTCTTCATTCTTCGCATGAACCTTTGTTTTACATGGACTTATATAGGGAAACTGATTATAAACTGTATGAGAGAAACAGTCAATACTGTACAAAAGAAGGGGAGGGGGTGGTGGTGGTGAGGGCGGGGGGTGCACTCTGATTTTAAGTACAGCTATAAAAGCACGCTTAATGAAACATGAAACCATGAGCCAAAACATGTAAATATTTACATCTGATAGTACAATAACTGCACTAAAAACTGACATTAAGGTAAAAAAAAAGAGAGAAAAAAAATCATCAAAGCACTGAGAGTACTGGTGGGTTGATTGTCTCTGAGTGTAGATTGTGAAAATGGGGCCTGAAGGGTGCCTTAGAATGTTTCGTTAAATCCTTAAATTCCTGTATTGTAAGCAAGCCGTGTAGACCCTGACCAGACACTGTTTTTTCAGCGTCTGACTCTTAAATTGTTGTAAGCAAACAGTGTAGCCCCTGATCAGACGGCGCGTTATGCGCCGTCTGATCTGGGTCTACACTATTTGTCAAGCCCAACTCATGTTTCCAGCCCAGATTCGACAGAGACAAGTGCATGTAAAGCTTTTACGCAACCCGGTAATATTCTATAAATAAGTTACGTGGATTTCGATAGTCAAGACCACAGCACTAATAGAGGTTTTGTCATTGTAACTTTGGGTCGATTGATAAACAGTCGACCCAGAAAGGATACCGGTCCTGAGAAACTCTGTCTGTCTGTTTTTTTTTTTGTTTTTTTTTTTTGTTTCGGTTTTTTTTTTTGGTTGGGGGGGGGGGGGGGGGGGGCATTTTGTCATTTTGCGCACAACAAAGTTGTAAACGGCGGGTCAATGTCATTTCGTTAACGCGACATCGATATGCCGTTGATTCAAAATTGCGAATCAACGTCGTAACAGCGTCGATGTGTTGAATGTGCAGGCATCAATTTCAACTCAACTTCACGAGGTTGCATAGACATTGGTAAGACGTGGATTTAACGTTGTATACCAATTCTTTGAGCCTCATTGAAAGCCACTTTTTGTTTTCAGTGGGAATATATGTTGGGCCCAGGAGACGGTGTGACTATATGTGACCACTTGGTTGTTTCCCGGTACCTGATGTGGCGCTGTGCCGAGATATTTGGGATCCACGTTTCTTTCCTTGCAAAACCAGCCCCATTCACAGTGTGGGCAAGTGGTATACACGTTAACTTCTCCACAAAGAAAATGAGAGAGGAGGGAGGAATCGAGTAAGTATGCCATAGCAAATCAAAATGAGACGATACTTATAACGATATCACACCCGTGTGACAAAGTGCATTTTTTCACATCTCCAAAATGGCTACTTTTCTGGTAAAAATCCGGACATTTTTCTTATTTCTACTGCAAACATAGGTTGTTGGTGCTCGTTAGAACCGCCTCAATGAGGCGGTTCTTACGAGTACCCACAACCTATATCTTGGAGCAGAAATAAGTAAAATGATGTTTACCCCCGTAAAACCCAGTTTTCTCTCTATAAAGTGGGGTTTAGTGGGTGTTCATTTCATGGACTTGCTCACGTTATAATGGGTTTATACAGTTAAATTCAATAGCTTGAGTTCCCTTAGAACCATGAAAATAAGAATCTAATATGGTGTTTTTGTTGTGTAGTATATGGGCGTTTCCAACCCATTGGAGACCATGCTGAGCGGGACCGAGGCTACGCCGAGATTCCGCTTACCACGGTCATCCTGAAGGTTGGAAAGTCGCATCTACAACAGAACCCCATATTAGATTGTATTCCTTGCACATCAGCACCGAAAGTTTTCATTTTCCTTCATTTAACGTTTTGTTTTTCGCGCACTATAGGCCTACGTATGTTGTTTGCCTGCGGCCCCCGCCCATAGGGGCTTGAAGAAATATATGGGCTGCATGATGCTTCCACGCAGAGCTGAATCCGGCCCGCACACTAGTACTGGTAAACTGCTTAGAGGATCTAAGCATGTCCAGGAACCGCGGTGCGAGGCTGACCGTCCATGCTAGTAAACCCTATTCGTTTCATTGGGCGACAGGGCTTGAAGTGTCATTTCGTCTCAATGTCGGGTAAAAGTCCCACAAAATCGGAAGCAACGTCTCCAAAATGACCTTTTACAGTGTTGACGGGGACGTTAAACCTCAAATCAAACAAACAAATGTTGTTTGCCTGGGGAAGAACACCGGTGTAAGAACAGAATTTCTATCCCAGGCTAAAATCATGGATTTCCTTATCTGGTTGGAAAAAGTGTTCCATGTAGGCGTAGTTCGAAGTACTGAAGGTTAATCATAGTGGAAGGTCAGATGGCATCATAGCACGGATTCTTTTTTATTTTCTATAAAATAAATGAATGTTGTGTGTACTCATTAGAATCGCCTCAGCGATTCTAGTGAGTACACACAGCATACCTTCGACTCACCGAGGTGTTTATAGCATTACGAAAACACGCCTATACAAATACATTGTAAACTTTACCGCCGAAAACAAGAAAATTTTAAGGTGAAAAAATGTGATATTTTTCTTATTTCTCCTCAAACTATAGATCGTAGGTACTCGTTAGAACCGCCTCATCGAGAACCAAAGATCTAGATTTTAGAGCCGAAATAAGAAAAACAAAGTTTACAACTGTAAACCCCAGTTTTACTGTATAAAAGTGGGGTTCAAAATTACATAGGCGTGTTTCGGCCCCCGCCCATCGGGGCTTGAAGAAATAGATGGGCTGCATCATGCTTCCGCGCAGAGCTGAAACCGACCGCACATGAGTATTGGTAAACCCCTTAGAGGATCTAAGCCTGTCCAGGCAAAGCGGTGCGAGTCGGATCGTCCATGCTTACATGTATAAGCTGTATTTGTTTCAGTGGGCGACAAGGCTTGAGAAGTCATTTCATCTCAATGTCGGGTAAAAGTCCCACAAAATTGAAAGCAACGTCTCCAAAATGACCTGTACAGTCTTATACACTGATATTTTTTTCTGAACGTGTTTTCTGCAAAAGATACGCAAGAAATTTCTGCAAAAACAATAGCATTTTTCCAATATTAAATGATCAATTTTTTATTGATAAGTTCAATATAACATTGAACAACTGGGCCCTGTTCTTCAGTTCACCCACTGTATACTAGTTGATTCTTCCATTGCTGTATGTTGGACAAGTCCATTTGTCATATAAGGGTAGACAGGCCTATTTTTTCGTTTTATTCTATTTTTGACGGAAATTTCTCTGACCAAACAGTGCAAGCCCTGATCAGACGCCACAAATGCGGCGTCTGATCTGGGCCTGCACTGTTTGCCAAGGTTCCCCTTTAGGGGGTTCCTGCCTGCATTGGGTTAAGGCTAGACTCATTATACCCCCGGCATACGAAGTATGCTATGGGGGTATAATGTTTTCGTCCTGCCGTCGGTCCGGACGTCCGTTCGTTCGTCCGTCCGTCCGTCCGTGTGTCCGTCTTTCCCTCTGTCCGTCTGTTAAACATTTTGGTTAAAGTTTTGCATCAAATGTTTCTAAGAGATTGTATCTTCTGAAACCTTTGATAGATTTAGTTGATACTTACACTGAAGTTACATACTGGTCTAAAGATTTCATTGATGCATGTCCCACCCCCACAGTGACCTTGAGGTCAAGGTCACGGGCTGAGAAATTTTACATTTGGTTAAAGTTTTATGACAAAGTTTATAGATGCCTGTATGTTCTTAACTCTAAGACAAATTCAGTTGATACTTGCATCACTGTACCAGTCCAAACATTTCGTGATGTATGTCACTTCCCCCACCCACGGTGACCTTGACCTGACTTAGAATTTTACATTTGGTTCAAGTTTTATGACAAAGTTTATAGATGCCTGTATGTCCTAAACTCAAAGACAAATTCAATTGATGCTTGCATCGATGTTGCATACCAGTCCAAAGATTTCATTGATGCATACGCCACCCTGCTGCTTCAGTAACATTGATAACCCCGAAATTTTATGTTTGGTTTAGCTTTTACAAGCACATTTATAGATTCTTATAGCTTTTTGACATCTTCATTCATATTACATACAAGCTCAAAAGATATATCAGAGTATGGCGCTGGCCGGGTTATACGTGACCCACTGGTCGCTTTCTCTAGTTTTTGTGAGCATTTGGTGTTTAGAGGTTGATAGCACAGTCAACACTGTTTGGTACCTAAACAGCGTTGAGGGGGACGTTAAGCCTCAAATAAAACAAACACACACTTTCCTGGGCAGACTTTTTCATACCCAGTTACCCAGTAGAGGTACAATGTTTTGCCAAACTGGCTTCGGTAGCTTATGGTTTCGCTTTGAGTTTAACGGCATAGTCAACTCTATTTAAGTCATACCGGGCCGGCCATTTTATATAACCCTACTTTTTCGTGGGTAGACTTTTTCGCAATGTTATAACCAATACACCGCACATTCTTGCAAAGCCGGCCTTGGAAGCTCAGAAAGATGCGTGTCTGACCTATCATTACGAAAACGCCCCTATACAAATACATTGCCAATTTTTTGGCCAAAAATTAGAATTTTTAAGAGGAAAAATTGTGATATTTTTCTTATTTCTGCTCAAAAACATAGATTGCGGGGACTCGATACAACCGCCTCGATGAGGCGGTTCTATCGAGTACCCACAATCTATGTTTTTGAGCAGAAATAAGAAAAGTAATGTATACCCCTTGAACCCCACTTTTACTGTATGAAAGTGGGGTATGAGAGGGTCCAAATTATATAGGCGTGTTCTCGTGATGTGATCAGGGAGTTTTGTGTTCGATACCTGCAACACTCGTCCGTGGAGATCGCTCATGAAATCTTAAAAAAATATATAGAAATTTTCACCTGGAAAATGCTAGTTCGTCGCATTACACAAACTTGCCTATACCAATACATTGCCACCTTTGTCGCCGAAAAAATGAAAACTTTTATGATGAAAAATTGTGATATTTTCTTATCTCTGCTCAAAATATAGATTGTGGACATGAGGCGGTTCTAACGAGTACCCACAATCTATATTTTAGAGCAGAAATAAGAAAAATCAAGTATACCCCCGGAAACCCCAGTTTTTAATATATATATAAAGTGGGGTTCAAGGGGGTCAAAATTATATAGGCGTGTTTTCGTGATGGGCTATTAAATACTCAATTTTACATGTAGCATATGAATAGATAATCGTAATGTAAGGTACTGGATTATGCATTATATGTTTTGGCCTCAAATAGTGATTCAAGCCTTTGTAAACAAGTTGAATTATTTCATATCACGTTACCAAGTCCTTGTAATATATAGAGAAACTCTGTGTCGCACAGTGTGTTTTCGTAACGACAGAATATAAATGAGAAGAAGTGCATTATTTGTGCATGTAACTCGATCCTTTAAAAATGCACGCATCAGACACGTGAAAGCAATAGTTCAACATGATACATGGGTGGGCGAGTACTCTGCGTATAAAGTGCATAACAACATGTATAAATGCACATCCGTGAAATGAACACCCCTCTTAATAGAGAAAAATTGGATATGCAGGGTATACATTATTTTGCTTATTTCTGCCCCTAGACATAGGCTGTGGGTACTCGTTAGATTCGCCTCAATGAGGCGGTTCTAACGAGCCTCCATAACTGTGTTTTGGATTACAAATAAGAAAAATATTTGAAACATACACTATAGAAAAGTCGCCATTTTGACATATGAAATATTGTAATATAAGGTGATGCCATAATCAAAGCTCTGATACCACTGGTTGGTCGAGTTTCTCCGAGTATTCTTGTACATTTAGAAAACAGTGTAGACACTGATCAGACGCAACGCCGCGTTCTGTAATGTCTGATCTATGTCTTAACTGTTTATCAGTGGCCCAGTACACCATACCAAATAACCAACACTTTAACACAGCGAAATGAAGTCACAGGGAGAAGAATATCGATGCTATAAATAACCGTTACCTGGAATTTGTACTTTGTCAGCGTTTGTCGTGTCAACAATAGCAGGCTTCTGTAGTTAAATTAACATCGGTTCGATTGATAAACAATCGATTTACAAACAATCTACTCAGAAATGGTATGCCCATGTATGCAATGACATACACCAGGAAAACATGTCCGTGTGAAATAATGGCGTCCAACATGGTGTCAGAAATGACAAATATTAGATAAAAAAAAAATGTAACATCTTTCTTATTTCTGCTTTCATCATAGATTGTGGTTGCTCATTAGGACCGTCTCTAATGAGTACCCACAATGTATGTTTTTGAGTACAAATAAGGCAGATAATGCATATAACCTTAAACCCCATTTTTCTCTATATAAAGTGGGGTTTAGAGGGGTCTTCGTTTCACGGACTTGTTATCGTGATGAGTTACTGGCCTCGATAGTTCAGTCGGATGCGCGTCTGACTGGTGATCAGGAGGGCGCTGGTTCAACACCTGCCGGGATCGGCAACATTCTTTCGTTGGGATTGGAATCGAATATTTTCTACGGTCATTCTCTCCCTTCCGCTGATTCATTCGGCCCCCGCCCATCGGGGCTTGGAGAAATAGATCGGGCTGCATGATGCTTACACGCAGAGCTGAAACCAACCGCACATGCATGAGTACTGGTAAACGGCTTTGGAGGTCAAAGCCTGTCAAGGTAAAGTGGTGCGAGTTGGACCTTCCATGCATATAAATCCTATTGGCTTCATTTGGCAGCAGGGCTTGAGATGTCATTTCATCTCAATGTCGGAGAAAAGTCCCACGAAATTGGAAGCAACGCCTCCAAAATTACCTAAATAGTTTTAACGGGGACATCAAACCTCAAATCAATCAATCAAATCCACTGATGTAAGAAGGCAGTTGTCAGTTTCTGGCGAAAGAATGTGCACTGTACTGGTTAACCGCTTACGTATAAGCCTGCCAAGAAAAAGTGTGGATAGGTAAACTGACCGGCTGAAAAATGACCTAAATAATGTTGACTGGGCCGTTAAACTCCAATACAAACATGTCATGACGCCGTCTCAGAAGGAATAGTGGTGTTTTTAGAGACATAATTCTATTGCTTAATTGATTGATTGCCTTGTCCAGCTGTAATCCAGTATCAGTTGGACGCCCCAATGGCGCAAGATACACGTCACTTTACCTACCCCAACCACCCCTCTATTGTTAACCCTTGTCCTGCTGAATATTCATATATGCCACACCCACTACCGATTATCAACCAATCAGATTACTTGTAGCAAATTATTACAACACATTCACAATCTGAATGACAAACACTGTAGATCCTGATCAGATGGCTTCTTCAGAAGCCATCTGATCTGGATCTACATTGTTTCAAAGAAAAGGCATATCCGGGCTCAGCAGAACAAGGGTTAAAATGACCCAATATACGAAGTGTCTGTTGCATCGACATAGGGTCTGATTTAATGTGGTTGATAACTATATGTTTACGAAAACTCTGTCCCCTTGAACCCCACTTTTATATACTAAGACTTTCTCATTTATGCTCTAAAATATAGATTGTGGGTACCCATTGAGAATAAGAAAATATCATAATTTTTCATCTGATTTTTTTTTCGGAGTTTAAATTTACAATAGATTTGTATAGGTCGGAGTTTACATTTACAATATATTTGTATAGGTCGGAGTTTAAACTTACAATAGATTTGTATAGGAGTGTTTTTGTAATGGCTATTTATTTATATGGGTAAAAATGTGGGTAGAAATATGTCAGTAGTTCAATGTGTTTAACTGACCGTAGCATAACAAAACCTACAGTAACCTACAGAAATACATGTGCGACCCGCAAAGGCACAGTTCAGTCTGCGCGGCCACCCTCTAGACAAAGGTTTTCTAGATAGCACAGGCACTGTAAAAGGCTCATGCGATCATGTAAGAATGTGACCACGCTGGGTGGCTGTGCAGCCTGATCGGAGTCTTAGCTGGTCGCAAAGATCTTATTGTAGGTTTTGTGTGGGCAGGCTCCAACGAAGAAATCCGTCCCCGCCCATCGGGGCTTGAAGAAATAGATGGACTGCATGATGCTTCCACGCAGAGAGGAAACCGTCCGCACACTAGTACTAGTAAACCGCTTAGAGGATCTAAGCCTGTCCAGGAACCGCGGTGCGAGTCGGCCCGTCCATGCATATAAACCCTATTGGTTTCATTGGGCGACAGGGCTTGAGATGTCATTTCATCTCAATGTCGGGTAAAAGTCCCACAAAATTGGAAGCAACGTCCCCAAAATGACCTTTACAGTGTTGACGGGGGCGTTAAACCTCAAATCAAACAAACAAAACCAACGAATAAATATATTTTGTACAAGTAAAATACAATGACACAAAGATTTTCGGACCCGCCCATCGGGGTTTGAAGAAAAAGATGGGCTGCATGATGCTTCCACGCAGAGCTGAAACTGACCCGCATACGATTTTTGGTTCTAAGCCTGCCCAGGTAAAGCGGTGCGAGTGTCGGATCGTTCATGCTTATAAATCCTATTGGTTTCATTGGGCGGCAGGGCTTGAGATGTCATTTCATACCAATGTTGGGTAAAAATCCAACAAAATTGGATGCAACGTCTCCAAAATGACCTTTACAGTGTTGATGGGGACGTTAAACCCCAAACCAAACAAACAAACAAAATATAGTAAGACTGGGATTTAGAGTGGTATACATTATCTTTTCTCATTTCTGCTCTAATATATAGATTGAGGGTGCTCTTTAGAACCCCCTCGATGAGGCGATTCTAATGTGTACCCACAATCTATACTTTCGACAGAAATATAACATATCATAATTTTCATCTGATTTTTTTTAATTCGGAGTTAAATGTATAGGAGTGTTTTTGTAATGGCTATGTATATATATGGGTTAACAAATTTGGGTAGAACTATGTCAGCAGGTCAATGTGTTTAACCCATTTCAGATTGGACACCCCAAAACGGGTACCTTGGCAAGCAGTGCAGGCCCAGATCAGACGCCGCAGAACGCGGCGTCTGATCAGGGCCTACACTGTTTGCAAACAGTTAATACATTTGCCGAATAAGTTTTGATGAAAACACAACCGGACACCCCTAAATTTTGAAATGAACTCCTGCTATATATAAGGAGGAGATTCCATTTGGTACAAAAAGGGTTAACAGACCGTAGCATAACAAAACCTACAGTAACCTACAATAATACACGTTCGATCAGCCTGCGTTGCCACACCCTTGACAAAAGTGTTATTCGTATCTGTCTCTAGATAGCCCAGGCACTGTAGAAGGCTCATACGACCAGGGAAGAATGTGATCAGACTGGGTGGCTGTGCGGCCTGTTCGGAGTCTTAGCTGGTCGCAAAGATCGTATTGTAGGTTTTTGTGGACAGGCTCCAATGAATAAATATATTTTGTACAAGTAAAATACACTGACACAGTTCAACAAAGGTATCCTACAGCCTTAGAATAATGAGAAAAAATGAGATCTTGGGGCTATCTTAGATTATCTGGCGGCTATCTCAGATTATATACTTAACAGCGAAAGAAACTCGACAAACTTTTTTTTTGTGTTTTTTTTTTTTTTTGTTTTTTGTTTGTTTTTGTTTTTTCAGAACACAGAATTTGACATCCCATGCAAATTGTCTCCAATGGAGACAATTTGCATGGAATGTCAAATCCTGTTTCCTGGAAAAAATGAGAAAAATATTTCAAAATGTCGTCTCCAGTTAAAACACCCAGCGTGCAGAGCGTTAATAAAGGTGCATGGTGCGTTGATAAATGAATAAATTCATTAGAAACAATTTTCTGCAAAATCTGAACAGATTTTTCATAGCCATGGAAATTGCTGAACAATGCTGCTGTCGTGATCAATAAACTACAATTTTATATGTGCAAATTGCAGTCAATGGACACACCTAATAAACGGTATGACCTCCGTAAGTGTTTATCAGGCCGTACGTGACGGAAGTAAGGGCGAGGATTGCGGCTGTGTGAAATCGATTTATTCCCCCAAGTGAAATACATTTCACTGACCGTTCCAAGGCGGTTCTTCTGTCGCGGTTTATTTTTTTATGGTTTGTCATCGAGTTTGTTTTTCATTTACATGTATATTGTTTTGTTTTGGGTAGCAAGTTGGCCATTTTGTGGGAAAGTAACTGTCCTTTTGGCTTTCCGCTATTGATGTTTCCATTAGGGTCTAGTTATTTCATGTTTGTGTTTCTTTCCTTTTGGTGTCACTATTGGGAGATATGGGTTAATTGTATCAATTCCTGATCATTGTCTTCACGTCTATTCTGTTAATAAATGTCTGCGGCAAGTAGTTCCATTATATTTACATTTCAAGTGTAAAGTCTAATGTAAACCTATAGAAAACAATGTAGTTCAGACTTCCATGAACGCATTGAGTCACAAGATTTTCAGTGGCGTCAAGTGACGTATGTCTAAACCATGATTCTCTACGGGCGATGCTGACGTCAACGCTGTTCCACTTTTTGTAGAAAAACAGGGTTTAAATCTCTTCCTGCTTTAAAAGTTCCCCATATTAGCATTTATTTTGACCCAGCGATGTAAATACAAAAAGTAAACTTAATTTTGCTGCTTTTCGTTAAAGTATGAACGACAGCAGGGTCGTTGCAAGTTTTAAATGAACCCCTTCGGGGTTCATTTACTTTGCACGCGACCCACTGGGTTCATACTTTAACGAAAAGCAGCAAAAACTTTAACTTTGATCATAACTTCAAAAGTATTTGACCTAGTCCCATGAAACTTCACACACTTATTCACCATCACAAGGGCTAAATTTTGACCAAGGGCCATAACTCTGTTGTCATTTTTGGCTGAATTATCTCCCCTTGAAATTTTGCAAAAACTCAGAAATTGATTCCCACGGGGGGGGGGGGGGGGGGGGGGTGGCATTGGTCACCTATAGTGACAGCTCTTGTTTTGTTGATGTTGTCGTTGCTTTTTTTCCTTTTTAGCTTACCTGTCATGTAATGACGAGGTGAGCTTTTGGGATCACTTTTCGTCCGTCGTCCGTCGTGTGTCCGTGCGTAAACAATTTCTTCAAACGACTTCTCCTCCTAACTCACTGATCGGATTTTGACCAAACTTCACAGGAATGATCCTTAGGTGGTCCCCTTTCAAAGTTGTTCAAATGGTTCGGTCCGTTGCACATCAAGGTCATGGGAGCCAAAAATAGATTTTTATAATGAAAACTTAAAAAACTTCTCCTCTGAAACGCAAGGCCCAGGCCTTCGATATTTGTAGTGTAGCTTCATCTAGTGGATCTCTACAAAGATTGTTCAAATTATAGTCCTGGGGCTAAAAATGCCCGCACCCCGGGGACCTTTGGTTTTACATAGACTTACATAGGGAAAAGCTTTAAAAATCTTCTTGTCTGAAACCAGAAGGCTCAGGTGTTTGATATTTGGTATAAAGCTTTGTCTTGTGGACCTCTATCAAGATTGTTCAAATTATAGCCCTGAGGCCAAAAATGTCCCCGTCCCGGGGTCCCTTGGTTTTACATTGACTTATATAGGAAAAATCTTAAAAAATCTTCTCCTCTGAAACCGCAAGGCCCAGGTCTTTGATATTTGGTGTGTAGCTTCATCTATTAGACCTCTACCAAGATTGTTCAAATTATAGCCCTGGAACCAAATATGCCCCCGCCCCGGGGCCCTTTGGTTTTACATTGACTTATATAGGGAAAACCTTCTTGTCGAAACCAGAAGGCTACGACGTTTGATATTTAGTATGAAGCTTCGTCTTATGGACCTTTATCAAGATTTTTCAAATAATAGCCCTGGTACCAAAAATGCCCCCGCCCGGGCCCCTTTAGTTTTACATTGACTTATATAGAAAAAAATCTTAAACAAATCTTCTCCCCTGAAACCACAAAGCCCAGGTCTTTGATATTTGGTGTGTACCTTCATATAGTGGACCTCTACCAAGATTGTTCAAATTACAGTCCTTGCGCCAAAAATGTCTCTTGATATTTGGTATAAAGCTTCGTTTTGTGGACTTCTATCAAGATTGTTCAAATTATAGCCCTGGGGCCAAATATGCCCCTGCCCCGGGGCCCTTTGGTTTTACAGTGACTTATATAGGAAAAACTTAAAAAAAAGTCTTGTCCGAGTTCCATGATATTTGGTATGAAGCTTTGTCTAGTGGACCTAGACCAAGACTGTTCAAATTATAACCCTGTGGCCGAAAATGGCCATGCTCCGGGACCCACAGGTTTTATTTAGACTTATATAAATATAAGGAAAACCTTTAAAACCCTTCTTGTTTGAAACCAGAAGGCTCCGGTCTTTGCTATTTGGTATGAAGCTTCACCTTTTAGACCTCCCTCAAGATTATGAAAATCATAGTCCTGGGGGCCAATTATGTCCCTCCCCAGGGCCCACTTGTTACACTATGGACCAGGTGAGCGATCCAGGGCCATCATGGCCCTCTTGTTTTTTTTTTTTTTTTTGTTTTTTTTTTTGTTATTTCAAGATTGTTTAACCTGTTTCAAGCAGACCATTTTATCAGAGGTGGGTGACAACAGGAGTACCAGAAAAAAACAACAACAACAAAAAAAAAAAAAACCCAGCTGATCCACCCCCCCCCCCCCCCCCCCCACAGCCCCAGTTGCAGAACTTAGCATCTCAAATGTGGCCCGCATTGAGCCAGCGCACGAAAAACCCTACAATAAGACATGTGTGCCCCCGAAGTCTCAGACCAGCCTGCGCATCCATATAGTCTAACCAGAGACTTCTCTTGCTGCATGACGGAGGATTGAGCCCTTAGCTATCCTTAGAGAGCACAACGAAGACTGATCAGACTGCGCGGATGCGCAGGCTGATCTGAGTCTTCGTTGGGCGCACATGAATCCATAACACTAGAGTAAGATCAGCATGCGCATCCGCACAGTCTGATCACAATTTTGCTGAGTCAGCCGACGAGCTATCGGAGGATATGAAAAAGAAAAACGTCCTCTGATGATTACCTGAATGCACAGGCTGATTTGAGTGTTTTTCTGCAATCACCTGCAATGGGATCACCTGGCAGATTTTTCCGCCATTTTTTCAAATGGAGTCAACTTTCGGATTTTCCTGACTCGGCCCGACTCGCACCGCTTTGCCTTGGCAGGCTTAGATCCTCTAAGCTGTTTACCAGTACTCGTGTGCGGGTCGGTTTCAGCTCTGCGTGGAAGCATCATGCAGCCCATTTATTTCTTCATGCCCCGATGGGCGGGGCTGTCCAAAGTCAAATATGGGTGTGGCTAACTTAAGGGGAATGGGATCACCTGGCAGATTTTCACGCCATTTTTCAAATGGAGACAACTTTCGGAACTTCCTGTACGCTTTTCTGTAAGCCCTGTCTCACTCGGGAGCATTTTTTTTCATTTAAGTGTTGATCCCTATTGATATGCAAGACAAAAATACTTTTGCAGGAGTTACCTCCCCTCAAGGAGTACCAGTTCCCCTTATAATGTAAAGCTCTCTTATTTGGGCATGCGCATGGCAAATCTACAATAAGACCGGTGCGACCACCAGAGACTCAAATCAACCTGCGCACCCATCCACTTTGACAAGACTTTTGCTTATGTCTCTTTGTATAGATATTAGCCTATAGTGGGTACATGCGATCAGCGAACACTCTGATCAGACTGCGCGATTGCGCAGGCTGATCTGAGTCTTCGCTGATCTCTCAAGACTTCTCGTAGATTTCGTCACGCGCTGGCCCATTTTCACTTGTCCGCTGTGCTGAGTTTTCCTTGGCGTTGCAATGGTTATAAATAATACCGGTTCTTATTTCAGGCACATTCACGCAGCTATCGAAAAGCTTGGAAGAAATCCCCTTAACAACGTGTTACGACATTATGATAGAAACGACGGAAAAGACAATGAACTGCGATTGATTGGGGATCATTTCATACCAAGTTGTAAAGAATTCACCTGGGGATATGTAGACAAATTTGTCTGCGTCAGGATCCCTGTGCGAGTTTATGAAGAAGGAAAGGGATACTTCGAAGAAAGACGGCCTGCGGCAGATTGTGACCCATACACTACTTGTTTGGCCTTCTTGAAGGCGATATACACCGATGAACTGCTATGAACTGGTCGATTTTTTTCTTCCTGTAGCAAAATGGCTTGGTTTAGATCTGCCTATCATATTACCTGCTAAGTATCAAAATCAGAATTACATGGGTGAGTGAGTGAGTGAGTGTTTGAGTTTTACGTCCCACCAACAGCTAAGGTCATACGGAGACGGGACCTCGGTTTAAAGACTCATCCGAAAGTCTGGAGAAGCCCGGATCGATCCTGCGACCCCTGGTTTACATGGCGAGTAGCGTAACCACTGCACCACGGAGGCTTTACATGGGTAAAACAATTTATTTCTTTTTATATCTGTTTTAAATGTAGATCGTCCGTGACGTTTGTCACTGCCTATCCTATTAACAGCATTAAGTTACCTGCTATGTATTAAAATCAGGTTAACATGGGTAAGATTTATTTTCTTTTTTTCTTTTTTAAGCATAGATTGTTCGTGCCTGTTTTAGGTCTGATATATGTTCTTGACATTTGAGATGTGTTTTAATTGACAGATGTACAAGACGGAACAAGAAGTTTAGATTTTGTGCTTGAAAACAATGTTATGTAATGAAGTACCAAATGCTCAATTGCAATGTTTATCATTAGGAAAACATGTCCGTGTCAACATGGTGTCAGAAATGGCAAATTTTAGATAAAAATAGTAACATCTTTCTTATTTCTGCTTGCAACATAGATTGTGGGTCCTCTAACTTCTAACGAGAACCCACAATCTATGTTTTGAGCAAACAATTAGGTAGATAATGGATACACCCGTAAACCACACTTTTCTATCTATCTATCTATCTTCTTATACTGAGTCGGTCATATCTGGCCATTACCTCAGTTGATTGGGTGGCTAAATTTAGAATTTAGCTGGAAAAAAAAGAGAGAGGCTCTGGATGCGTCCTTAAAACTATTTACAATCTGCATAACAGAGGTATCCTAAAACGCATGCCTCTGAGTCCCAATCTTACACTGTGCGGGCTTTAAACTCTTCTGCGGACTTGGCATTCACCGCAGAGGAGGGAAGACTATTCCATTGGGGAATAGTTCTAGGAAAGAACGAGTTCTTCAGGGCATCACAACAGGACTGGTATCTACAATATTGTGAGTCGTTTACTTTTGATGCCCTTGTTTGGGTCGACACTGTTACAGGGGTCAAGTACCTAGCCTTATCAATAGACACTGAATCAGAGTGTATCTTGTAGAAGAAGGTTAAGGAGGACTGCTCACGACGGGCCTCCAGGGACGGCCACTCTAGCTCATTAAGCATGTCACCGACGCTACTTCTATTTCGCCATTGCCTACAGGTCCATCGAGCAGCTGTCCTCTGCACCTTCTCCACCTGCTGAGTCTGAGTTTTAACATAGGGATGCCAAATGGGTGATGCATATTCAAGTTGAGGGCGAACCGATGTTTTATATGCAACATCCTTTGTCTGCCTAGGTGCAAAAGCCAAGTTCCGTCTAAGGAATCCTAAAGTCCTAGTTGCTTTAGATGTAATCTCAGAGATATGTTGACCCCAATCAAGATCGTCAGTGATGGTGATACCAAGATATTTGGCGGATTGAACATGCTCCAAAATTTGCTGGTAAAGGGGATAGTCAAACTTATTTTGCTTGTCCGGAGAGTGTCGTGACACCCTCATTGAGTGACATTTGGCCACATTGAACTTCATTTGCCAATCGGCCTCCCACTGTGCAAGTTGATCCAGGTCATCTTGTAAAATAAGACAGTCAGAAGGAGAATATATGTTCCTATACAGGGCACAATCATCAGCAAACAAACGGACCGATGACCTGATATTATCGGGGAGATCATTAATGAAAACCAAGAAAAGGACCGGTCCAAGGACCGAACCTTGGGGGACTCCAGATAAAACAGGGACTGGATGAGACGCTTGGCCATCAAGTACAACTTGTTGTGAGCGCCCAGAGAGCCATGAGCTAATCCACCTGTGTGTGGATCCTCTTATCCCATAGTACTCCAGTTTATGTAATAGCATTCTGTGAGGTACCGTGTCAAAGGCCTTAGCGAAGTCCATGATGATCAAGTCAGTCTGTTTGTGGCCACGGTTTATGGCCCCATCCAGATTGCTCACAATGTCATGGTAAAATTGAACAAGCTGCGTTTCGCAAGACCTTTGACTCCGGAAACCATGTTGACAGTCAGCAAGAATGCTCTCAAAGGCTAAGTGCTTGTTGATGTTGCTTACTAATATATGCTCCATGGTTTTGCAACAGATGCATGTTAGCGACACTGGTCTATAATTTGCTGCATCATATTTTTCCCCTTTTTTATAGACCGGTGTAATATTTGCTTGTCGCCAGTCATCTGGTACAGTGCCCTGGGCAAGTGATTCATTGAAGATAAAGGCCAACACAGGAGATATTTCAGCACTATTTTCCTTAAGTACCCTGGCATTCAGGTCATCGGGCCCAGATGCCTTATGTATCTTGAGCTTTCCTAACAGTTTAGCGACCCCATTGTACCAAGGTACAAAGTCCTACATCCAATGATGTTCAATTTACACTAAACTAGTTCACAGTTGGTGTCCAACTCCGGAGTTTCTGTACAGAGTAGGTCTCGCTTGAAAGCCACGAAGACACCTCCATGTGCATCCCCAACCCTGTCTTTCCGGATGGCCTCAAAGGATTCAGGAAAAATCTCTGAGTTTTTAATTTCTGGGGTTAACCAAGACTCATTGCCCAAAATGATATCTGGTTTCGCCGAGTCGATAATTGTATGAAGTTCAGCCCTTTTATTCTTTATTGACTGACAATTCATGATCAATATTCTGAGGGGATGGTTAAGGACCGCCTTTTTGGTCTTTCGTTTAGCTTCTTTCGACTGCTGCACAATGGGCGATGAAGCTGCCGTGGGTGGGCCGATGTTGTCTGGTATCGGACTATCAGGCTCGGATAGGGTAGATAAAGGTTCAAAGTGGTTGTGGTTATAGGTGTCTATAGAATATGAGGTGTCAAACAGAGATGTGGAAAAGTTTGGCATTCCACATTTCATACACTCCCATGCAACATTTTTATTCAATGATCTGTTGTAAAAACTATACATAGTTGATGACATGCCTTGACATCCTATGTGATACCAGACATTGCAGGTGTCGCAACAAATTCCCCGGTCTTCCCAACCAACACTTTTTTGACAGTGTCCACAAGGGAAGTGTGAACTGTCATTTCGGGAGTTTGGACCAGGATTTGATTCAACATCCCAAGCATTACCTATAACAACTGTAAATATATACAAGTAGAAAAGTTTATTGGAACCAGGAAACCCCTTCATTCTTAGAGATTTTTTGAAGATTGATATTGTACAAACATGGGGCAAATGAAATGCAAAGTTACGGTCGATTGCTGTTGTACACATGTGTCCGCATAAACTGGGAAGAAGTTAACAGGGATTTCCTGTAGATCCTGTCCACTGCAACTGAGAAGAGATGCAAGTCTTGCAACATACTCCAAAGAGGAGGTCAAATGCAAAATGACTCATTATTATTGGTTTTCTCTATATAAAGTGAGGTTTAGAGGGGTATTCGTTACACGGACCTGTTATCATGATGTCAGGAGATAACTAATCAAATTGTCATTTGGGGAGGTGAATCGGAGGTTTTACGGTCAGAAATTTCGTTTTACGGCGACGCGTTAGCGGAGCCGTAAAACGTAATTTGCGACCGTAAAATCGACGATTGACCTCCGCAAATCAAAATTTTGCTATTCAGTTATCGCCCATTCTAATGCACGTATACGGTTGTTTAGTTAAAAACTACAATTTTTGCACAAATCGGCCAGCGCTGTGAGCTGCGTAAAACCAAATGCCAGCCAATGAAAATCGACGTTACGCGATGACGTCGGGTTTCCGACAGTATCTCACAGAATATACTGTCGTAATTTTTTGAAGTTATCCAATCAGACGCAAATGAATAAGAATGTTGATTGACAAACTAGCCTCTGTACCAGCACGCTTTGCATACCCAATGTACGATTAACCCTTCTGCCGCTGCATAAATTAAATCAGCTACACCCATTTACATTTCAGCCAATCAAATTACCTGATTTAATATACAAAATTACCATTTTTATTCATCCAAAGTTATTTATTTGAATTTTATTCATTCAAATTCGCAGACTGAATTACAAACAGTAGATCCTGAGCAGATGGCTTCTGATCTGAATCTACACTGTTTGCAAAGGTAGAGGTTGTCATTTACAAAAAATAAAAAACGGCTCAATAATTAAAACTATCCCCTGTGTAGGTACTGGTGTGCAAGAAAAGATTAGGTGTGTTTTCAAGATGACATAGACATTTCTGAAACCAAAAACACTGCCAAAGACACCTTTGAACAGGACATTTGTATATTACCAGGTGTCATACAATGTTGCCAACAAATATGTCAGTATTTCATTAGGCTTGTCCAAGGCCCTGCATTTTACATGGTTTCTACATGTAAACCCCTTTATCGCTAAAGTGTGTGAACTTGTCTAGAAAAGAAGACAATTTGCCAGTGATGCGGATAAAATATAGAGTACTGTTTAACCATTTTTGTACCAAATGGAATCTTCCACCTTACATATAGCAGGAGTCCATTCCAAAATAAAGGGGTGTCAAGTTGTGTTTTCTTCAAAATTTAGTGGGAAAATGGCTGAACTTTTTGCAAACAGTGTAGGCCCTGATCAGACGCCGCGTTCTGCGGCGTCTGATCTGGGCCTGCACTGTTTGCTAGGGTACCAGTTTTCGGGTTTCTGGTACTAAATGGGTTAGTTAAACCATTCTTGACACCTTCTTTAACAAGGGTTAACTAGAAGTCAACTACATTCAGACAATGTGTTAACTTTTAGTTGACTATGGAGTTAACTATTGTTTACTTTAACAGTTGAAAATAGTTAACGCCTGGTTTGCATGTATCTGTAGTTAACTTTGACGTCTAGACATAGTCACCCATAGTTAATCTGGGACCAGTTGTTCAAAGCATCGTTAGCTTAACGAGCTTGTGAGTGGTCATATTGTTAACTGTTCTAGCAAGTTTAATATATAAATTTTTGGTATTTTTGCTGACAAAATGTCAACAGCTTTTGGTTCCGCAAAAGCTGCTCACATTTTTTCAGCAAAAATATTAGCATATTTGCCATACTAAATGATCAAAGTTTTACCGATACGTTAACTAAAGACGTCGTTAGTTTTGAACAACTGGACCCTGGTGTAAAGAATTGTGTGAACAGTACTGTAAATTGGAGGGCTGGTTGGGTAAGGCAAAGGTGACGTGTTTCTTGCGTCACTGGAGTGTCCAACTGATATTGGATTACAGTTGGGAAAGGGCTGCAGTCCTTGCAGCAGGTAAAGGTAGAGGAGGGATGACTTTATTTTTATTCTGTTTCTATTTTATCAGTTACCCCGTATATTAATTGCATTGCATTACATTGACCTAATAAAGATATGCTATCTCAGGACAAGTGAGTTTTATCAGGTCAACGTGACATTGCACTTCTGTGAATGAACCGGGCTACTAGAAAAAATGAAACAAAAAATGTTATTATTACTGGAAAAAATGGAAAATTACTTGGAAAAAAATATGATAGGCAAGAAAATGGTCAGCTGATACGAAATATATCGACCTGCGGAATGTTCGGACGCACTGAGGACCATCGATAACTTATCGTAAATTTCTAATTCAAGAGTGTATAAGAGGGTAAACTGATAAATAGATTATCAGATTCATGTCATTTGATATCAAGTTTATCAGGCTTGGCTTCGAGAACGCATGTAGAATCGCTCGGCAAGCCTCGCAATTCTACCAGCATTCTCGAAGCCTTGCCTATTTAACTTGATATCAAAAGAAACTCACCTGGTATTCTCTATATTCCATTCATTTTGCTTTTTCTCCCCTGACCCTCACTTTCATCTCCTCTACTATCTCATCTATCTCTTTTCTCCCTTTCTCTAGGAGGCGTCGGACACAAAATGACCCACAAGTGTTGACGTGTCGTTATGTATAAAACAGTCATTCTAAATAAAAAGTGGGTATCAATCAAGTAGACTTATGCAAGGCTATCTTGTCAGGAAATCTTTTAGGAATTTTAACCAAATGTATTAAAGTATATAAGCTAAATGCAGTTTCTTTTACATGCCGTCAACCAAAGTTCGTTTACGTGTAGTGGCCAATATGCGCGAAATGAAGCGTACATGCAGAAAAATGTTTAGCTGTAAAACATGTCCTGCTTTATCATAGGGAGCAGATGCCATTTCAGCAGAAGACAAACTGGTGACATTTTTTCCTGTTCTTCCCAGAAAACAAGAATTAACATCTCATACAATTTGTCTCCATAGGAGAACTTTTCGTAAAATGTCAATTTCTGTTCTCTAGTAAAAATGAGAAATATTGCAAAGTCTTGTCTGCTGAAAATACTCAGCATGTCGAGCATTAAGATAGTTTCCTGCCCTCACCCCTTGTAAACAAGAATTGATTTCTCATGTAAATTGTCTCCTCAGACAAACTGGTTTTGCAAAATGTCTTTATAGGGGACACGTTGAATGAAATGTCAAATTCTGTTTTCTATGAAAAATAAGAAAATATTTCAAAATGTCGTCTACTGATGGAATACCTAGCATGCAGAGCGTTGAGGAGTTGCGATTACATGAAAGACCATCATCCAAAAATAGCTAACAGAAGTGAAGGCAATGATCCGGAATCGATGCAATGAACCACACCACCCGTTAGAGACTCCAAAGGGGAAGAAACACAAACATTAAATAACTAGATCCTAATGGAAACATCAATAATGAAAAGCCAAAAGGACAGTTACTAACCCACACAATGGCCAATTGCCTATCCAAAACCCTTTTTGTACCAAATGGAATCTTCCACCTTATATATAGCAGGAGTTCATTTCAAAATTTAGGGGTGTCAGGTTGTGTTTTCATCAAAACACATTTGGAAAATGGCTAAACTTTTAGCAAACAGTGGAGGCCCTGATCAGACGCCGGGTTCTGCGGCGTCTGGTCTGGGCCTGCACTGTTTGCTGGGGTACCCGTTTTGGGGTTTCTGGTACTAAATGGGTTAAACGACATCGGCTAAAACCGTGTCGGACTAGGGATGCGCCGGGGTGTTATAGAGATTCAGAAATGTTAACATCCATTCCAATATCAAAGATGGCAAGCATGGCGGCCAACATGGAATTCTTCGAAAGAAAGTTCGTCCCAGTGAGCTTTAGCTTGGTAGTAGGCATTTTTGCGACATATTGAAAAAAATTTTTGTCTGATAGCAACTCACCTCTCTTCCCCAGGGATCACAGCAAGACCCACACAGCAGGTAAAAGAAAATAACTTGTCGATCAATGTCGTCAACACTCAAAGTATAGTGGCAGGCCTGTGGAATGTTATTGACTTCTCAACAAGAAAACACGCTTATATGATGGTGACCCCCTTTAACCCCACTTTTATATAGTCAAACTGGGATTTACAGGGGTATACCTTATTTTTCTTATTTCTGCTCTAAAATGTAGATTGTTCTGCTCTAAAATGTAGATTGTGTGTACTCGTTAGAACCGATGGGTGGTCCTAACGAATACACCCATTCTATAGTTTGAGCAGAAATAAGAAAAATATCTTAATTCTGCTCTAAAATATAGATTGTGGGTACTCGTTAGAACCGCCTCGAGGCGGTCCTAATGAATACACCCAATCTAGTTTAAGCAGAAATAAGAAAAATATCACAATATTTCATCTGAAAATTGTCGATTTTTTGTGGTAAAGTTTACGATGTATTTGTATAGGCGTGTTTTCGTAATGTCTACCAGCCTGATGCAACACAAACCTTCCTGATCCTAACTACAGGAGAGAAATCAGTGAGAATCTACTTCCGGCGCTTAGAACAAGTGGTGGATTTCCCTATTCGCAACAAATAGACAATCCCTCGTACAGCCATGTACTCCACTGCCAGTAGTCAGCGACCATAAAATAGTAATCGTCAGCTCAGTCATCAGTGCCAAGTACATGTATCAGCGCCCAGCGATAAGGAAGATATGGATCTGGTCGAAAGCAGACCAGCCTAGCCTTAAAACTTCTCTACTAGGACCCTTACTTAGTAAGTCTGGTCCAGATGACCTGGTCCAGGGACCCTTGATCCCCTAGTACTCTTGTAACCCTAACTTTATACAGGATTCTCACAAGTAACTAATGCCAGTTCTGACAATCCACACACTTTGTAATGAGTTAAAGAAATTTTTTAAGACAATTTATAATTTTGTAGAAAATTTTAAATACAGTCAAACCTGTGAACAAAGGCCATCTGTGGGACAAGACAAATTTGGCCTTTATTCACAGGTGACCTTTATTCGGAGGTTTGACAATTACCATCAGGCCGACAGTGTCCAAAATTTTTACATTTATTGATGAAATTGCAAGCTGTCACTGGATGAAGAAGCATATTGTTTTCAATTTAATTTACATGTTTATTTGTTGCACAATTAATACAGTACGGTAGAAATTTGACTATAAGACAAGGATTTTTCCCTCCAAAATGAGCTCCAAAAAATCACCCGTCTTATAGCCGAGGTCATGGACTGCAGGCTTTTTTTCCCGCCAATGTCCGGCGAAGACCAGACAAAACGAAAAAGCCGATCGGTGATTTTTGAATTGATATTAATTGCCGCCCACAAAACAGTGCTACCTTTTTCTGCACGCGATCGGTAAATGACGTCATCCGACGCCAGCAACCCCACACGTGTTTAAATCTTTGATAAAAAATGTTTGGAACCGGCAAAAAATATTTTCTCTATGGCTAAACGGTTGTGAAAAGAGGTGGATAGAAAACAGCGCTGTACAGCTCCCGAATTATCGACTTCTCGCGCCTAGCGTGTGCTATTTGGCGCCAAAACATAACCATTCATGAGATCGTAGAAAAGTCCGTTTTTATAATGCAAGCATCTACCGTTAGATGTAGCTAATTGTCTGAGGAGGATTAAATCATTTTCACATTGATTGTGGATTAAATTTTATTACTGGAGGATAAACGCAAATTAGAGACATGACTTGACCATATTTTCACACCTTATCGACACGCACCGCAGGGTGGCAATTATATGACAGGGATTAACAATAGTGTCATACTTGAACCGTAATAAATACACAGATGGATTGTCTCTGAATTGACAGTGCCGCATTATTGTGATTTACTTACTGGGCTAGTTTTACCGTCTTAAGGACTGTCCGCCAATTTTTAAAAAAAATGTTCCGTCAATTTTTCTTCACTTTTCAAATAAACTATCTACAGTTCTTGTGTAAAACAGAATGCAATGAATTTATTCAATTAAACTCACAAACCGTAACATGTTTGACCAGATCGCCAGGATTAAGGACAGCAATACCAATCAAGCAGGCCAATTGTATGCCAATCAATGGCGATAATTAGGGCCCCGCACTGAAAGTGTGGGTGCCCTATAGTAATCACTCTGTCCGTCCGTCTGTCTGTCTGTCCACAAATTTTTACTCCTCTGATAGCGCTGCCGGGGCCCTAGTCAGTTTCACTGACAGCTCTAGTTACCTCAAAGCTAAAATCATGAGCGTGATGGATTCAATTATAGACCATTATTCAAGGACAGCAACTCAGTTTGGGACTGAATAACGTGACCGTTGACCGTAGTGCACAGTGGACCGCTATTCCCAGTTAATTTATTAGGGAATTTCGATGGGAGGGGTTGAAAATGACCGTTGTAATAAGGGGACCGTTATTCGGAGGTGACCGTAAGCACAGGTTCGACTGTACTTTCCCCCATTTTGTACTGAATTAAGGCCTCGAACATTAATATGTCAAAGTCCAAACAGCCATTAACTGTATACTTTCTAAGCAGAAAGCACAAAGGTGCTAATTCGACAGCATGGATGTACAGGATCATCTACACCTTTGTTTTCCCAAGACGCCATAAAACAGGATTTCACATGGCCCAGTGCTGTTAGATGCAATGATTGAAAATATGTGTATAAAGCAACAGTTTTCTCATTAGAAACTAATAGACACATTTTCCGTGTAAACTTTATTCTTAATAATACAATAAAAAACATTTTACTGAAAAATATAAATCACTCTTTGTGACAACAAACACAATAACATAAAAAACAATAAACATAACTCATAAGTTATTGTAAAGTTGGCTGCATACAATGCAGAAAAAATTACAATAAATTACAATGTTTACTGTATTACATTCCAGATATAAAATGAATATTGTAAAATCTGGCTATAATGAACACCCAAAAATAAGAGCAGCTTCCTATTATGAGCCATTTCTTCCAGTACCTTAAGGATAATTCCTTGTCATTTTAAGGCAAAACAAAACAAAGATGAACACCTTTGTGTACAGGCATGATACGGACTAGCTTGAACATCCATGCAGTGTGATCAGGGATGAGCATTCCATTGATTCAGGGCTAGAGAAAAGAAATGAGCAAAGCCTCTGTCTGACAAGTCCGCATGGATATGCAGACTGATCTGTGTCTTTTCTGGACACGATTTGTTTAGAGTTTGTTGCGCCCCGCTTCATAAATCCTTCCAACCCTGCTGACCAGTACAAATACAAATGCAAACAGTATAGATCCAGACGAGATGGCTCAAAATGAGCCATCTCATCTGTATAAACACTGTTTTCATCCGGATGACTGTTCAACATGATTCACACGGTACAAGAATGGGCATGTCCATATTCCAGTATGGAAGAGTCCATTTAGGAAACTCAGAGGTTAAAAGTACTTGACATGGCAGCATGCACAACTTCACAGATATCCCACAACGAAAACCTGACACACTATCACAACATCATATGGACAGCACCACACAAAATGGGGTTTTCAAGAACGTTTGCCCAGCAGCTTGTGCATTTCATGAGGTCTGATTAGTCTTTGCTGGGTGCTTTTGGGGTAACTACTGGCTAACAGTTTCTGCATGCGACATTGGGGTTGTATTTTGATAATTTTTGTGCATCAGGTTAGGAAGTCCGTGAAACTAAGGCCCCCTCAGCCCAACTTTATACAGAAAAAGGGTGGTTTATGGGGGTATTCATTTTTTCCTTATTTACTGCCCAGAAACATAGATTGTGGGCACTCGTTAGAACAACCTCAAATAAGAAAAATATCAAACATTTTCATCTGAAAAATGTCATTAAGATGGATGCGATTTTAGTGTACGGGTGTGTAATCGTAATGGTACATACTAATGTGAGATGTCACTAAATTCACAGCATGCTCAAAGACCACTTTCTGCTTGTTGTAGCTCATATTAGGGTAAAATATGTACAGTTAAACTTCCATAACTCGAACACTGATGAATCATTTACCATGGCTTATTCAAAAACATATGCTGGGGCCAGTTGTTCAAAGCATCGTTAGCTTAACGAGCTCGTTAGTGGTCAAACTGTTAACTGTTCTAGCAAGTACAAAATCAAAAAATTTGGTATTTTTGCTGAAAAAAATGTGAGCAGCTTTTGCATCCGCAAAAGCTGCTCACATTTTTTCAGCAAAAATATTAGCATATTTGCCATAATAAATGATCAAAGTTTTAACGATTCGTTAACTAACGACATCATTAGTTTTGAACAACTGGCCCCTGGAGTCCTTAGAGAATTCTTTATTCCTGCCACATTTTTAGAACAGGCAATCCCACAGTCTCGCTGTTTTGGTCTGCTGCGTTTTCATGCATGACCCTGCACTACATCCCCCCCTGCAAGCCATCGCAATGACGCTTAGTACACACTGCGGCTCTGCCGCATTTCACTTATATAGATACATGTATGAGAAAGTATAAGACTGGTAATGCAGACAATCAATTTTATACCTGTATAATGCTGCGGTACACTATGATTACCCCTCCATCCCCCCAAACGGCACATATCCGTGGTGGTCGTCACAGATTTGTGCATCAGGTTAGCAAGTCCGTGAAACAAAGACCCCCTAAGCCCAACATTTACGCGTGAAACTGATGGTGAGCTACCATCTAAAGGTGCAAGTCCGTTCCCCTCTATGGGGGACATAACAGTTGACCCCAATGGGGTCGCTAAACTGTTAGGTAAGCTCAAGATACATAAGGCATCTGGGCCCGATGACCTGAATGCCAGGGTACTTAAGGAATGTAGTGCTGAAATATCTCGTGTGTTGGCCTTTATCTTCAATCAATCACTTGCCCAGGGCACTGTACCAGATGACTGGCGACAAGCAAATGTAACCCCGGTCTATAAAAAAGGGGAAAAATATGATGCAGCAAATTATAGACCAGTGTAGCTAACATGCATCTGTTGCAAAACCCTGGAGCATATATTAGTAAGCAACATCAACAAGCACTTAGCCTTTGAGAGCATTCTTGCTGACTGTCAACATGGTTTCCGGAGTCAAAGGTCTTGCGAAACGCAGCTTGTTCAATTTTACCATGACATTGTGAGCAATCTGGATGGGGCCATAAAAACCGTGGCCACAAACAGACTGACTTGATCATCATGGACTTTGCTAAGGCCTTTGACAAGGTACCTCACAGAAGGCTATTACATAAACTGGAGTACTATGGGATAAGAGGATCCACGCATAGGTGGATTAGCTCATGGCTCTCTGGGCGCTCACAACAAGTTGTACTTGATGGCCAAGCGTCTCATCCAGTCCCTGTTTTATCTGGAGTCCCCCAAGGTTCGGTCCTTGGACCGGTCCTTTTCTTGGTTTTCATTAATGATCTCCCCGATAATATCAGGTCATCGGTCCGTTTGTTTGCTGATGATTGTGTCCTGTATAGGAACATATATTCTCCTTCTGACTGTCTTATTTTACAAGATGACCTGGATCAACTTGCACAGTGGGAGGCCGATTGGCAAATGAAGTTCAATGTGGACAAATGTCACTCAATGAGAGTGTCACGACACCCTCCGGACAAGCAAATTAAGTTTGACTATACTCTTCACCAGCAAGTTTTGGAGCATGTTCAATCCGCCAAATATCTTGGTATCACCATCACTGACGATCTTGATTGGGGTCAACATATCTCAGAGATTACATCTAAAGCAACTAGGACTTTGGGATTCCTTAGACGGAACTTGGCTTTTGCACCTAGGCAGACAAAGGATGTTGCATATAAAACATTGGTTCGCCCTCAACTCGAATATGCATCACCCAATTGGCATCCCTATGTTAAAACTCAGACTCAGCAGGTGGAGAAGGTGCAGAGGACAGCTGCTCGATGGACCTGTAGGCGATGGCGAAATAGAAGTAGCGTCGGTGACATGCTTAATGAGCTAGAGTGGCCGTCCCTGGAGGCCCGTCGTGAGCAGTCCTCTTTAACCTTCTTCTACAAGATACACTCTGATTCAGTGTCTATTGATAAAGATAGGTACTTGACCCCTGTAACACTGTCGACCCAAACAAGGGCATCAAAAGTCAACGACTCACAATATCGTAGATACCAGTCCTATAGTGATGCCCTGAAGAACTCGTTCTTTCCTAGAACTATTCCCCAATGGAATAGTCTTCCCTCCTCTGCGGTGAATGCCAAGTCCGCAGAAGAGTTCAAAGCCCGCACAGTGTAAGATTGGGACTCGGAGGTATGCGTTTTAGGATACCTCTGTTATGCAGATTGTAAATAGTTTTAAGGACACATCCAGTGCCTCTCTCTCTCTTTTTTTTTTTTTTTTTCAGCTAAATTCTAAATTTAGCCACCCAATCAACTGAGGTAATGGCCAGATATGACCGACTCAGTATAAGAAGATAGATAGATAGATTTAAGCCTTTTTGTCATTGCCCTCTGAACACGGGGTTACGGGGGTTCAAAAAGATTGCGTTCACTTCTTTTTTGCTGTGGCTGTACTGTGATTTATGGATTTTTTTGTGTTTTTTTATCATGAAAAAGAATGTTGTGTGTATTCATCAGAATCATCTCATTGTAGAATCGCCTTCTAATGAATACACACTACATTCCTTTATTTTATAGACGTTAGTCCGGCAGATACCTTCCCTCATTTACTTGGGGGTGGGTGGGGTGTTGGCTCCCAATCATTCAAACCCATGGCACTTCATTAAGATTCAACTTATGCATGTTTATATTATATATAATGCTGATTTACCTACAACCTATCCAGCCCCCACCCATTGGGGCTTGAAGCAATAAATGGGCTGCATGATGCTTCCACGCAGAGCTAAATCTGACCGCACATGAGTACTGGTAAACCGCTTAGAGAATCTAAGCCTGTCCAGGTAAAGCGGTGTGAGCCAGACCATCCGTGCTTGTAGAAACCCAAATGGTTTCATTTGGCTGCAGGGCTTGAGATGTCAAAGTCCCACAAAATTGGAAGCAATGTCTCCAAAATTACCTTTATAGTGTTGACGGGGACGTTAAACATCAAATCAAACAAAACCAACAAAAAACCTACGACCTATCTTACCCCAGGACTGATTATCAAAGACAGTCCCACTTTGGAGCATCTGATTTCTATCTTAGCTGTTTCTGTCCAGCAAATAAAAGTTCTCCTGGATTGACTGCACCTGTCTTTAGCAAGCATATTTTGGTTATCCCTTAGGCGCTTGCTTAATACAGGATGGACTGTATAATATAATTGCTGGTCACAGTAGAGTTAAGTTTCTCATGCCCAGTGTAGTGTGTACGATTATGGCATAGTGATATGCAGTTACTCAACAATTAGATTTAGACCTCAAAAATAAAATCTCAAGAACTCATTTTCAGATCATTTAGTCTCATTGTGAGACATTTAGTCTCATTGTGAGACTCTTCATTGTGAGATAGAGCCTCACAAAGAGACTAAATAATCTGAAAATGAACAGCCTCACACTAAGACTAAAACACAAAAAAATCAGAAAAATGTAATGCCTCACAATGAGACTAAAGAATCCTAAAATGCAGAGCCTCACATTGAGACTAAATAATCTGAAAATGAATATGACTAAAATGGCATCTTTCTTATCTCAAGAACTAGTGCCTGCCAAATAAAAAAGTTAATACTTTTCTCATTTCCACCTTAAATATAGATTGTTGGTGCTTGTTAGAACCGCCTAAATGAGGTGGCTCTAACGACTACCAACAACCTATGTTTTGAACAGAAATAAGGAAAATGATGTATATCCCGTAACCACCACTTTCCTCTATATAAAATGGGGTTTAGAGGGTGTTCATTACACCAAATTGTTAACATGATGATAATAGTTAAAACTATTGCCCCAAGGTGTCCTGGACCACCTAAAGCATTACTGCCCAAGGCCGAACGCTTAGAGCAAGTGCATTAGGTCGTCCACGACACCAAGGGGCAACACGGGCCCTGCCAATCGGGGCTTGAAGAAATATATGGGCTGCATGATGCTTCCATGCAGAGCTGAAATCGACTGCACACGAGTACAGGTAAACCGCTTAGAGGATTTAAGCCTGCCCAGGCAAAGCGGTGCCAGTCGGACAGTCCATGCTTATAAACCCTATTGGTTTCATTAGGCAACAGGGCTTGAGATGTCATTTCATCTCAATGTCTGGTAAAAGTCCCATAAAATTGGAAACAATGTCTCCAAAATGAACTATACAGTTTTGACAGGGACGATAAACCTCAAATCAAACAAACAAATGAAGTTGCAATAGTTTTTTTCTATTGTTTAAAAACCAGATAACTGTTTTGTTGCCCAGTCCTACAAACATCCAAATTATTCAAACTATCAATTGTACTTAGAGAAATGATGACAACCTGAAAACCCATCCAACCATTCAACAGTCGAAATATTGGACTGTGATATAATTTGCTCTGACAGGTTAAAACTGGTTAAAACGCATCCCAAAGCCAAACATTCATCATACCTCTTTAGGTAAGGCATAGGTAATAATTAAAATTAATCCCTCTCATCTCTGGTGCAGTAACTGATAAATACTCATATGGCCATTTTAAGCACTGTATGTTTGATTGCATACTCTTAAGAAAAGCAGAACTACCGGAATGACAGATAACAATATAAAAAAGAAACAAAAATCTGAGTACATAATTATTATAGCACTGACCAAACATAAATGACATTTGTCTGAACAGATAAAACCAACATAACTGAGGTACACCACAAGAACATGTGCCTTTGGGGTCTATTCACCATATTTGCATTATCTGCTGGTTCCTAGTCTGAAGGTTATCAGTGTTGGAAAAACAGGTAACCAGACCCCCCTGACCTTTAAAGGTCAGGGGGGTCTGGCTACCTGTTTTTCCAATATTAACAATGTGCAAGCTGGGAGCCACCAAATAATGCAAATATGGTGAATGGCCAGAGATGACACAGATTGCATCTGTACAACTAGACAGAAGTTATTAAAATCCGTCTCGAGTGTCAGTCAGGCACCACAAGGCTTGACAGATTTTTCTATCCATGTTAGATTCTTTTGCATGCACAATTTTTATTTCTGAGCATGGATTTTTAATAATGAAGTCATTTTGATTGCCGACATCCTCCACCATCTTGTTATACCAAAATTGTGAAGACACATCAGGTTTAGTGACATCCCTAAAATGTTCAGTGATGTCAACCTTGACAATGAAGTACAATGTCATAAAGACATATTCACCCAGTGCACATCTAACACATAACAATACTAAATTTTCACTCTATCCCAGAATGGGATAACCTGGGTAGAATACTAATTTCTATCCCAGGTTTCCTTATCTGGTTTACAAGAAAGTCATCACGAAAACTAGCATACAGTTGAACTTCAATGGCTCAAACACCTTTGGGACCTCAAAAATCTGTTCGAGACAGGGGTAGTTAGAGGCCACTGAGGTTACTGTCAGGAGGCATAACGAGATACTTTTTGACATCTTTTCGGTGTTCTATAATGAATATGTATGCTGTGTGTACTCATTAGAATCACCTCATCGAGGCGATTCTAATGAGTACACACAGCATACATTTGCAAGATAAAAGACTAAAATCTCCTTAATTATCCCCCACTATTTCTTATGTGGAGGATTTTGCTAGGGGCTCAAGAATGGGTTCGACTCATCCATGGTAAACGAGTCATCGGTGTTCGAGCCATCGTAGTTCTACTGTATATAATTTTGAACCCCTTGAATCCACTTTTATAAGGCAAAACTGGGGTTTACAGTGGTAAACCTTATTTTTCTTATTTCTGCTCAAAAATAGATTGTTGGGACCCATTAGGACTGCCTCAATGAGTCCCACAATCTATATTTCGAGCAGAAATAAGAAAAATCACAATTTTTATCTTATAACTTCCGTTTTTTTCGGGGCTAAAGTTAACAATGTATTTGTATAGGCGTGTTTTGGTGATGAGTATGCCTCAAAGGTAGACTTAGGTGTATTGAAACTTAGGCAGACAGTGTAGAGTTTGAACAAACCATGAAAGTGTCTTTGCTAGCCACTCATGCATGTTGTAAGGCACCTTTTCTTGCAGCATGATTCAAATACAATAACACAAATTAAAATGAAATGACATGGACACAAGGCTTATTCATGTAGCAAATGCTGATATCTATAATTTAACACATTTTAAAAGGGAAACCCATTACTAAAACAAATAAAGAAAATTTTCAGATAAAATATTTGAAATTTTTCATATTTCTGTTTAATACATATATTGTAGGAACTTGTTCAAACCACATCGGTGACCCATTTCAAACTAGTACTCCCAGTCTCTGTTTTTGAGCAGAAATATGAAAAATAATGTATACCCCTATAAATCTCAGTTTTACTATTTAAAAGTGGGGTTTAAGGGGTCAAAATAATATAGGTGTGTGTTCAAGATGCCCCACAAGGGCAAACAGTGCAGGCCTTGATGTGATGCCGGCATCTATCAGGGCCTTCACTATTTGCAAAAACTTCAGCCATTTTCACAATAAATTTGTATATAAAGAATGCAACCTGATACCCATAAAATTGAACAAGAGCTGTCGCATGACAGCATAGCTCGCCTGTTTAGCGACTTCAAGATATAAGGTAAAATGTATGAACCATGAAATATAGGTCACACTCACCTAGATATATTTGAGATCAATAATCAGGTCACATGGAACATATATTCCAGATATTACATTTCAGAATCAAATTGTCTCTGAATTATAAGGCAAAATCATTGAACCATGAAAATAGGTCACAAGGACCTAGATATTTTTCTATGTCAATTATTGGGTCACATGGAACTAATAATCCAGGTGATACATTTCTCCATCAAATAGTATTCAAGATAATAGGCAAAATCACTGAACCTGAAATATAGGTCATACTGACCTAGATATAATTCAAGCTCAATCATGGGGTCACATGGAATAAATAATCCAGGTATGTCATTTCTCCATCAAATAGTGTTCAAGATAATAGGCAAAATCACTGAACCATGAAATATAGGTCACACTGACCTGATTATATTTTGCGATCAATTATTGGGTCACATGGAACTAATAATCCAGGTATGACATTTCTCTATCAAATAATATTCAAGATATCAGGCAAAACGACTGAACCATGAAATATAGGTCATACTGACCTGGATATATTTTGCTGTCAATTATCGGGTCACATGGAACTAATAATCCAGAGATGACATTTCTCTATCAAATAGTATTCAAGTATCCAGGTATGACATTTCTCCATCAAATAGTATTGGAGATAATAGGCAAAATCGCCGAACCATGAATTTTTGGTCACAGTGACCTAGATATATTTTGAGGTCAATCGTGGAGTAAAATGGAACTAAAATCCCAGGTATGACATATCTCCAACAAAAAGACTTCAAGATATAAGGCAAAATTACTGGACTGTGAAATGTAGGTCACCATGACCTTCACCCTTTTACACTTGAACCAATGTCACTTAATTGGCTGATGTATAACCAATTGTGTCTATAACTTGTTAGTATAATGGAAACGTATACAACAAATTACAAAGGTGTCCTGGATTTTGACCCCTAGCCCCACCCCATCCCCACTCCCAGGCATGAACCCAGGGGTGTGTTGTCTTGGAATCTCAGAAGACACTCCCAGGTATCCAAGTTGTAAACATGAATGCTTTGTGATGAGTGACTGTTGAGATATAAGCATTTCAAAAACTTAAACACAGAATTATGAAGGTGTTCTAAATTTGACCCCTAGCCCCATCCCGGGGCATGAACCCAGGGGTCTGTTCTCTTTGAACATCAGGGGACCCTCCCAGGTACTTAAGTTCCAAATATGATTGGTCTGTGATGAGTGTCTGTTAAGATATATGCATTTGAAAAACTTTAACGCAGTGTGACGGGAACGCAAACGCACACGCACACGTGCATGCCAACCCAGGTGACAACAATAGCTCTCCATGTACTTCGTACAGGCAAGCTAAAAAAGGAAACGTTTATTCAGGAAAAAATTGTATCAAGTCATATCATAAAAGGAAAAGATACACAGTTGAACTTTAATGGCTTGAACACCTTTGGGTCCTCGAAAATCTGTTCGTGACAGGGTGGTGCGAGCCACTGAGGTACAATACAATATAGCAAATAACGCCTATCTTTTACCTACAATTTCTTATGGTAACCTTGGAAATGATATCCAGGTCACCAAAATCTAATCAAATTTTATAGGGCTTTGGTGAAAATCAACCTTCTTGTTCAAGAGATATGTTGCATTTAAGAAATTTGTAACTCCATTGCCAATGTTAATAGTAGGTTCAGGACCCTATCTCCACCTCCTCTCGCAATGATTTTTCATTAAATCTTTTCTATGGTCATTCTCTCCAATTCCCATATATGCATCACACTGTACAACCTCTTATGCCTAAGTTTGTCAAAGTTGTGTGGTAAAGCAAACTGACAAACTGGATATGACTGACCTTAAACAGTTGACAGGGCCATTACAGCAACAGGATAACAAGTCTGTGTAATGAACACCCCACTTTTCTCCACTTCATGCTCAAAAACATAGATTGTGGGTTCTCGTTAGAACTGCCTAACAAGCATTCACAATTATATCTGAACTAGAAATAAGAAAAATATCAAACATTTTCATCTGAAAAATGCTAGATATAGCTGAGGTGCCATTTTAGCACAGTCGTGTGTTTTAATGATAATGCTTATTTTAACATGATCTGCACAAAATAGTAAGTCCCTTCTTGCCACTGGCAGAGGGCATAATTTGATTCCCTCTGGAGATTATCCAAGGCAATAATATGTATGATATGTTATTGATATGTGACTTGAGATTGAAGTTTGTCATCATGTTATCAAGTCTATGTAAAAGTCTTTTTAAACCCCACTTGATATAGAGACAAGGGTGTATATTATGTTCCATTTTTGCTCAAAAACAGATTGAGGATACTTGCCCAACGGGGCAGTTCTAACAAGCACCCTCAATGTTCATTTCAAACTGAAATAAGGAAAATATCAAAATAATTCTTGAAAATTTTGTCATCTTTAAAGATATGTGTAAGACAGACCTCACTCATATGGGTGTTTATCCTCAGAATGTACAGTTGACACTCATTACATCAAACATCTCAAACTACTAATTAGGTCAAAGTAAATTTTACCAATATTGTTCAGGATTTGCAATATGATCTTTTCATCTAAGATGATTATTTTCCTATTTTGGTTTTACTGCCCTTTCGGGATGTTTCACTTATATTGTGCTGATCATTAATCATAGGTGGGCAGAAACCGAAATACTCAGTGAAAAAAAACAGCAAGGCCCAGTTGTTCAAAGCACCATTACCTTAACCAGCTTGTTAATAATCAAACAAGTATTCCTTCTTTCCACTGACCAATGTTCAGAGGAAAGCCCTCCCAGAGGAAGCTGTGACTTGTCCAAGTCTTGACATATTCAAGGCAGAGATTGGACCATTGCAGTTCCCAAAGCCTTAGGCAGATATGCCTGTTTTAAACTGTTTTTAGCCTTTTAAGCCCGGCTGCATATTTCAGTCTTTTTAAGGCTGATCCGTCCAGGTCATTCATTTAAGTCTCAACCTCTTGTCGATCTATATTTATACCCCCGGCATATGAAGTATGCAATGGGGGTATATAGTTTTTGTCTTTTCCGTCTGTCTGTCTGTGTGTCCGTAAACAATTATTTTGTGTCAAAGATATCTCAGGAACTGCTTCACATAGAAACTTGAAATTTTGCACACATGATCAGTATGACTACTTGTATTGTGGGAAAGAAAATAAGGGCCAAGGGGTCAGGCCTTTTAGAGTTATTTCCCTTTGTAGTTCTTGCTGTTTAATAGTGTATATTTTTATTTTGTGTCAAAGATTTCTCAATAACTACTGTACATAGAAACTTGAAATTTTGCAAACATGATCAGTATGACTAGTTGTATTGTGGGAAAGAAAATAAGGGCCAAGGGGTCAGGCCTTTTAGAGTTATTTCCCTTTGTAGTTCTTGCTGATTAATAGTGTATATTTTTATTATTTTGTGTCAAAGATTTCTCAATAACTACTGTACATAGAGACTTAAAATTTGGTAGCAACAACCAGTATGACTACTTGTTTCAGCTGAGGTGATGGCACTGGCCGGGGGTATACGTGCCCCACTGGGCACTTTTGTCTAGTTTAACCTGTCATCTTGACATAGACTTTCTATCAGGCTTTTACATTTTCTTTTTCATAGCACGTCGTGCAGACCCTGCTAAAAATGCCTGCGATGGTGTAAGCAGTATACGAAGATAGACAGATAAACTGTTGTCTAATACTCTGGTATTTTGCTACTCGCATTTTTTTCTGCAAAACTTTTCGCATACTTGCCATATTAAACCAACCAAAGTTTAACAATATGTTAACTAATGACATCATTAGTTTTGAACAACTAGGACCTGGGCCCAGTTGTTCAAAACTAATGATGTCGTTAGTTAACGTCTCGTTAAAACTTTGAGCATTAAATATGGCAAATATGCTGAAATTTTTGCTGAAAAAATGTGAGCAGCTTTTGCGGATGAAAAAGCTGCTCACATTTTTTTAGCAAAAATACCAAAATTTACGATATTGTATTTGCTAGAAGAGTTAACAATTTGACCACTAACGAACTTGTTAAGCTAACGATGCTTTGAACAACTGGCCCCCGTTGTTCACAACTAATGACATCTTTAATCAATAAATCGTTGATCATTTAAGAATTTTGCTGAAAAAATGTTAACAGCTTTTGCAAATGTAAAAGCTGCTTACATTTCTCCAAAAGAAATTTTTGCTGAAAAATGTGAAAAATGTGCTCATATTTCTGCAGCAAAAATGTCCAGGTATTAGATATTGAACTTTCTAGAACAGTTAACATGTTGACCACTAACGAGTTTGCTAAGCTAATGATGCTTTGAACAACTGGGCCATGGAATCTGCCTTATGTTCAAGTACTTTGTGTGTTACTTACAGCATTGAGAGACCTAATATTTAGAGTCAGCGCCAATAACCAATAGGATATGGAGGCTCTAAAACCAAACATTCCAGTTTCTTGAAGTTTGAGATAATGAGAATCAACTGTATTCACCTTATTTGCATTATTTGCTGGTTCCTAGTCTGAAGATAATAAGTGTTGGAAAAACAATGAAAGGTCAGGGGGGTCTGGTTACCTGTTTTTCCAATATTGACAATGTGCAAGCTGGGAGCCAACAAATAATGCAAAAATGGTGAATTTAATGGAATGTATGTTCACATCAATATGTGTACATAAAGTCTGTGACTTCCTTCATTGTTGAGGTAGCTGACTGGATTGTGAACAGTATAACTGAATAGTGTTTCTTGACAATTTTCCACCTTTCTTTCTGGTCTGCGGCTTTCTTGATGCCATTCAAGTTATCTGTCAATCCAGGAAAACTACTCCCTGAGTAATTATCAACTGTACTGTCCGCAAACAGAATATGCCTGAAATCAGAAAGTTTAACTCATTTTATACTGAATGGAATCTTCTGCATTATGTACAGCAGGAGTCAATTTCAAAACATGGGGGTTTCAGATACGAGACAGATAACACACCTATACAGGAACCAACATACGACTTTTGACATTATGATGTTCCAAATCATCGGATAATGTCAGCTTTCTACATTATCGATGTCAGCTAAAACAGAAAATTAGAAAAGTTCATACATCTATTAACTTTTACTTCTGAATAAAAACCTCTCCTTTACGGGGTTTCATGAAAGCAGACTAGAAGTCTCAAAAGTTGTCAACCTTGTTAAAATGACAGGTGTATCCATTGCCCTTAATATGTTGTCAATTTATGGCACAGTCAACACTGTTATGGTCATGATGAGCTGGTCAGTTTACCAACCTATTTTTTTCTTAGGCAGGCTTATACATGAGCAGTTAACCATTACACAGCACATTTTTATCAGAAACCGACACCTGCTCTGTCAAAATCAGCACAAGGGAGAAAATGACAGTAGACAACATAGAGAATGTTGCCCCATGTGGCAGGAATCGAACCTAGGTCCACCTGATCACAAGACACACAAATGACTGAGCCCCCTCACCCCACCCCCCCTCACTTAACCATATCCATATGCTCAGTAGCTCAGTTGGAAGCATGTCTAAATGATGATCAGGATGATGTCGGTTCAATACCTCCCGGAGTTGGCAACATTTTTTTGTGGAGACTGATCATGAAAGCTTTTCTACAGTCATTCTCAGAAAGGCAGCTGTCAGTTTCTGGCAAAAGAATGAGCACCGTACTAGTTAACAGTGCCTGCACAGAAGAAGTGTTGATAGGTAAACTGACTGCTTTGATATGTCCTAAAAAGTATCGAATGGGCTGTTAAACTCCAAAACAAACAAACTACATCCATAATAATTATGACCCCAGAAATATCTCATGATCATTCTCCATGAAAGAATCTTGTCAGTGCGGGCGGAGATTGAACCTGTGACCTATTGGTCACCAGTTAGACACACATCTGAGTAAGGCTCACCAATCGAACTTTTATCACCTTACCTTTTCAAGCTTCTCCCAGGAAGTCCAGCTGGGTCAATAAAGGCTCTGTCTAGCTGAAGTAGTTGGTCATTAATCAAACGAATAGCATATGGGCTGCAAGAACAACGTAAGTAAATTTTACTTTTACATTTAAACTGCTGAATAAAGTAATTTAACCACACACATTTCCAACTATCCACCAATCAGATTACATGATATAATGTACATGTATTTCTTCTATAAATAAACTGCATGACAAACAGGGTAGATCCTAATCAGATGGCTTCTTCACAAGCCATCTGATCTGGATCCACACTTTTCGCAAAGGTAAGGGTTGTTGTTTTCAGCAGTATAAAGGCTAATGTTTTAACCCTCTTTGTACCAAATGGAATCTTCCACCTAATATATAGCAGGAGTCCATTTCCAAATTTAGGTGTGCCAGGTTCTGTTTTCTTCAAAATTTATTTGGAGAATGGCTGAACTTTTTGCAAACAGTGTAGGCCCTGATCCAACACCACATTCTGGGGCATCCGATCTGGGCCTGCACATTTTGCCAATTACCTGTTTCGGGGTTTCCAATAGAAAATGGGTTAATCTCTGATACCATGTGATGTTTATAGTGTAATAAGTGAGACTGAGATTTCTTGCACACCAGACAAGGAAATCCATAATTTTACCCTGGGATAGAAATTTATGTTCTGACCCTGGTGTTCCGACCCCAAATCGACTATAATCGCGTTTGAAAAATGCACTCGTTGATTACAACCTCATGCGCAGCGTCGTCATGCGTGATGTCACTAAACATTCCTGTTGTGTCATCACAAAATGGCGGACGTCGGTAACCGAAGTGACAGCAGCATTAAAAATTCGCAATAGAAATGGAAGGTTTGCAAGAAAAAGAATCCTATATGGGTGTGAGGGGGTGGATAGAAAAATCTGTCCCTCGGGATCACTGTCCGGCATCACTCGGCAAGCCTCGTGATGCCGGACAGTGACCCTCGGGACGGATTTTACGATCCACCCCTCACACCCATATAAGATTCTTATAGTCTTGAACACAGATGGGTCATTTTCCAGGCTTGATCTGAACTTGTTTTTGAGTTCCTGGATACTGCAAAAATCCTAAAGCTTGGGACAGCCTTAAGGCTTGCTAGAATTATCATATAAACTTAACAAATTTGTTTATGATCATGCAAGGAGTCCAAAAGGTACAAACGGAATAGCAAACAGTGCAGACCCTGACCATCAAATTTAGCAGTTTTCCTAATTTTATATTGAAAAGGTGTTTTGTGTATACTCGTTTGATTCGCTACACTGAGGTGATTCTAATGAGTACATACCTTTATCTAATAGAAAATTAAGTCATTCCCATGACCTTGCACTATGTTATACTATGTTATAAACAAGGTACTTTGTTATACTGAAAAGAAATCTGTAGGCTTTTGGTTGGACAGCCATAGGGCAATTATTTTCCATATACCCCTTGAGAAAAAATATATTGCCTTATCCCAGCTGCCTTTGCTAAATTGCGTTGTCCATCATTTTGGATTTACTGCACAGCTGAGAAGAAATTAAGGCAAATGGCTTCATGCACCACAATAAAATAATAAAGTTTGTTTCTTTTGCATTCATTTGATACTTTATTTCTTTGTTATTCGTAATAAATCTCATTCCAACATGACGTAAACATTTTTCCACTGAGCACAGTGATCAATGCATTACATGCAGGAGGGTGCATTTGATGACGTCGCATATGAACATGTTCATCTTACAACATCTGCAATAAAACAAGTCTTTAAAAAAACATTGCAGCAGGGTACAAAATTTCGTCAAAATGCTTTCCACAATAACAAATTTGTTATTTTGATTCTTGACAGGAAACATGGGCTCACATTCTCAGCCTGACAGTGATATTTACCCTGCTTTAACAGCTCGGGCAAATATCTCTCTCAGGTGGGGAATGTGATCCCATGTTCATCGTCAAGAATCCAAATAACCATTACGTAACTTGCCAATACAAATACATTGCCACCTTTATCGCCGAAAAAATGAAAATCTTAAGATGAAAAATTGTGATATTTGTCTTATTTCTGCTCCAAAATATAGATTGTGGGTACTCTTTAGAACCGCCTCCATTAGGCGGTTCTAATGAGTGCCCACAATCAGTATTTTAGAGCAGAAATAAGAAAAATAAGGTTTACAGATTCGTAATTTTGAGGCTGCGATATTTGCCTGGGCCTCCAGGCAAATATCGATCTCAGGCAGGGAATGTGATCCAATGTTCCCCATCAAGAATCAAAATAACTTATAATATATATAGCCAAGCTTCAATGCCTCAAACACTTAAATAACTATGCAATTTCTTCTTGACAGGGGTAGTTCTAACCACTGCAGGTAAATCAAAGTACCAGACAAGAGGGCATAATGGAATAATTTAGAGATGCATTAATGATCTTCTGTAAAATAAGGGTATATTTAGTTCCTCATAAGAATTGCCTAATTGAGGAAATTCTAATAAGTAAAAACAACATACGTTATGTCTGTCTATAATGTGCTAGGCGTTCCAATTCTCCATAAGAGTTGGTTTGACTCAGTCATGGTAAATGAGCCATTAGTATTTGGACCATCGAAGATTCAATGTACACATAATATGATTTGATTTTAAACCTGCCCCACAACTGATGTTGTTCTACATTCATGATCTGTTTATTTAAGCTAGTGAAAGATATATTATCACTTTAAAACATAACAATTATCAGAACATTATTGATTGTTTTTAATGGCAGGTCATCACTTGTGGCTCATTTGCAGTCATCTCACAGAGAAATGAACGAAAGGGAGAACAGAGAAAGAAGGTATTTTAGGGGAGTTGAAAGAGAGAGACAGGGGAGAAAATGGAAAATTAATGAAAGTGAAGAAAAAGAAACAAAAACATTCCCCCTCTACCCTTACCTGCTGCAAGAACAGCAGACCTCGCTGGTGTGTTACCGAAATGAGCCTCATTGAGTATAAATACCCACAATCAATGTCTTAGAACAGAAATAAGAAAAAATAATGAACACCTCCATTCACCTCAGTATTCTCTGTAGAAAGTGTTGTTTACTGGGGATGTTCATTGATAATAAAAATTGACACTCACTCATTTCTGTTAACATCTTTTATCATCTTTTCGAATAATTTCACTTGATTTGTGAAATTTGAAACAGCTTCGAAAAGGGCATCTACAATTATAATAATTATAAAACATAACTGAATCTCAAAGCACTCATTGCAAAAACATGTCCATTCAAATATATTGGTAAAATTTAACCACTAAAAACGGAATTTTTCTGATAATTTAAAAAAATCCTGATATTTTTCAAATTTCTGCACAAAACATAGATTATGGGTACTTGTTAGAACCACCTGATAGAGGCGGTTCTAACAAGTACCCACAATCTATGTTTCTATGAGGCAGTTCTAACAAGTACCCACAATCTAATTTTTTGAACAGGAAGAAGAAAAATACTGTATACCCCTGTAAACCACAGTTTTACTATATAAAGTGGGGTTTCAAGGAGTCAAAATTATAAAGGCGTGTTTGTGATGTGAAGAAAATTCTAGCACAGGCAGCAATATATATTTGTTTTTCATATCTTTCAGAACTGTCTGTCCAGCATTGTTATAAAGGTTGTGGTGTACATCATCATCATCATCATCATCATCATCATCATCATCATCATCTTTTTGATTAATGGGCTGGTACAGGGGCAACATCCACATAAGTGGGCACCCTTCCAGGTAGCTGGCTTGCTGCACACATTAATTAACTTAACTTTTAAATAATTCACCTTGAAAAGGGACTATTTTTTATGTTAATTATTTCAATTTATCATATGACGTCGCGTCTGAGAGTGTGAGTGAGTGTTCGAGTTTTACGTCCCACCAACAGCTAAGGTCATACGGAGATGGGACCTCGGTTTAAAGACTCATCCGATAGTTTCGTCTGAGAGTGTAATAACGCCATGTAATATATTCTATAATCCACTAGTGGATTGAATATGCAAATTAGCTAGATACGTTCCGTAACGTTACATGTACGATGTCCTTAACGACGTCGCGTTTACTAACGGTGGAATATTGACATTTTTGTAAACAATCGTGAATAAAACGTGTTTTAAATGTCATATGATAAATAGGATCTTGCATTAGTGCTCAAATATTATTGAATTTATTAAACTCGTTGAGGAAAAGGGATAAAATGCTCAGCAAAGCCTCGCATTTTATCCCTTTTCCTCAACTCGTTTAATAAATTCAATAATACAGGAACACTCATGTAAGTTCCTCTATATAAAAGAATTATAACTTCAACTTTTTAGCTCTTGTCCTGCTGAACACAATAACCTTTACCTTTGCAAACAGTGTAGATCCAGATCATACAACTTATGATTAGTATCTAAACCATTCAGTTTGCGAATTTGAATGAATATGTTATACCAAGTAACTTGATTGGTTGAAGTCAATTGAAATTGGCGTGGCAAAATTAATATAGTCAGCAGGACAAGGGTTATTGCCTTGGTTAACTAAATGTGGAAAACACATTGTCGGTGGTCGGTATGCAAAACCTGTACATACCCTTTTAACAAAAATAGCTTTTCAATTCAATTCAATTCTGCTCCCCCATCACGTTAACAAGTCCGTGAAATGAACACCCCCTAAACCCCACTTTACATAGAGAAAACTGGGGTTTACAGGGGTATACATTATTTTTCTTATTTCTGCTCCAAGACATAGGTTGTGGGTACTCGTTAGAACCGCCTCACCCACAACCTATCTTTCCAGTGTAAATAAGAAAAATATCATGGATTTTCATCAGAAAAGTAGCCATTTTGGAGATGTGAAAATAAGCACTATGTCACATGGGTGTGTTATCGTTATGAATATACCCCTTAACCCTTATCCTGCTGAATTAATTTATTTAGCTTAACCCATTCCTCACTATCAACCAATCCAATTACTTGATATAATGTATTCATTCAAATTTGCAAACCAAATGACAAACGGTGTAGATCCTGATCAGTTGGCTCCATCTGATCTGGATCTACATTGTTTGCAAATGTAGGGTTGTAGTGTACTGCAAGATATGGATTAAGACAAAAGGTTGTAGAGCTCACAACCTATCAGAAATGATAGTGTTTTGGCTCGAAAAGTGTGACGGTACGGGGTTTCAGAACAGTCTTATGTGTGAATTCCACAACCATGTATAGCGGAGCCAAACACAATGCTCCATTAGTTCTCATATGACATTATGCCACAACTTAAGCCATTTTATTGTGACAAAAGGTTGTAGCTACTCTTATTTTACATTTTCTTTTTTGTTTCTTTTTTTTTGTTAAAGAAAGTTGTAAATGGGTCTGATATATATGGAACCCTGGAAAGGACATGCATTTTTTTTTATTATGTTATGTTAACAAGATAATATCATGTGCACATAAGATATTATCTTGTGCAAACAAGATAATATCTTGTGCACACATATTATACTTCTATTATTTACATAATTGTACAGTTTAGTTTTCTTTGCTACTCTTGTAATATCTGTAAAATGTAGTAATGAGATTTCTTTGGACCAAAGACATGCAAGATGACACTATTTTCTAAAATTGTGATATTTTAAGGGGAATGGGAACACTTTCAGGGGAGGCAACTCCTGCAAGAATATGTTTGTCTCCCATGTCCATAGGGGTCAACTCTTGAAGGAAAGAAATTGTTCCGTAGGAGTAGACGCCTGGACAGGGCTTATTGAAAAGCAAACAGGAAGTCCCGAAAGTTGTCTCCCTTTGAAAAATGGCCAAAAAATCCGCCAGGTGTTCCCATTTCCCTAAATATGCCAGCACGTTAAAAAAAAAAGGGTTCTATTTGCAAAGGTGGCTTTCGAATGCTCCAGTCAGCTTGCACATAAGTGCAGTCTCATCAGAGCTTTAGTTTACTGCTCACAGTAGCAATCTTCTTGAGGTTGTGACTGTGTGTTATATGTTATGGGCTAAGGTTATTTCAGACCCGTCTGTTACCTTCATAAGTCCTGGTCAGGCTTAGGTCCTGTAGGCAGTCTACCAGTACTTAAAGAGATCACATCCTGACAGTAACTGACAACAGCCCCTGGGTCAACTGCCGAGACCTTGAGCAGCCATCCATCTCAAGCTGGCTCCAGAAAGATGGGGCATTAGAAAAAGATGAGGTAGAGTAGAAAAAGCAACGAAAAAACAGCCCCAATGCCACACTTGCTGCAAGAACAACAGGCCCTGCCCTACTAAAGACAAAATTGTAGAATGCCACAGCACTGAAAGCTACACAGCACCTTCAAACCAGCCCAACCTTCCACGTCCTTGGGGTTGACAAGTGTCTAGCCTATACATTGGCTATGCACACCCTTTTGAAGAAATAAATCAAATTTTGCTCACTTGCAGCTGATTTATGCTTCCAACATAGATTGAGAGTACTTACTGGAACCACCTCCATGAAGTTGTTCCATCTTGTAAACAAATCTGTGTAATTAACACCTTTGTAAACCCCATTTAAAAAGCGAAAACCTGCGTTTACATGGGTATAAATTATTTTTCTTATTTCTGCTCCAAGACATAGGTTGCGGTACTTGTAAGAACCACTTCAATGAGGCAGTTCTAACGAGTACCCACAGCCTATGTTTGTGGTAAAAAAAAATAGGAAAACTGTTGCAAATTTTATAGAGAAGATGACTGTTTTGGAGATGTGAAAGTATGCACTATGTCACACAGATGACTGTGATAGCATAATACAGATGACTGTGATAGCATAATACAGATGACTGTGATAGCATAATGCCAACCAGTTCTCATAATCTATCTCTTAGAGCAGGAGTAAGGGAATGAGGTGTTCCAGGGTATTGATTCCACAGACTTGTTAAGGTGATAAAAGCTTGTATAATAGACACCACTTCCTCATAATAACACTATTGCTGGAGTCCAAAGCAGAAATTATGTTAGTAAAACAACCTTCCTACTAGTGTATATCCAAACAAAAAGATATGGATTATACATATTTTTTCTATACTCACTGGGAATAGAAACTATACATTCATTTTCAAATTGTCACTGTCAAAATATTTTAATGAAATTTGAATTCCAATTATATAAATTATCATGAGTGGCATGTCTGATTTATCGAATAAAATGTTTTATGACAGCTACGATTTAACGGGTAAAGCCACAGGTTCAAAGCAAGGGTCCAAATCTTGCTGTTCAAGTTTCCAATGAGTCAAACATTTTGTGTCGCAAATGTGATTCCCATTTTTACCAGTTATTACTCATCGTCCAACGTCGGGAATATTGTTTACAAGATGAAAAATTTCACAATGGTTGACATGCTATCAACTTTTCAATATTGAACCAAACCACCGGAAGTGAGCGAAAAGTATGGCATTTCTGTTTCCGGTTTTTGTTTAAATCAATATTTAAGACACAGCTGAAGATCCTAAAACGATTGAAGGCACTTTTGGGTAGGTGTTTGGCTTGAAACATTATTTTAAAAATTTTGCTGTAAAAAGCAGTTTTTTCTTTGGTCGGGCCCCTCAGAGTCTAACTGTTGGTTTTCTTTTGCTCCAGCAATTCTGTTGTTGTATGCTGTCAAGTCCTCAACCTTGTTTCATCTCTGTAGTTCTTTGATTTGTATGTTCTCGGAGATGTTACACTGATGAGTTAGGAAGCCTTGATGCGGACTTAACAAAATTAGTGTATACCGCGAAAGAGGTAAGGGCGAGGATTATGGCCATGTAAAATCGATTAAAGCCCCCCAGTGGAATTCTTTCCACTGACCGTTCCAAGGCAGTTCTTCTGTGGCGGTTTATTTATGTTGTTGTTTGTTACTTACTGTGTGTATCACTTGTGTCTTTTTATTTTGGCTGGCCATTTGGCCATTTTGTGGGAAAGTAACTGTCCTTATGGTCTTCCTTTGTTTAGGTTTCCATTATGGTCTGGTCGCTTCATGTTTGTGTTTCTTCCCCTTTGGTGTCATTGATGGGTGGAGTAAGTTACTTGTATCGATTCCTGATCTTTGTTGTACTTCCACTTTGAGATTTCAATAAAATGTTTGTTTCTCAATAATTTTTGGATGTTATGTTATTTTTTTATTTCCTTTCTTTTCACTTATTACCTATATGCAAAAAAGTTGAAGTCAAAATTCGATTACAAACAAATTATGTGAAAAATGCACTTTATTACATTTTCCCCAAAACTTTTATTTCAAACACCAGATTTTCTTTATTAAATTGATACAGGATTCATGTCTATAGTTAGTCAAATCCTTAATCAGTAATTTTTAACTTAAGTATCCACTTGTTTTGTCAGGCGAGACAATTTAAAAGTGTCTAGTTTCTATTTCTGGTCAGTATATATTACATTACGATAACATATCCATGTGACATAGTGCATTCTTTCATACCTCAACAACGGTTAATTTTCTGATGAAAAGTTCAGATATTATTCTAATTTATACTTCAAACATTGGTCTTTGGTACTATTTAGAGCCGCCTCATTGAGCCGGTTCTAAAGAGTACCCACAACCTATGTATAAGAGCAGAAATAAGAAAACTATTGTTAATCCAAGCAAACCCCATTTTTCTCTATACAAAATAGAATTTAGAGGGGTTTTCCATCACAAAAACATGCCTATATAATTTTGACCCCCTTGAACCCCACTTTTATATAGTAAAACTGGTGTTTCCGGGGATATACCTTATTTTTCTTATTTCTGCTCAAAAATAAGAAAAATATCACAATTTTTCTTCATAAAATTTTCATTTTTTCGGCAATAAAGGTGACAATGTATTTGCATAGGCGTGTTTTCGTAATGCAGGGTCTTGTTAACCTGGTGATCTTTATACTTTAGGAATCCATGATATATCCCAAATCAGTGTTATAAAGAGGTTTATGGGTATTTATCTTACCAATATCAACTCCATTGTCATTCAACAATTTTCCAAAGTCTTTCTGTAAACTTTTAGCCATACCATCCAATACCAATGCATAATCAGAAACGTTGAATGGAATAACGAGGCTGTCTGATATATGTCTGGCCATCTCAGCCCATACCTGGCCCATAGCTTTACTGACCTTGAATAAAAAGCAAAATAGAAGTGAAGGCAATGTTCAGGAATTGATACAATTACACAAGAGACATAATTCCTATAAGAGACACCAAAGGAAAGAAACAAAAACATGAAATAACTATACCCTAATAAAAACACCACAAGCAGAAAGTCAAAAGGACAGTTACTTTCCAACAAGATGGCAAAATGGGTATCCAACATAAATAGATATAAGCAGTACATATATGCAAAGACAAACTATAACAAAAATAAACTGCGACAGAAGAACCGCAACAATAACAAAGAAATGTAAGGCATTAGGGCTGCAATGATGCAATTGCTTCAAGATATGATACATATCTTGATATCTGTATCATGATGAGAAATTTTAAGTTCAGAAATTCCTCAAATCTGCAGTAAGCAATACTCAATTACAGGTAATTGGTGACTGTAAATACATAGACAATGGAAACAAAAGTGAAAATAGTAACCCATAAGCTGCAGAGAAAAACAACAGCTGAAAATGTTGTCAGCTTATGTCGTCTGCTGAATCTTCTTGCAAACCTTTTAAAAATGTTTTTGCATACAAGCAAACAGTACGGGCCCAGATCAGACTGCTCCAGTCTGATCTGGGTCCACACTGTTGGCAAAATTTACTTTAAGGTAACCGGCAGATGCCAAGCAAACGACAATTGTAGTCACTGGCATTTCATGGGGTAACATATCTGTACACATAATGTGTTGTCACAAGTTTATGCAAAACCAATAAAAGTTTACATCTCATCTCTCTACCAAATTACACCATATGATGTATCATAATCGTATAATCGAACTACTTCATGAAATGATACAAGTATTGTCATCTGATGCATTGAGATTAAGATACAATTCAATGATCGTTGCACCTCTATAAGGCATCTAAACTATTTAAAATTATTATTTATTTTGTGAAGATTGAAACTGATTCAGCCCTTCTCTCTATATTTATGGAGATCCTCTGTCGTCAATTATATTGGGTATAAGGGAAGTTTATTTATGCCATAATGTACCGTGTTGAGATTACAAATTACTAAAAAACTTCACTTCCATGGTCTAGCCGGTAAGAAAACAGACTTATTATCATTAGGTCTCTCATCACTGATATTCTAGCCTTGATTTGGTCACAGTTCTACAATGGAAGGTCAGGTGGCTTTTCTCTGTGTACTCCGTTTTTGCCCACCTCTCTGACAACCAATTGGCTTAAAATAAGTGAAATAATCTTGAAAGGGCCGCAAAACCAAAACCAGAAACAATTTAGATTTCTAAAGTAGAAGTGGAGGCAATGATCAGGAATCGATACAATTATCCCACAACTCCCATCAGAGACAACAAAGGGAAAGAAACACAAACATGAAAGACATTGACTCTACACTGTTTGCAAAATTAGGGGCAAATGCAGGATAAGGGTTAGGTATAGCTGTAGCCAAATATTTTGGAAAAAAAGTCTAACTGCTTACAATAAACTCTATACTCATTTTACCAGACTTAGGTTTTACACTTTTACAGTTTCATATTTAGTCCGCCCCGCCATCGGGGCTTGAATAGATGGGCTGCATGATGCATCCACGCAGACCTAAACTGACCCGCACACGAGTACTGGTAAACCGCTTAGAGGATCTAAGCCTGCCCAGGCAAAGCAGTGCTAGCCTGACCATCCATGCTTATAAACCCTATTGGTTTCATTGGACGACAGGGCTTGAGAGGTCATTTCATCTCAATGTCGGGTAAAAGTCCCACAAAATTGGAAGCAACGTCTCCAAAATGACCTGTACAGTGTTGACAGGGACTTTAAACCTCAAATCAAACAAAACAAAGTTCCATATTTAGCAGACTAAAGATGGATAACTTCAAGTAATACATAGAGGATCTTCCATGAGTGTTCATGTATTATTGAATTTATTAAATGAGTTGAGGCAAAGGGATAAAATGCAAGGCTTTGCTGAGCATTTTATCCCTTTTACTCAACGAGTTAAATAAATTCAATTACACGTGAACACGAATGTAAGATTCTATTTATCATATGTCTTTTAAAACGCATATTATTCACGATTTGTTAACAAAAATGTCAATATTCCGCCATAAGTAAACGCGACACCGTATGCGACGTCATATGATTAATCAATTTATGGCCACACCACATTCTTCAGATGGTCAAACAGACATGTAATTCATTTTCTTTTCTAACACAGATGGTTTAAGTGACAAACAGACCACAAGATCTCCGCAAGTGAGACATTATACACTCTTGGCAAGTAATCGGCTGTAGCATATACTTGGCGGATTGTAACCTCAAAATGATATGTGCTCCTCAACATGATAGTCTAATTTTTTACAATGCTTCAAATTGATCTAAAGTAAACTGTAGGTAAGTTAGCTTAAGAAAATTTCAAAGGACCATTACTGCTGATATTTGGTGGAATGTAACCTCAAACAATATGTGTTACAATTAACCAAGAGGGTTCAGCTTGATGAGCTGCAAATTATAGGAGGAATTTACATAAGTTTTCAAAAGGAGCATAACTCTGTTAATATTTGGTGAACTGTGTACTTTAAAAAAAACTGCACTGCTTCACACCATGGTCAAACTATAAATCTAGTTTCAGCTGGGTTAGATGTAAACTGTAGGGGATCAGCCTGAAACGAAAAGTTTACATGAATTCTCAAACGGGCAGATCTCTATTTGGTGGACTGTTACCTAGAAATAATATACACTGCTCTACATCATGGTGTCACTATTTTAAAGTCTCACCTTAATCTAATGTATATTATAGGAGATAGTCAGAAACAATAGAAAAACAGAATTTTCAAAGGGACATAATTTTGCTAAATATTTGGTGGACCTTTAAACCTTGAAACAATATGCACTGCTCCACATCATGGTCCAACTATATATTGAATTTCAGCTTGATTGAATGTAAATTGTTAGAGGACTTAGCCAGAAACCAAACATTTACAGCAATTTTTAAAGGGGCATAACTCTGTTAATATTCGGAGGATTGCAATCTCAAAATAATATTCACTGCTCAACATCATGGTCTAACTATATATCAGGTTTCAGCTTGATCAGTTATAAATTGTAGCTGGTAGATATTTACAGAACTTTTCAAAGGGGCATAACTGTGTAAAGATTAGGTGGACTGCAACTTCAAAACAATATTGGCTGTTTCAAATCATGGTCTAACTATATATTAATTTTCGGCTTGATTGGATGTAAAATGTAGGAAGTATCCAGAAATGAATTGTTTAAAGAAATTTTTAAAGGGCATAACACAGTTAATATTCGGAGGATTCAACCTCAAAATAATATTCACTGCTCCACATCATGGTCTAACTATATATCGGGTTTCAGCTTGATCAGTTCTAAATAGTATGAGATAGATATTTACAGAAATTTTCAAAGGGGCATAACTGTATAAAATTAGGTGGATTGTAACTTTGAAACAATATGCACTGCTTCACATCATGGTCTAACTATATATAAAGTTCCGGCTTGATTGGATGTAAAATGTAGGAGTTATCCAGAAATGAACTGTTTACAGAAATTTTCAAAGAGGCATAACTCTATAAATATTTGGTGGACCGTAACCTTGTAACAATGTGCATGCTCCACATCATTTTCAAACTATATATCACGTTTCAGCTTGATCGAATGTTAATTTTAGCAGGAGTTAAGCGGAAATAAAATGTTTACACAAAGTTTCAAAGGGGCATTACTCTGTTAATATTTGGCAGACCATACCCTCTAAACAATATGCAATGCTCCACATCATGGTCCAATTATGTATCAAGTTTAAGCTTGATCGGATGAAAAATGTAGCAGGAGCTATCCAGAAATGAAAAGTTTACAGAGGGGTGGACAGAGGGGTGGACAGATGGATGGACAGGTGGATGGATGGATGCCGAGGGGCATAACATAATACAGCCTTTTTACAAAAGGGCGTATAAAAATAACAGCCGAGCAGGCACTCAATGTTGAATCAATGATTAAACATTATCTAAAACATTGTAATTGAGGGCCTGCAATGACATGTATACTGATGAGCTGATTTATCAGTTATACAATGTTTTCAAGACAATAAAAGGCCAAACAATAGCTGTATCACTGCTAACATGTCCTAAAAAATTAGAGTTGGCAGGTTGAAAAAAGTTAACTCTTTTGTGGGCAAAAAGTAGAGCAAAAATCTGTAAAAAGGCTAAATTCAACCACAAATTGCACAAAACATTCAAATATAGAGGTTTCAGAATCAAGGAAGCAAAAGAACAGAATTTCAAGTATTAGTTTTGCTGTTTTGCGAGTTTTCTGAATTTATCACAAGTACTAGAAAGTATTAAGGTCAGATTGTAAGAATATATTTTAGGTCCAATGCCTTACATTACTATAACAAAATTTATGTAAGCAAACAACAGTTTTACTGGACATACCTTAAAACCTCTGTCCACGAAGTTGTCCACTTCATAAAAGGTCTCATAAACTGAATGGTACAAAGGGTAGAGAGACAAATTCAGTTTCTGCAATGAAAAGAAATAATAATACAAATGTACATGTAATAATAATGATAATAGTAATAATCAATTATATTTATAGAGGGTAACACATTTAGTAATGTAGTACTAATCTTCCATGAGGTCCTCTCTTTTCCCAGGTAGACACCAGGAGTTCGCATTTGAACAAATTGTTGATGATGCTTAACGCACAACACATGATGCACCACGGACATTGACCAATCAATATACCTCACCATAAGCACTATGCTCAGGTGAGCTAATAATAACAATGTAATATTTTGAGACACACAGTAACTGGTCATAATAGCAGGGTGGTCTGATATTTGGATGGTCTTATTTGTAGGATTTCACAGTATTTAGGCTGTCAAATGCATATCAAAAAGGCTATAGTGACAAACATTGCTACCACTACAGGGGCCAGTTGTTCAAAGCATCGTTAGCTTAACGAGCTCGTTAGTGGTCAAAGTGTTAACTGTTCTAGCAAGAAAAATATCGAAAATTTTGGTATTTTTGCTGAAAAAATGTGAGCAGCTTTTCTGCTCACATTTTTTCAGCAAAAAATTTAGCATATTTGCCATATTTAATGAACAAAGTTTTAACGATACATTAACTAACGGCATCGTTAGTTTTGAACAACTGGCCCCAGATGACCATGTTCAAACAAAATTATTTGTTCCCTAACAATTTGCCAGTACAGACTTTGCTGCTATTAGGAATCCCAATAATGAGTAGTATAACAGATACTAAATGGCTATTTCCCTTTATAACGCCAAAAATAGGTGTTGATAACAAATGTTATGGCTATCTATTAGAATCGCCTCGGTGAGACAATTCTAACAAATATCGCCAATATCTGTTGCATTTTGTTCTGAATTCAATATAATAGGTTATTTTGATTCTTGGTGGGGAACCTGGGATCACATTGTCCACCTGACAGTAATATTTGCCTAAGCCTTAAGGCAAGTGCAAATATCACTCTCAGGTGGGGAATGTGATCCCATGTTCCCCGTCGAGAAACAAAATAACAAATTTGTTATGCTGTAAAGCTTCTTGATGATATTTTGATAATTGTTGCAATTTTTCCAAAAGGATTCTTCTGTAGCAGTCGTCTTCAGAAGTACATGTTTACATGTAACATTATATAAATATTACATTCCTGAGAGGGTGATAGTGAAAAATGTCACCTTGAGGAATATGAATATCAACCGAGGCGCAGCCGAGGTTGATATTCATATTTAGAAGGGAGACATTTTCAACTATCAACCTCTCAGGAATGTAATATTTATTTTATTATACTGAACAAAACTAATAACCAGTGCTTCAGCTGAAGTGCACGACCCGCCAGATGATTTTAGCTTTATGAGTGTTACCATATATGGGTATGGTGGCCATTTTGGTCATGTGACCTGGACCTAAAACGGTTCCCCCAATAAATGCGCCTTATCGTAAGGAGCAAAAATATTTTATACTTTAGTACTGTATTCTGAATCGTTTGCAGGATAAAATGCATTCTCACTTTTCCAATACAAAAGCATATGTGTCAAAGTTTGACCTAGGAATAAAGAAGGTCAAGGTCAACCCAGGGTCACCATTTTAGCAATTTATGATGGGCATAAGTCCCAGATGCTATTTATCAAGATTCGTGGAAATCTGCCCAGTGGTTCTGGAGAAGACTATTTTTGAAGGGTTTTTACCATATATGGCTTGGCAGCCATTTTGGTCATGTGACCTGGACGCCATGAGCAAATTTTGGTTTCCCCCATCCCATAGAGGCTCCATATGAAATTTGACTTCAATCGGCCCAACGGTTTCCGAGGAGAAGCAGTTCGATAATTTTCACATTTTTCGCCTCGGAGAGGCTATACTAAATGGAATGTAATATTTCGCAAGTTCATTGGTTAGATCTCATTGATATCTATCAGTATGCCAAAAATTGTTTAAATATTCCAAGTGGTTAAGTCACTATCACCAATTTTCACAAACGGGTTACGGACGGACAGACAGAATGACACGGTGATTTTAGGGCACTCTTAGAAAATCAACCGACTTCAGTCGGTCGCTTTTTCTGCGGGTTATGCAATTAATGTAAGGGATTTTTATTGAAAATACAGGACAGCTCACAAGGGACTTTTGATGCCATGACATTCCAAATTATCGGATAACGTTGGCTTTCTACATAAGCGACATTAGCTGGTGATACAGAAATTCAAACGTCTATAACTTCTTTATTTCTGAATAAAACCCAACAGTGTAGGTATGCGTTTTCCTAACTGAATCAAAAGAAACATTTTGCCACTAGAATTTCTTGACTTTGTTACAATTTTTTGTTTAGACTCTTTTTCTCCAGCTTTCCTGAAGAAATGAACCATACGCGCACCCAATCCTGCACATGTGATAGTCGAAATTATCGCAGGGTGATAGTATATAAATATTACATTCCTGAGATGGTGATAGTGAAAAATGTCACCCTGAGGAAAATGAATATCAACCGAGGTGAAGCAGAGGTTGATATTCATATTTCGAAGGGAGACATTTTTCACTATCACCCTCTCAGGAATGTAATATATATTTTATTATACTGAACAAAACTAATAATTATGGTAAGGGATTTTTAATGAAAAATACAAAACAGCTCACAAGCGACTTTTGATGCCATGACATTCCAAATTATCGGATAACGTTGGCTTTCTACATAAGTGATGTTAGGTGGTGAAACAGAAATTCAGAATTTCAAACCCTTATAACTCCGTTATTTCTGAACAAAACCCTAAAGTATGGGTATGCGTTTTCTTAATTTAATCCAAAGTAACATTTTGGTACTAAAATTTCTCGACTTTGTTAAAATTTTTGGTTTAGACACATTTTCTCCAGCTTGACAGAAGAACCTAACTGTACGCGCACCCAATTCCGCGCATGTGATAGTCGAAATTATCGGAGGGTGGTAGGAAAAATTATCAACCCCAGGCCTATGGGAGTTTTGCATTGGAAAGTCATGTGAGGTGCAACAACATCAAATACGCCCTTCTGCATGCACTACCTTGATCAGGGTGCTCAATGGGAATAGTTTATGACATGTTTAAATAAGAGTTTTATATCAGAAAACAATGCAATACTGTTAACAATCAAAGATTTTTTTTGTTTGTTTATTGGCTAGAAATCATTGTGGTACATGAAATTAGTTTGGTTATATTTCTTATCAACTGCAGTAAATCCACGATGGTGGACATCGCAATTCAGCGAAGGCAAGTGCCAGAGCGGAATATATTTCTGCTCACAGGGTATATGGAAAATAATTGCCCTTGCACTGTTCAATCAAAAGCCTGGAAATTTCTTTGCAGTATAACAATCTTGAATACCTCCTCTGATCATCTTGATCTACTGTTGAGCTAAGGAGTTGTTCTACTGATGCTGTTGTTACAAGGAGTTTTGTCTTTATATCAAATGAGCCGGCTCATGATAAAACCTACAATAAGACATGTGCGCCCAGCGAAGAATCAGATCAGGCTGCGTATCAGTATAGTCTGACCAGAGACTTCTCTTGCTGCATGAAGGTGCATTGGGCCCTTAGCTATCCTTTGAATGCATAGCGAAGACTCTGATCACACTGTATGGACACTCGGTTTTATCATGAGCCGGAGTCTTCGTTGGGCGCACATGTCTTATTGTAGGTTTTGTTGTGTGTACTGGCTCAAATGTCATATTGAATGTGAGTATAAAGAGGGTTGACTATTCTAGTCTTATAATCTTACAGTGTTTGTACTCTTACCGGATCATAGGTAAACCACATATCTACAATTGGAACTCCCAGCTGGTCTCTAAAAGGAGCATGATCACTACCTGATCCTGGCAGGTCCACTCTGGAGTTACAAAAATGTGTTAGAAATAAATGTAATTTAAACTGACAGCCAAGCAAGCGTGAAACACTTTAACACTACAAATATTAGTTCTCACAAATTTCTATTTATCACCACACACAGAAGGCTCCAACGTAAAGGCTTATTGAAAATTAGAGAGATAATGTTGGTTGGTGCCTGATGCTCTGTCTCTGGTCGGGCTCATCGGAGTCTAACTGTTGGTTTTCTTTTGCTCCAGCATTTCAGTGGTTTCTTGCTGTCGAGTCCTCACCGTTGTCTCACCTCTGTGGTTCTTTGATTTTTGTGTTCACGGAGATGTTGCACTGATGAGTTGGGAGGCCTTCATGCGGACTGAACAAATTATTTGTCTAAATCGCGACGGAAATAAGGGTGAGGATTGTGGCCACGTAAAGTCGATTTAAGCCCTCCAGTGGAAATCTTCCACTGACCGTTCCAAGGCGGCTCTTCTGTGGCGATTTATTTATGTTGTTGTTTGTTACTTACTGTGTGTATCACTTGTGTCTTTTGGTTTTGGATGGCCATATAGCCATTTTGTGGGAAAGTAACTGTCCTTATGGCCTTCCTTTGTTTAGGTTTCCATTATGGTTTGGTGGCTTAATGTTTGTATTTCTTTCCCTTTGGTGTCTTTTATGGGTGGAGTAAGTTAATTGTATCAAGTCCTGATCTTTGTTTTACTTCTACTTTTCATGTTGACTGTTGACCTGCTGAATAAATTAATCTGTCACACCCATTTCTGACTATCAATCAATCAAATTACTTTATACAATGAATTTGTTCAAATTCAAAAACTGAATAACAGTGAAGATCCGGATCAGATAGCTTCTGAAGCCTTCAGATTTAGATCTACACTGTTTGCAATGGCTGGTTTTGTTGTACTCAGCAGGCCAATGGTTAATGCATATTTTAAACAATATTTTGTATGAGCTGCAACATGCACAAATGTGCTTTGAATTTGTATAAACAACAAGTACTCAAGGCAGACTGCTTATCTGAGCAGTCTGATCAGTCTCTGCTGTATGGTTTTGACACCAATGATCACCAATCAAGAGCCGAAATACATATACAAACTAATCTGGATAAGACTAGAGATAAAAATATCTGACTGTAAAGACACAAATGTACCTTATTCATACATCTAAACTCCTTAATATACTTTTTCTTAAATAAGAACAAGTACAATATACTACCAGATGTTGTGGTTAAAAATTGTTGGACAAGTGGCAAACTGTGTAGATCCAGATCTGAGTATATACTGCTAAGGCCTGTCTGTCCAAATAAATTATGGCAAATATGGTAAGCACATGCTAATGTTTAATCCCTTCACCCTGAGTTCTATACACCTTATTTGCATTATCTGCTGGTTCCTTGTCTGAAGGTTATCAGTGTTGAAACTAGAAAAAGTGTCCATAGGACACGGATGCCCCCGCCAAATGCCATTCATAAAATATATTCCAAATGTACTTCAAATCAATCATAAATTATATTAAAATCATAAATGTAGGCGGTAGAGCAACGACAAAGTTTTTCTAAAAATAACCACAGTGACCTTGAGGTCATGACCTTGAAAGTCAAAGCAACTCGAGATATTATCATAAAAAACATTTGTGTGAAGTTCTATTAACATCCATCAATAAATATAGGCACTAGAGCGATGACAAAGTTTTTCTAAAAATAGCCACAGTGACCTTGACCTTGAAAGTTGAAATAGCTCGAGATATTGTCATAAGGAACATTTGTGTGAAGTTATACTGAAATCGGTGAAGAAATGTAAGCGCTAGAGCCATGACAAAGTATTTCTAAAAATAGCCATGGTGACCTTGAAAGTCAAACTTTCTCAAGGTATTGTCATAAGGAACATTTGTGTGAAGTTATATTGAAATCAGTGAAGAAATGTAGTCACTAGAGCGATGACAAAGTTTTTCTAAAAATAGCCATTGTGACCTTGACCTTGAAAGTCGAAATGGCTTGAGATATTGTCATAAGGAACATTTGTGTGAAGTTATATTGAAATCTGTGAAGAAATATAGGCGCTAGAGTGATGACAAAATTTTTCTAAAAATAGCCACAGTGACCTTGACCTTGAAAGTCGAAATCACATGAGATATTGTCATAAGGAACATTTGTGTGAAGTTATATTGTAATCAGTTAAGAAATGTAGGCGCTAGAGCGATGACAAAGTTTTTCTAAAAATAGCCACAGTGACCTTGACCTTGAGGTCATGACCTTGAAAGTCAAACTCGCTCGAGATATTGTCATAAGAAGCATTTATGTGAAGTTATATTGAAATCAGTGAAGAAATGTAGGCGCTGGAGCAATGACAAAGTTTTTCTAAAAATAACCACAGTGACCTTGACCTTGAGGTCATGACCTTGAAAGACTAACTCGCTCGAGAATTTTTTGTAAGGAACATTTGTGTGAAGTTATAATGAAATTGGTGAAGAAATGTAGGCGCTACAGCGATGACAAAGTTTTTCTAAAAATAGCCACAGTGACCTTGACCTTGAGGTCATGATCTTGAAAGTCGAACTCGCTCGAGATTTTTTTATAAGGATCATTTGTGTGAAATTATGCTCTATCCCCCCTCACAACTATGTTGTGCGAGGGGATAAAAATATTACAAATGTACTTCAAATCAATCATAAAATATATGCATCAAGGGCAGATAATCCAAAAACCAAAAATGCAAGAGTTGTCTTCCTTGTTCATGACACATCGTCTCAGTGTGATGAATGCACCTGTGAAGTTCACGAATATATTCCATATGGTTTGGGAGTTATGGCCCGGACACGGTTTACTATTTGGTACTAAGTCAAGGGCAGATAATTCAAAAACCAAAAATGCAAGAGTTGTCTTCCTTGTTCATGGCACATCGTCTCAGTGTGATGAATGCACCCGTGAACTTTCATGAATATATTCCATACGGTTTAGGAGTTATTGCCCGGACACGGTTTACTATATGGTACTAAGTCAAGGGCAGATAATTCAAAAACCAAAAACGCAAGAGTTGTCTTCCTTGTTCATGACACATCGTCTAAGTGTGATGAATGCACCTGTGAAGATTCATGAATATATTCCATACGGTTTAGGAGTTATGGCCCAGACACGACATACCATTTGACTATATATGGATGTAAGTCAAGGGCAGATAATTCAAAAACTAAACAAGCAGGAGTTGTCTTCCTTGTTCATCGCACATCGTCTCAGTGTGATGAATGCACCTGTGAAGTTTCATGAATATATTCCATACGGTTTAGGAGTTATGGCCCGGACACGGTTTACTATATGGTACTAAGTCAAGGGCAGATAATTCAAAAACCCAAAAAGCAAGAGTTGTCTTCCTTGTTCATGACACATCGTCTCAGTGTGATGAATGCAACTGTGAAGTTTCATGAATATATTCCATACGGTTTAGGAGTTATGGTCCGGACACCGGACGAACGAACGAACGCACGGACTAACGGACGAACGGACAGGGGTAACACTTAATGCCCTTCCGGTATTCTCCGAATACGCGGGGGCATAAAAACAGGTAACCAGACCCCCTTGACCTTGAAAGGTCAGCGGGGTCTGGTTACCTGTTTTTCCAATATTGACGATGTGCAAGCTGGGAGCCAGCAAATAATGCAAATATGGTGAATAGTGTATTCTTCAACCGTTGATTTTTTTTATACATCTGTTGCTGCAAATAGGGATTTCACTTGTCACTATTTACAGAGTGGCAAACAGTGAAGTTCATGATGAGATGGGTCAGTATCTATAGTGATGAAAGGGTCAACCCTGAAGATGAAAAAAAAACAAGAGGCCCAAGAGGGCCTGTCGCTCCATCGGCTAACTTCAGACAATTGTCATATTTATTACATTAACCAATTGTATACTAGTGGACTCTTCTATTGCTATATGTTGGACCAGTCCATTTGTCATATAAGGGGTGTCAGGCCTATTTTTTTCTATTTTTGATGGAAAATTCTGTTAGCAAATAGTGCAGGCCCTGATCAGACATGGTGTTCTGTGGGGTCTGATCTGGGCCAGCACTGTTTGCCAAGGTACCCATTTAGGGTTTTCCCGCATGCAATGGGTAAAAAAGAAACAAGTGATCCACCCAAGGAATGTCCATTCTATATTTTTTGGACCCCAGAGCCATAGTTGGCAGGATTTATGTGAGTGACCATTTGGCATTGCTCCGTTCTAAATATCTAAAGCTCTGGGCCTTATGGTTTCAGAGAAGAAGACTTTTTTTAAGTTTTTCCTATTATAAGTCTATGGGAACTAATATGCCGCTGGGCGTGACCAATTTTTTACCCCCACTTGACGTTGCTGCATACTTAATATCTAAGCTCTGGGCACTGATGGTTTCAGAGAAGATTTTTGTCAGTTTTCCCAGTATAAGTCTATGGGAGCTTATGGGCCTCAGGGTGTGGCCAATTTGGACCCCAGGGGCATAGTTGGCAGGATTTATGCAGTTGAATACTTCAAGTTGCTACATACTAAGCTCTTGGCCTGGCCTTATGGTTTCAGAGGAGAAAAGTTTCAAGATTTTGTCATTATTAGTCTATGGGAGCTACTAAGCACTGGGGCGTTGCCAATTTGGACTCAAGAGTCATAGTTCGCACGACTTAGTAGGTGACCACATAACTTTGCTACATACTACAGTTCAACCTGTATTAAGCAAGTGCCTAAGGGATAGTCAAAATATGCTTGCTTAAGACAGGTTCTTGCTTAATACAGGTGAAATTTAACACATCTGCCTTTCTTGGGAACTGAATGCCTGCTTGCTTAAGACAGGTTGCTTGCTTAATAGAGGTGGCCACTAAGACAGGTTTTACTCTAAATGTCTTAGCTTTAGGCTTTATGGTTTCAGAGAAGAAGTTTTTCCATTTATTGGTCTATGGAAGCTAATGAGCCAAAGGTGGTGAACATGGCGGCCATATTTTTTGTCTGATCAAAATTTCTTCAATGAATCTGACAATGGTAGACACAAGGAACATTCATGAAAATTAAGAACGAAATCCATTTAGCGGTTTTGGAGAAGATTAAAAAAAAAAAGATCCCTTTATGAGTCTATGGAAGCTAATTAGCCAATGGGCGTGTCCATGGTGGCCATGTTTTTTGTCTGATCAAAATTGCTTCAAGGAATCTGACAGAGGTCCACCCAAGGAACATTCATGCAAAGTAAGAATGAAATCCATTAAGTTGAGCAGTTTTGGAGGAGAAGGTTTTTAAAACTTTTCCCCATATAAGTCTTTGAAAGCTAATGAGGCAAGGGGCATGGCCATGGCGGTCATGTGGGACATGGCCATGGTGGCAATGTTTTTGGTCTGATCCGAATTTCTTCACGGAATCTGACAGAGGTCCACCCAAGGAACATTCATGCAAAATAAGAAAAAAATCCATTGAGTGGTTTTGGAGGAGAAGATTTTTAATTTTTTTTTTTGGTTTCGATGCCATTTTGTTCTGCATGTAACAAAATTCTTTGAAGGAATTCAGAAGAGGACTATGTGCGAAACATTCCTGTGAAGTTTGGTTACAATCGACCAAGTAGTTAAGGAGGAAATGTTTAAAGAAAAAAGTTAACGCACGGATGCACAACCGCACAGATGCACAACAGACACAGGGCCATAACATAAAACAGAAGACCCGCCGGTCTTTGGCCAGTGGAGCTAAAGAATGAACAGATTTGTTTTTATTTCTTTATTTATTTATTTTTTCCTTTCCTCCGTCGGATTTGGTATGTCTCCCTTTTCAACTATTAAAGCCATTTTAACCCTCAGGGATCTGGAGAACTGTTGACACTGTAGTATAATTAGGTCTAATTAATCAATCTCCCTCAGTATTTTGAATTTATTTTGAAACATCAAGTCGTATAAATAGAGTTTGTGTTGAAAACATCAGTTCTATCACCAGTGTGATGGGCAAGTGACATTTCTGATGTTTTGAATTTTAGAATGACAATTTGTAGGTGGACCTCTATAGATATGTGGTAGTCAGCAAAATTGGAGGAGATTAATTCAGATACAGGAAGGTACTTTTAAATAAATAAATAAATAAATAAATAAATAAATAAACAAACACTTTTGAAGAAGAGAAGACTTTTTTAACATTACACTACATGTTATATATTGAAAATAAACCCCGTCCACTGCAGCCATGTTTTTAGTCGGATCAAAATTTCTTCAAGGAATCTGACAGATTCCACCCAAGGAACATGCATGCCAAATAACTATGAAATAAAACAAGAACTTTTGCAGAAAATATTTTCAGCATTACACTATATGTTATATAGTGAAAATAAGCCTCGCCCATGGCGGCCATGTTTTTTTGTAAGATCAAATTTTTTTCAAGGAATCTGACAACAGTCAACCCAAGGACAATTCATGCAAATTACAATGAAATCCCACAAGTACTTTTGCAGAAGAAGATTTTTTAGCATTACATTATATGTTAAATAGTGAAAATAAGCCCCGCCCATGGCGGCCATGTTTTTTGTCGGATCAAAATTTCTTCAAGGAATCTAAAAGAAACCACCCAAGGAACATTCATGCAAAATAAAAACAAGGCATCGCATGTGATACAAATCCCCTCGCACTAGACAACTTCGTGTGTGGAAAACACTGAAATGGCAAAAGTCCAACTTGCTTGAGATATTATCATATGCAACATTTGTGTAAAGTTTGTTTAAAAATCCTCCAATAAATGTACATTCTAGAGTGATGACGTTTCTCTAAAAATAGCCATAGTGACCTTGACTTGAGGCCATGACCACGAAAGTAGATCTTGCTCAAGATATTATCATAAGCATCTTTTGTGTGAAGTTATATTAAAATCTGTTAATAAATGTAGACGGTAGAGCGATGACAAAGTTTTTCTAAAGATAGCCACAGTGACCTTGACTTTGAGGTCATGACCTTGAAAGTCGAAGTAAGTCGAGATATTAACATACGAAACATTTGTGTGAAGTTCTATTACAATCCATCATTAAATGTAGGCCCTAGAGCGATGACAAAGTTTTTATAAAAATAGCCACAGTGACCTTGACCTTGAAAGTCTAAATAGCTCGAGATATTGTCATAAGGAACATTTGTGTGAAGTTATATTGAAATTGGTGAAAAAATGTAAGCACTAGAGCAATGACAAAGTTTTTCTAAAAATAGCCATAGTGACCTTGACCTTGAAAGTCAAACTCGCTCGAGGTATTGTCATAAGGAACATTTGTGTGAAGTTATATTGAAATGGGTGAAGAAATGTAAGCGCTAGAGCCATGACAAAGTTTTTCTAAAAATAGCCACAGTGACCTTGACCTTGAAAGTGGAACTCACTTGAGATATTATTATAAGGAACATTTGTGTGAAGTAATATTGAAATTGGTGAAAAAAATGTAACCGCTAGAGCAATGACAAAGTTTTTCTAAAAATAGCCACAGTGACCTTGACCTTGAAAGTCAAACTCGTTCGAGGTATTGTCATAAGCAACATTTGTGTGAAGTTATATTGAAATCAGTGAAGAAATGTAGGCGCTAGAGCGATGACAAAGTTTTCTAAAAATAGCCATAGTGACCTTGACCTTGAAAGTCGAAATGGCGAGATATTGTCATAAGGAACATTTGTGTGAAGTTATATTGAAATCGATGAAGAAATGTAAGCGCTAGAGGGATGACGAAGTTTTTCTTAAAATAGACACAGTGACCTTGACCTTGAAAGTGGAACTCGCTAGAGATATTGTCATAAGGAACATTTGTATGAAGTTATATTGAAATTGGTGAAGAAATGTAAGCGCTAGAGCGATGACAAAGTTTTCCTAAAAAAAAGCCACAGTGACCTTGACCTTGAGGCCTTGACCTTTATAGTAAAACCCGCTTGAGATATTGTCATAAGGAACATTTGTGTGAAGTTATATTGAAATCAATGAAGAAATATAGGCGATAGAGCGATGACAAAGTTTTTTTCTAAAAAAAGCCACAGTGACCTTGACCTTGAGGCCATGAGTTGGAAAGTCGAACTCGCTGGAGATATTTTTATAAGGAACATTTGTGTGAAGTTATATTGAAATTGGTGAAGAAATGTAGGCGCTAGAGCGATGAAAAAGTTTTTCTAAAAATAGCCACAGTGACCTTGACCTTGAGTTCATGACCTTGAAATTCCAACTCGCTCAAGATATTGTCATAAGGAACATTTGTGTGAAGTTATATTGAAATCAGTGAAGAAATGTAGGAGCTAGAGCGATGACAAAGTTTTTCTAAAAATAGCCACTGTGACCTTGACCTTGAAGCCATGACCTTGAAAGTGGAACTCGCTCATGATATTTTTATAAGGATCATTTGTGTGAAGTTATATTGAAATTGGTGGAGAAATGTAAGCGCTAGAGCGATGACAATGTTTTTCTAAAAATAGCCACAGTGACCTTGACCTTGAGGTCATGACCTTGAAAGTCAAACTCGCTCGACATATTTTTATAAGGATCATTTGTTTGAAGTTATATTGAAATTGGGGGAGAAATGTAGGCGCTAGAGCCATGACAAAGTTTTTCAAAAAAATAGCCAGAGTGACCTTGACCTTGAGGTCATGACCTTGAAAGTCGATCTTGCTCCAGATATTGTCGTAAGGAACGTTCGTGTGAAGTTATATTAAAATCGGTCAAGAAATGTAGGCGCTAGAGCCATGACAAAAGTACGTACGTATGTATGTGGCGCTAGATCGATGACAAAAGTACGTACGTACATGGCGCTAGAGCGATGACAAAAGTACGTAGTACGTACGTATGTACGGGACAAATGCTATATCCCCCCTCACAACTATGTTGTGCGAGGGGATAATGAAATCCAACAGGTGGGTTTGTAGGAGAAGATTTTTAAAGATTTATAATTTTGGGGGTGGTTTTGTTGGCATGGCAACCAGAGTTCTGGGTGTAACAAAATTCTTTGAAGGAATTTAGAAGAGGACTAAGTAAGGAACATTCCTGTGAAGTTTGGTTACAATTGGCCCAGTAGTTTAGGAGGAGAAGATGTTTTAGCATTACACTATATGTTAAATAGGGAAAATAAGCCCCACCCATGGCGGCCATGTTTTCTGTCGGATCAAAATTTCTTCAAGGAATCTGAAAGAGGTCCACCCAAGAAACATTCATGCAAAATAAAAATGAAATCCAACAGGTGGTTTTGGAGCAGAAGATTTTTAAAAATTTTTAATTTTTTTTTGTTGTTTTGTTGCCATGGCAACCAGAGTTCTGGGTGTAACAAAATTCTTTGAAGGAAATTAGAAGAGGACTAAGTAAGGAACATTCCTGTGAAGTTTGGTTACAATGGGCCCACTAGTTTAGGAGGAGAAGATGTTTTAGCATTACACTATATGTTAAATAGGGAAAATAAGCCCCGCCCATGGCGGCCATGTTTTTTGTCGGATCAAAATTTCTTCAAGGAATCTGAAAGAGGTCCACCCAAGGAACATTCATGCAAAATAAAAATGAAATCCAACAGGTGGTTTTGGAGGAGAAGATTTTTAAAGATTTTTAATTTTTTTGTGGTTTTGTTGCCATGGCAACCAGAGTTCTGGGTGTAACAAAATTCTTTGAAGGAATTTAGAAGAGGACTATGTAAGGAACATTCCTGTGAAGTTTGGTTACAATTGGCCCAGTAGTTTAGGAGGAGAAGATGTTTAAAGAAAAAGTTAACGCACGGACGCACGAACGGATGATGGACACAGGGCCATGACAATAGCCCCGCTGGCCTTCGGCCAGTGGAGCTAAAAACTGCATCTGAAAATGTTTTCTGTTTATATATTGTGTGCTGCAGCTTTGTGCAAACTGTTTAAAAATATTTTTTTCATACAGACAAACAGAGTGGACCCTGATCAGACTGCTCCTGTAGGAGCAGTCTGATCTGGGTCCAACCTGTTTGCAACAATAACTTTTAAAGTAACCAGCAGACAACAATTGTTGTGATTTGCATCTTTAGGGTTAAACAAGTGTCAAAACATACTCTGGCTTACTATTTGTTTCTGATCGCAAATAGTACCGAGCAAACAGTGCAGGTCTGGATAAAATGGCTCAATAATAGCCGTTTCATCAGGATCTACACTTTTTGTTCAAGTGTCTGGCTTTGGACTTTTAAAGGTCAATTATCATGAAATCTGAAAGTTGCCATATGAAACTGTCAACGTTTACTGAAATGTGTATAAAACAAAGTAAAGTAATTTTTTTGAGTTTCAATTGTCGTATTTCCCAATAAATCACCAATTAACTCCAATTTTTTGGCCGCATCAATAAAATATTAACCTCGCTTATCGTTCTTGAAATGGTTACATCCCTTGACAGATAATGATATGTGTGACGTCAGGGTTGTAGAAGTGTCCTTGAGACAACATGGCGGATTAAATGAGTGCTCGTGTTTTTCAAAAGGTAAGGAGTTAAAATGAAGCTTAGTGTTGCTTTTGGGTGTACTGAAAAGTGTGAAACAAACCCAGGAGTCAGTTTCTTGCTCATGTTTTTCAAAAGGTAAGGAGTTAAAATGAAGCTTAGTGTTGCTTTTGGGTGTACTGAAAAGTGTGAAACAAACCTAGGAGTCAGTTTCTTTCAATTTCCCATGGATAAGAAGTTTAAAAAAAGCTGTGGATTGAGAAACTAACAGACGGAAGACTGCAGAGCTCTCTGAAAGAGTTAAAACAGCATATTCATAATAACGACTGTGAAATGAACACCTCTGTATATCCAACTTTATATAGAAACTAGAAATGCGTCCACAGGACACGGATGCCCCCGCCCGAAAATATGTCTATGTTCGTATTCATCCATAGAAAGTTATGGACAGTGTTTAAGTTTTGGACCCTTTTTATGCCATTTGACCTACAAGTATGACCTTGGAGGTACGGATCTGGGTTTGCACGTGACACATTGTCTCATGATGGTTAACATTTCTTCAAAATTATTTCAAAATCCATCCAAAAATAAGTAAGTTATTGGCTGCGATTAAGTTTCGGACCCATTTTTTGACCTTTGACCTCCAAGTATGACCTTGACCTTGGAGGTACGGACCTGGATTTTGCATGTCTCACATCGACTGATGATGGTTAACATTTCTACAAAGTAATTTCAAATCCATCCAGAAATAAGAAAGTTATTGACTGCGTTTAAGTTTCGGACCCTTTTTTTGACCTTTGACCTCCAAGTATGACCTTGACCTTGGAGGTACGGACCTGGGTTTTGCAGGTGACACATCGACTCATGATGGTTAACATTTCTCCAAAATAATTTCAAAATCCATCCAGAAATAAGAAAGTTATTGACTGCGTTTAAGTTTCGGACCCTTTTTTTACCTTTGACCTCTAAGTATGACCTTGACCTTGGTGGTACGGACCTGGGTTTTGCACGTGACACGTCGTCTCATGATGGTTAACATTTCTGCCGAGTAATTTTAAAATCCATCAAGAAATAAGGAAGTTATTGACTGCGTTTAAGTTTCGGATGCACAGACGGACGAACGGACGGACGGACAGGGGCAACGCTATATGCCCTTTCCACCATTCTTTGAATGGCGGGGGCATAAAAAGTGTGGTTTACAGAGGTTTATGTTGTTTTCTCAATTCTGCTCCAAGACATAGATAGTGGGTTTATTCCTTAGAGCTGCCTCAATGAGGTGATTCCAACAAGCACCCATGCCGGCCTCAGTTGCTCAGTCGGATGCGCTTCTGACTGGTGATCAGGAGGATGTGGGTTTTAATCCTGCTGGGGTCGGCAACATTCTTTTGTGGAGATTGATCATGAAATCTTTTCTGCAGTCATTCTCTCCCTTCCGCTGATTCAAGAAGGGCAATTGTCAGTTTCTGGCGAAAGAATGTGCACTGTACTTGTTAACCACTTACGTATAAGCCTGCCCAGGAAAAGTGTGGATAGGTAAACTGACTGGCTCAAAAATAACTTAAAATAGTGTTGACTGGGCAGTTAAACCCCAATACAAACAACAAACAAACACCCACAACCTATGTTTGGAATATAAATAAGAATAACATAACAAATTTTCATCAGAAACAAAAACACTGTGGAGATATGGGCCCCGTCAAGCGATTTTGGTACTTAACGCCTATGCGAGCAGCCGCGCAGTCTCGCCAGAACATTCACTGCTCGCTCATACAAGCAGTGAATCAAGAGGAACCTTCAGACAGAAAGCCATATCCCTGGCCCCTCTGAATGGCTGGGCATGCACAGTTAAAATTTGTCATGACGGAATGCTCGAAGACACAAATTCTCTTGGCGGGGCTCATATGAAAAAAGCACTGCGTCACAGGGGAGTGTAATCATAATGTATACACCTACTGTGGTCTGTCATCTATCTCCGAAGGGAATGTGCTTAACCAGGTATCATAAACAGTCTTCCTGCCAGCTGCAACCTCACTTGACCTTGGGTTTGGTACTTTCTTAGCCGCCTCATACAATGAATTTAGAATTAATGGTGTTCCATTAGCAGTTAGGGATGTGTTTCCTGCAAAGAAGTAGGGATGACAATCATACTCTCAAAAACTGGTATCTCAAACTACTATTTAAGTCAAACTATATTTTGGACAATATTGTTTTAGTCTTGTTAATATAAGTTCCTCAGAGTTCAAGTGTTCTTAATAGGGTGGTTGGGTTAGGCGAAGTTGTTTTGTATCTTATTCACTGGAGTGTCAAGTTGGGCAAGGCCTGCTGTCTTTGCAGCAGGTATGTGCAGAGTTGGGGGGGGGGGGGGGGGGGATTTTGTTATTTCTTCTGTTTCTACACTTCCATTTATTTCCCTTTTTCTCCCATGTTTTTCACTTCCATCTCTCCTACTATTTCTTCAATCTTTTTTTGCCCTTTCTCAATAGAGCTGCCTCTGTTGTGTGTGCTCATTAGAATCGGCTAACTGAAACACAACTAATGCAAATGCATAATATTCCTTTATTTTTACAGAAAATGTAACAAGAGGGCCATGATGGCCCTGGATCGCTCACCTGATCCATAGAGTAACAAGTGGGCCCCGGGGAGGGCCATTATTGACCCTAGGGTTATAATGTGCATAATGTTGAGGGAGGTCTAAAAAGATGAAGCTTCATACTAAATACCAACAAAGGCAATAATTTGAACCATCTTGGCAAAGGTCCACTACATGAAGCTTCATACCAAATATCAAAGACCTGGGCCTTGCTGTTTCAGAGAAGAAGATTTTCAAAGATTACCTCTATATAAGTCTATGTAAAACCAAAGGGCCCCGGGCGGGGGCATTTGTGGCCCGAGCGCCACAATCTTGGTAGCGGTCCACTCGATGAAGCTTCACACCAAATATCAAAGATCTGGGCCCTGCGGTTTCAGAGAACAAGATTTTAAAAGATTTTCCCTGTATAAGCCTATGTAAAACCAAAGGCCTCCGGGGCGGGGGGCATTTTTGGCCCCAAGGCTATAATTTGAACAATCTTAGTAGAGGTCTTCCAGGTAAAGCTTCGTGCCAAATATTAAAGATCTGGGCCTTGTGGTTTCAGAGAAGAAGATTTTTTAATGATTTTCCCTATATAAGCCTATGTAAAACCCAAGGCCCCCGGGGCGGGGGCATTTTGGCTCCCAGGGCTATAATTTGAACAATCTTGGTAGAGGTCCACTAGATGAAGCTTCACACCAAATATCAAAGATCTGGACCTTGCAGTTTCAGAGAAGAAGATTTTTAAAGATTTTCCCATTATAAGCCTATGCAAAACCAAAGGCCCCCGGGGCGGGGGGCATTTTTGGCCCCAAGGCTATAATTTGAACAATCTTACTAGAGGTCCACAAGGTAAAGCTTCACACCAAATACTAAAGACCTGCGCCTAGTGGTTTCAGAGAAGAAGATTTTTTAATGATTTTTCCCTATATCAGCCTATGTAAAACCATAGGCCCCCGGGGCGGGGGCATTTTGGCCCCCAGGGCTATAATTTGAACAATCTTGGTAGAGAGAGGTCCACTAGATGAAGCTTCACACCAAATATCGAAGACCTGGGCCTTGTGGTTTCAGAGAAGAAGATTTTTAAAGATTTTCCCTGTATAAGCCTATGTAAAAACAAAGGCCCACAGGGCGGGGGCATTTTTGGCCCCGAGGCTATAATTTGAACAATCTTAGTAGAGGTCCACCAGGTAAAGCTTCACACCAAATATTAAAGATCTTGGCCTTGTGGTTTCAGCGAAGAAGATTTTTTAATGATTTTCCCTATATAAGCCTATGTAAAACCAAAGGCCCCCGAGGCGGGGGCATTTTGGCCCCCAGGGCTATAATTTGAACAATCTTGGTAGAGGTCCACTAGATGAAGCTTCACACCAAATATCAAAGATCTGGGCCTTGCGGTTTCAGAGAAGAAGATTTTTAAAGATTTTCCCTATATAAGCCTATGTAAAACCAAAGGCCCTTGGGGCGGGGGCATTTTGGTCCCCAGGGCTATAATTTGAACAATCTTGGTAGAGGTCCACTAGATGAAGCTTCATACCAAATATCGAAGACCTGGGCCTTTTGGTTTCAGAGAAGAAGAATTTTAAAGTTTTCGTTTAAAAAATCTATTTTTAGCTCCTGTGACCTAGATGTGCAATGGACCAGAACCATTTGAACAACTTTGAAAGGGGACCACCTAAGGATCATTCCTGTGAAGTTTGGTCAAAATCGGATCAGTGGTTTAGGAGGAGATGTCATTTTAAGAAAAAGTTTACGCACACACGCACATACGCACACACGCACACACGCACGCACGCACGCACGACGGACGACGGACAAAAAGTGATCCCAAAAGCTCACCTCGTCACTACGTGACAGGTGAGCTAAAAATGTCCTTAAATCATCCATTTTATGCTCCTTGAGCTGGTGGTATGAATAACCCCCAGTAATTCAAACGAGCCTCATCTCTTACCAATTGTCAAGGTCACAGAGATATTATAGCTATCAAAGTTTGGCTGTGCTTTTATCCAAAACTAAAATTTGCACCCCTAAGCAACCAAGATAAATATTCAACTACTATACATACACAATAAAACTTCAACAAGAGGGCCATGATGGCCCTGGATCGCTCACCTGATCCATAGAGTAACAAGTGGGACCCGGGGAGGGCCATTATTAACCCCAGGGCTATAATGTGCATAATGTTCAGAGATGTCTAAAAAGGTGAAGCTTCATACCAAATATCAACAAAGGCTATCATTTGAACAATCTTGGCAAAGGTCCACTAGATATGCTACATACCAAATATCAAAGACCTGGGCCTTGCGGTTTCAGAGAAGAAGATTTTTATTAAAGATATTCCCTACATAAGCCTATATAAAACCAAATGGCTCCAGGGCGGGGGCATTTTTAGCCTCAGGGCTATAATTTAAACCATCTTGATAGAGGTCCACTAGAGGAAGCTTCACACCAAATATCAAAGACCATGGCCTTGCTGTTTCAGAAGAAGATTTTTAAGGAATATCTCTATATAAGTCTATGTAAAACCAAAGGGCCCCAGGTCGGGGGCAGTTTTGGCCCTAGCACTATAATTTGAACAATCTTGGTAGGAGTCCACTAGATGAAGCTTCATACCAAATAGCAAAGACCTGGGCCTTACGGTTTCAGAGAAGAAGATTTTTAAAGATTTTCCCTATATAAGCCCATGTAAAACCAAAGGGCCCCGGAGCGGGGGCATTTTTGGCCCCAGCACTATAATTTGAACAATCTTGGTAGGGGTCAACTAGATGAAGCTTCAGACCAAATATCAAAGACCTGGGCCTTACGGTTTCAGAGAAGAAGATTTTTAAAGATTTTCCCTATATAAGCCCATGTAAAACCAAAGGGCCCCCGGGGCGGGGGCAATTTTGGTCAAAGCACTATAATTTGAACAATCTTGGTAGGAGTCCACTAGATGAAGCTACATACCAAATATCAAAGACCTGGGCCTTGCGGTTGCAGAGAAGAAGATTTTTAAAGATTTTCCCTATATAAGCCCATGCAAAACCATAGGGCCCCGGGGCCGTGGCATTTTTAGCCCAAGCACTATAATTTGAACAATCTTGGTAGGAGTCCACTAGATGAAGCTTCATACCAAATAGCAAAGACCTGGGCCTTGTGGTTTCAGAGAAGAAGATTTTTAAAGATTTTCCCTTTATAAGCCCATTTAAAACCAAAGGGCCCCGGAGTGGGGGGGGGGGAAGAAGGACCATGGCTGTGTGGGATGAAGCTTCATACCAAATATCAAAGACATGGGCCTTACGGTTTCAGAGAAGAAAATTTTTAAAGGTTTTCCCTATATAAGCCCATATAAAACCAAAGGGCCCCGGAGCGGGGGCATATTTGACCCCAGCACTATAATTTGAGCAATCTTGGTAGGGGTCCCCTAGATGAAGCTTCATACCAAATATCAAATACCTGGGCCTTACGGTTTCAGAGAAGAAGATTTTTAAAGCTCTTCCCTATATAAGCCCATGTAAAACCAAAGGGCCCTGGAGCGGGGGCATTTTTGGCCCCAGCACTATAATTTGAACAATCTTGGTAGGGGTCCACTAGATGAAGCTTCTTACCAAATATCAAAGACCTGGGCCTTGCGGTTTCAGAGAAGAAGATTTTTTAAGATTTTCCCTATATAAGCCCATGTAAAACCAAAGGGCCCCGGAGTGGGGGCATTTTTGGCTCCAGCACTATAATTTGAACAATCTTGGTAGGGGTCCACTAGATGAAGCTTCATAACAAATATCAAAGACCTGGGCCTTACGGTTTCAGAGAAGAAGATTTTTAAAGATTTTCCTTATATAAGCCCATGTAAAACCAAAGGGCCCCGGAGCGGGGGCATTTTTGGCCCCAGCACTATAATTTGAACAATCTTGGTAGGGGTCCACCAGATGAAGCTTCATACCAAATATCAAAGACCTGGGCCTTGTGGTTTCAGAGAAGAAGATTTTTTAAGTTTTGGGTGAAAAAAATCTGTTTTTGGCTCCTATGACCTAGATGTGCAACGGACCGGAACCATTTGAACAACTTTGAAAGGGGACCACCTAAGGATCATTCCTGTGAAGTTTGGTCAAAATCCGATCAGTGGTTTAGGAGGAGATGTCGTTTTAAGAATTGTTTACGGACGCACGGACGGACGCACGGACGCACGCACGGACGGACGCACGACGGACGACGGACGAAAAGTGATCCCAAAAGCTCACCTCGTCACTACGTGACGGTGAGCTAAAAACAGGAACACTGAAGGTGCACCATGGCAGATTGGAAATGCTTTCGAGTCCTTAAGGATTTTTTTTCAACAGCTGAAGACATGTCAAGAACATCACTTATCTAAAAATGTTGTCTTTTTCTTCCCCTAACCATGAAATTACAGCTAGGTTTATGACCCTAAATTGTGTAATAAAGTATTGCTGCTTCTGCAGCACAAGCACGTGGTCCCGTAAAAATCCTAAAAATTCTGACAAATTAAGGACTTGATGTAATTCTTTTAACATTTTGACAAATTTATTTCATGATCTAGCAAGGAGACCAAGAGGTGCAGACCAAATGGCAAACAGTGTAGGCCCTGATCAGACTGCAGGAGAAGTCTGATCTCGGTCTGCACTGTTTGCATTGGCCTATCTATTCCAAAACTAATAGAATCATTATGGTATATAAAGCCAGGTAAGGGACTACTAAGGTTCCTGCCTTGCCATCGCTCAGTGACATCATTTTCTTTACATCCATAATAATTAATATTACACATAGAAAAGAGAACAATACTTCATTTTTATCAAACCATTTTCACCAATTTTTGTAAAAGTAGCCAAGGAATATTTTTTGTGAAGTTATTTGAAATCAAACCATTTGCCTACATGTTAGAAGGTTGACATTTAAAGGTTTTGCTATTTTTAGCTCAGGTGACCATTTTGTTCAATAGAGTGGAACAATTTGAGCATTTTCTGTAAAGAGGAACATTTCCGTCATTTTGTTTCAATTGGGCCATACGCCTAAGAGGAGATGTCATTTAAAGGTTTTTCTATTTTAGCTCTGGTGGCCATTTTGTTCAGCAGAGCGGAAAAATTTTAGCAATTTTTGTACAGGGTCAAATGAAGAACATTACTGTGAAAATTGTCCACTAAGCAGATGATCGTTTGTTAAGCAGATGTTTCACGAGTTTGTTTGTTTGATTTGAGGTCTAATGTCCCCTTCAACACTAGTTAGGTCATTTTGGAGACATTGCTTCCAATTTTATGGGACTTTTACCCGACACTGAGATGAAGTGGCATCTCAATCCCTGCCGTCCAATGAAGCCAATAGAGTTTATATGCATTGGGCGGTTTGACTCGAGTCACTTTGCCTCGGAAGGCTTAGAGCTTCTAAGTGGTTTACCAGTACTCAAATTTTTTGTATGATTTGAGGTTTAACGTCCCTGTCAACACTGTAAAAGTCATTTTGGAGACGTCGCTTTCAATTTTGTGGGACTTTTACCCGACATTGAGATGAAATGACATCTCAAGCCCTTCCGCCCAATGAAAGCAACAGGGTTTATAAGTATGGATGGTTTGACTCACACCACTTTGTCGGAGCAGGCTTAGATGCTCAAAGTGGTTTACCAGTACTCGTGTGCGGGTAGGTTTCAGCATTGCGTTGAAGCATCATGCAGCCCAGCTATTTCTTCAAGCCCCGATGAGCCGGGGCCAGCCAGAACTAAAGTGTGGTATTTTTCAGCTCCGCATGGCTAATCTATTTTTCCAAGCCCGGACGGGCAGGAGCCAAGTGTCGAGCCTTATTTACTCTGATAAAAATGACAGATATATATGAAACTGACATCTACAGATGTTGTGATTGGCAGATATAGAGTTTAATTCAGTCATTTATTGCATTATTCAGAAAATGAAACAAAAATTAAAAAAAAATCATGACTATGGTAGACTTATTTTCGTTGATGGACTGTTCATTAATCTTAAAGAAGTGACATCGCCAACTATCCAAGTTGTTTACACCCTTTTAAATTTGCATATATATGCATGAGTCCGATAGGTAAAAAAATATGATGATAGCATTATTGATTTCAGGGTAAACATCTCAAATTTATGGTTATGACAAACTAAATTCTGGGCAAATTGGATATTTTATTAGTCTTTCTAAATATGTTCCTCAGCTTTCATCACCTTTTATCTTAAACAAATGTTATCTCGAACCACTAGAGTTGACTGTATAATGTGGCTGTAAGTCAAGCAGCTATCTAAGGCATGATGCAGATAATGCTATGTTATATTATACAATCCATGTGATGCGATGTGTTCATTGCAAATCACTGGTATCCTAATACTTGTTCGTTTGTTTGGAGTTTAACAGCCCAGTAAACACTATTTAGGTCAGTTCAAGCCAGACAGTCTACCTTACCACACTTCTCTAAAGACCAGATTAATTATGGTGAGGTTGATTTATGTTGGCGTTTCTTTCCCTTTGGTGCCTTGCATGGGATGAGTTAATTGTATCAATTCTTGATTATTGCCTTCACTTCTACTTTTATACAAAATCGGTTAAGCAGTTAAGTGCACATTCATTTACCAATAACTGACAACTGCCCTTCTTGAATCAGTGGAAGAGAGAGAATGACTGTAGAAAAGATGTCATGATCAATCTCCACAAAAATATGTTGCCAACCCTAGCATCATTTCCAACAGAGCATCTGCAAGTCTGATCAGAGGTTTTGCTGTTTGCATGGGCCATATATAACCAGTGCATCCGACTGAGCTATCGAGGCTGACTGGTATCTTCATAAACTACAGTGACATGCTTTTTATTTCTTTGAAGACAAATACTTTCTAACCCTAATCTTAATAAACTAGGATCTACAACCTATGCTTTCATTTACCCCTTCAGCTATGCAACCAAAGTAGATCCAGATGGGAATGCTCATATAGAGCCATCTCATCGGGATCTACACTGTTTGTCATCCTAGGAATGATCTTGAATATAAATCCCTATTCACCAAAATTCAAACTGGAAGACTTCACATTAGAAATGCAGGGGTGAAAGTATTAATGTGGGTACAACTTGTATTAGGGAAAACAGAAAAATGAATCTGACACAACATTACCTTCCATGGCCATGTCAACATTCAAATATGCAACTGCACGTGATCCAAGAATCTTGGTATAGTGCTGTAAGAAATAAAGTAAATTACAAGTTTAGTATAACATGAGCCTCATACAAACCATATTTACTGTATGTATTCGGACAGACAGGTCTAAGCAAAGACTGTAGACCTATATGAGACACTGCAGAACTCGGCATCTCATCAGGGTCTGCACTTTTTGCTGCTCATCCAGCCATTTTAAGTCACAAAATCGGATAGTAAATTGTACTTATTCAAATTTTAGAACAAGTATGGTAAGGAGTTGAGGTGTTTGAATACCTAGGGTAAACACTGTATAGCCATTTCAAATGATGAAAAAAGGTTCAGAGAACACCTTCAAGATGCATTAAAATATTTATTTACACAACGTTTCAACATTCAATTGCCTTTATCAGGTGTAACTGACATCAATGTCACACTACGTCAATAATGAGGAAGTAAAGTAGAAACACATCAGTTGGCATAAATATCAAAATAAAGAATCTGTATAAGATGTCTATTATAGAAATGCAAATACAAATAAAGTCAGTAAAAACTTTATAAAGATTAATACATTATTTTAAAACTTAACCCAAACATAATCACTGTACCAAGATGATGTAGCAATAAGTCTTTTCCAATTGCCTGACAATTACAATTTTACAAGGGCATGCCTTTTAGGAATTTCATTAATTACATATAAAATAACCAGAAGTGTGAAATTCATTTTATCATAATTAAAAGACCACTTTTCTTAGCAAACTCTGTAATAAATTGTCAATACGCCCTATGCATTGGCACAGCAGTAGCCAAATAATTTCATTATGTTTCTACCTGATTTTACACATCTTACACATAGAGGATCTTACACGAGATGTTATTTTATTTGAAATAGTGCTAGTTTCATAATTTTATATGAAATTAGCACAAATGTAAGGTTCTCTTTTTCATGTAACAATTTTAAAACAGATCTTATTATTTAAAATTTCAATAGAAAACAAAGTTATCAGGGATAGAGTCCTGGCATTACATGCCAATAACAGTTCGTTATTACTAATATTATCATATCATGTTCAAGTCATACTGTTGTCCACTTCATAGCAGCAACATTATATGATAAATAGAGGATCTTACACGAGTGGTCATTTCACATGATGTTTATGTTCGCGAGCCTTCAGGGAGTTTCATAAATACCATATGAAGTGACCACGAGTGTAAGATTCTCTTGATCATATTACTACTTTAAATAGGATTTTATCGCCTTTTAATTTGACAATTTTTCTACGAAAGATGCATTGTTGACAAGGACGTTGTCATGACGTTACTTAATCCCACCAAAGTGTTATTACACGTGTGGTCATACGATTTTTATTACACGACGTTATCCACTGCTTATCAACGACGTCATATGATAAAAAGAATATATAAGATTACATCATGTCTCTGTTTACAATTTTAGCCATATAATAAATGAGCCAGTGAATGACAAATCCTATAAAACAACCTGTGCAACCAGCAAAGACTCTGGACAGACTGTGTATCTGCACAGTGTGATCAGAGTCTTTGCTGTGTGCATGAGCTTTCCATAACCTCTAGTCAGTCTAAAAAGCAAAACTGCATAGACAAAGGCCAGAATGGCTCAACACAAAGGCTGAGTCAATCACAGTTGCAGGTTTTTTTGTGGGTTCTGTCATGTTGTGGCTCAAATATTGACTGTGCTGGGGTTTGATGACACATCAAATCACCCCTTGTCGTTCATTTTGTGTCAGAGAAAGGGAGAACAGAGATAGAAGAGACAGTAGAGTAGACATTTAATGGCAAAGAATATACACCACAACCTATTCAAAGCACCACTCATTACAACACGATATCATATATAAGATGGTTTAAAATTATGAAAGGTGCATACAATATGTAGAAAAAATGACCACAACTGGTCATACTATATGATCGCTACATTTTCGTTTGTGTATAACATGATTGTTAAACAAACACAGTATCTACTTTCCATCTTAACAATAGTGTTATAAAGATGCTGTGCTGACCCGCAGAACTGACATGCTGCCAACGACAAGTTGCTCTATTATAATAACATCTGAATGTCACAAATACTGAATTAAGGGAAATGGGTACACTTTCAGGGGAGGCAAGTCCTGCAAAAGTGTTTTTGTCTCCCGTGTCAATTGGGGGCAACCGTTAAAGGAAAGAATTTGCTCCTCATTAAGAGTAGACCTCTTTTTCAGTGGGACAGGGCTTATTGGTCAGCGCACAGGAAGTCCCGATGAGGTGGTTCTTATGAGCACCACAATCTGTTTGTGGGTTCATTTCTATCAAGCGTCCTTCCCATAACAACTGATTTTGCAATGTATGTTATCCTTTGTCCTTGTGTCACCTTCTTATCTAATACAAACAAATGAATTGAAAATGGAACACTTTTCTCAATTTCTTGACAATATAAATATGTTCTTTGAAAGGGTTATCCTTTGGAAGCAAGGAATACACTACAGAACTAGAAGATATGGAGTGTACATGTATTCTGAACCAGACAAGCTAGTTTCGGCCAATAAGGCCTCATCAGAAACCCTCATTAGCTCAGTGGGAGATGATCATGAAACTTTTTACTGTCATTTTCTCCCATCCACTGATTCAAGAACAGCATTCATCAGTTCCTAGCAAAAGAATGTGCACTGTACAGGTTAACCCCTTATGTATGTGCCAGACCAGGGAATATGTAGTTAGAAAACTGGCTGGCTTAACGTGACCTTAAAATGTTGACTGGGCTGTTAAACAAACTAGTAAACAAACAAAAAAAACTTCAAGAAAAATGAGTACCTCAACCCATTCTGCTGCACCAATAATGCCATATTCTTCAGCACCCCAACTACAGAAAATTATTGATCGGCGTGGTCTCCATCTGCCTGCAGGTAAAGAAGTGTAACACCACAACCTCTCCATAACACTATAAACCACCTTGTTATAACCAAACAAAACTGCAGAGATTATATAGAACAAGAGGGCCATGATGGCCCTGGATCGCTCACCTGTTCCATATAGTAACAAGTGGGTGCCATTATTAACCCCAGGGCTATAATGTGCATAATGTTGAGAGACGTCTAAAAAGGTGAAGCTGCATACCAAATATCAACAAAGGCTATAATTTGAACAATCTTGGCAAAGGTCCACTAGATGAAGCTACACACCAAATATCAAAGATCTGGGCCTTGCATTTTCAGAGAAGAAGATTTTTATTAAGAAATGGCTCCGGGGTGGGGGCATTGTTGGCCTCAGGGCTATAATTTAAACAATCTTGATAGAGGTCCACTAGATGAAGCTTCACACCAAATATTAAAGACCTGGGCCTTGCTGTTTCAAAAGAAGATTTTCAAAGATTATCTCTATATAAGTCTATGTGAAAGCATTTGTGGCCCGAGGGCTATAATTTGAACAATCTTGGCAGAGGTCCACTAGATGAGATTTCACACCAAATATCAAAGACCTAGGCCTTGTGGTTTCACAGAAGAAGATTTTTAAAGATTTTCCCTATATAAGTCTACGTAAAACCAAAGGGCCCCAAGGCAGGGGCATTTTTGGTCTTAGGGCTATAATTTGAACAATCTTGGTAGAGGTCCACTAGATGAAGCTTCATACCAAATATCAAAGACCTGCGCCTTGTGGTTTCAGAAAAGAAGATTTTTAAAGATTTTCCCTATATAAGCCTATGTTAAACCAAAGGGCCACGGGGCGGGGGCATTTTTGGCCCCAGCACTTTTAGTTTGAACAATCTTGGAAGGGGTCCACTAGATGAAGCTTCATACAAAATATCAAAGACCTGGGCTTTGCAGTTTCAGAGAAGAAGATTTTTAAAGATTTTCCCTATATAAGCCTATATAAAACCAAAGGGCCCCGGGGCGGGGGCATTTTTGGCCCCAGCAATATAATTTGAACAATCTTGGTAGGGGTCAACTTGATGAAGCCTCATACCAAATAGCAAAGACCTGGGCCTAGCGGTTTCAGAGAAGAAGATTTTTAAAGATTTTCCCTATATAAGCCGATGTAAAACCAAAGGGCCCCGGGCGGGGGCATTTTGGGCCCCAACACTATAATTTGAACAATCTTGGTAGGGGTCAACTAGATGAAGCTTCATACCAAATAGCAAAGACCTGGGCCTTGCGGTTTCAGAGAAGAAGATTTTTAAATATTTTCCCTATATAAGCCCATGTAAAATCAAAGGGCCCCGGGGCGGGGGCATTTTGGGGCCAAATTTGGCCCCAGCATTATAATTTGAACAATCTTGGTAGGGGTCCACTAGATGAAGCTTCATACCAAATAGCAAAGACCTGGGCCTTAGGGTTTCAGAGGAGAAGATTTTTAAAGATTTTCCCTATATAAGCCCATGTAAAACCAAAGGGCCCCGGGGTGTGGGCATTTTTTGCCCCTGCACTATAATTTGAACAATCTTGATAGGGGTCCACTAGATGAAGATTCATACCAAATATCAAAGACCTGGGCCTTGCTGTTTCAGAGAAGAAGTTTTTCCCTATATAATCCTATGTAAAACCAAAGGGTCCCGGTGCGGGGGCATTTTTGGCCCCAGGGCTATAATTTGAACATTCTTGGTGGAGGTCCACAAGATGAAGCTTCATACCAAATATCAAAGACCTAGGCCTTGTGGTGTCAGAGAAGAAGGTTTTTCAAGATATTCCCTAAATAAGTCTATGTTAAACAAAAGAGCCCTGGAGCGGGGGCATTTTTTTGCCCCAGGGCTATAATTTGAACAATCTTGGTAGAGGTCCACTAGATGAAGCTTCATACCAAATATCAAAGACCTAGGCCTTGCAGTTTCAGAGAAGAAGATTTTTCAAGATTTCCCTATATAAAGCCTATGTAAAACCAAAGGGCCCCGGGGCGGGGGCATTTTTGGCCCCAGCACTATAATTTGAACAATCTTGGTAGGGGTCCACTAGATGAAGCTTCATACCAAACAGCAAAGACCTGGGCCTTGCTGTTTCAGAGAAGAAGATTTTTAAAGATTTTCCCTATATAAGCCCATGGTAAACCAAAGGGCCCCGGGGCGGGGGCATTTTTGGCCCCAGCACTTTAATTTGAACAATCTTGGTAGGGGTCCACTAGATGAAGCTTCATACCAAATAGCAAAGACCTGGGCCTTGCGGTTTCAGAGAAGAAGATTTTTAAAGATTTTCCCTATATAAGCCCATGTAAAACCAAAGGGCCCCGGGGCGGGGGCATTTTTGGTCCCAGCACTATAATTGGAACAATCTTGGTAGGGGTCCACTAGATGAAGCTTCATACCAAATAGCAAAGACCTGGGCCTTGCGGTTTCAGAGAAGAAGATTTTTAAATATTTTCCCTGTATAAGCCCATGTAAAACCAAAGGGCCCCTGGGTGGGGGCATTTTTGGCCCCAGCACTATAATTTGAACAATCTTGGTAGGGGTCCACTAGATGAAGCTTCATACCAAATAGCAAAGACCTGGGCCTTGTGGTTTCAGAGAAGAAGATTTTTAAAGATTTTCCTTATAAAAGCCCATGTAAAACCAAAAGGGCCCTGGGGCGGGGGCATTTTTGGCCCCAGCACTATAATTTGAACAATCTTGGTAGGGGTCCACTAGATGAAGCTTCATACCAAATAGCAAAGACCTGGGCCTTGCGGTTTCAGAGAAGAAGATTTTTCAAGATTTTCCCTATATAAGCCCATGTAAAACCAAAGGCCCCGAGGTGGGGGCATTTTTGGCCCCAGCACTATAATTTGAACAATCTTGGTAGGGGTCCACTAGATGAAGCTTCATACCAAATAGCAAAGACCTGGGCCTTGCGGTTTCAGAGAAGAAGATTTTTAAAGATTTTCCCTATATAAGCCCATGTAAAACCAAAGAGCCCGGGGCGGGGGCGTTTTTGGCCCCAGCACTATAATTTGAACAATCTTGGTAGGGGTCCACTAGATGAAGCATCATACCAAATATCAAAGACCTGGGCCTTGTGGTTTCAGAGAAGAAGATTTTTTAAGTTTTCGGTGAAAAAAATCTATTTTTGGCTCCTGTGACCTAGATGTGTGACGGACCGGAACCATTTGAACAACTTAGAAAGGGGACCACCTAAGGATCATTCCTATGAGGTTTGGTTAAAATCCGATCAGTGGTTTAGGAGGAGATCTCGTTTGAAGAAATTGTTTACGCACGCACGCACGCATGCACGGACGCACGGACGCACGACGGACAAAAAGTGATCCCAAAAGCTCACCTCGTCACTACGTGACGGTGAGCTAAAAATGACCAATTAGGGTCATTTTCTTTATACTCTATACATTTTTTGGGATGTATATAATCTTTACATTTTTGGGATCCATCCTACAACTGTGTTATATCCAAAACTTTTTCATTGTGAACTGTTTTATAGAGATAGTGGGGCATTATTAATCTTGCACAATAATTCAAAACAAAGTTAAGCTCATCATTGAAATTAGATTTGAAATTGAATATCTATTTCTTTTTATTTTAAGAAAACAGAATAATCAGACGTGCACAAACCAGAAAACTATTCTGTCTAGTACTGACCTTTAAAACTTGAAGAAAAAAAAAAACAACAAGACATTCACAATATGTCAACTCTTAAAGCAAATTGCAATGGTAAATCTCAAATCCTGACAGAAATAGGTTCTGGGATTATATTTCAAACGAACTAAATCTGGCTGCAATTTTACATAATGACCATGGCCATTGGTCAAAAAAATCTGATCAGCCCAATCCTAGTGACACATCCTTGCAATGAAGTTAAATCCATCCAATTTAAAGGTATACAGGATATCGCTCACACAAAACCTTATTTATTTTATGATTTTATTCATCTTTTCTTGCACAAACCTTGAATGTGATGAAAAGATCACAAGATCTAATCAACTGAAAAGCCTATTTGTCAGGACCTGCATATAAATTGGAGTCTAGAAACATATGGCTTTTCTCTCTACAACTGGAACCTTACAGCCATGGTAAGCCAACAGAAATTAACACTTTTCTATTGACATGACATAGCCATGTGACATACCATTGCATTTTTTATGGCTCATAAACTGGCATGTTCTGATGAACTAATTCTTGTGATACTTCTCTAATCCGCTGCAAATATAGATTGTAAGGGCGTGTTAGGGCCACCTCATTTAGCAACCACCTCATTTAATAACTAAACTCTACCAGATTTACATGATGTATACAGACAGACGGGCCTAAGCCAACAGATCTCAACTTGGCCTACATTGTTTGCAACTCATTCAATTTATTTTAGACACAGCATCAGGTATTTGTCTATTTGATTGTACTTGTCCAAATTTCAGATCAAATACACCAAGGAGCTGATGTGTTCAACAACGCCAATAATGGTAAATACAGGATCTTTTCAAAAAGATATAAGAAAATTTATCAAATGACGTCACTTCTGGGAATTTAATAACATCATGTTATAATTTCGGTAATCCACTGTTGGATTAAATATGCACAATAATTAGATTCGCTCCATAACGTTAAATTTACGACGTCCTTAATGACGCCGAGTTTACTAATGGCCGAATATTGACATTTTTGTTTAAAATTAAGGCGTAACTATACCAAATTTTGTGACAAAGAGGCCTTTCGGATACTTAATCTTCATCAGTGTGTCTCAACCCCAAAGTTCTGAAACCGAAATGGATGATGGACAAGTCCCAGCAAACACAGCACATCCCCCTCCGAGCATACACCGACCGACGCAGATCATTAGACAGGTCAACTGGAGACATCAGGCAAGAGACCCCAACATCAGGACTAATAGGCAATCCCCCACAGAGCCAACATCAGCAAACATGGCCCACACTCCAAGGAAAAATCGTGAATTAAATACTTTTTAATGCCATATGATAAATAGAATCTTGCATTTGTGCTCATGTACTATTGAATTTATTAAACTCGTTGAGGAAAAGGGATAAAATGCTCGGCAAAGCCTCGCATCTTATCCCTTTTCCTCAACTCGTTTAATAAATTCAATAATATATGAACTATGTATACCCTTGTAAACTCCATTTAAAAAAAGGGGGCTTACAAGGGCATTCATTACCAGACTTGTTAAAGCCATTACCAAAACGCGCCTATAAAGTAGAAGTAAAACAAAGATCAGGAATTGATACAATTAACTTACTCCATCCATAAAAGACACCAAAGGGAAAGAAATACAAACATTAAGCGACCAGACCATAATGGAAACCTAAACAAAGGAAGGCCATATGGACAGTTACTTTCCCACAAAATGGCCATATGGCCATCCAAAATTAAAAGACACAAGTGATACACACAGTAAGTAACAAACAACAACATAAATAAATCGCCACGGAAGAGCCGCCTTGGAACGGTCAGTGGAAGATTTCCACTGGGGGGCTTAAATCGATTTTACGTGGCCACAATCCTCGCCCTTACTTCCGTCGCGATTTAGACAAATAATTTGTTCAGTCCGCATGAAGGCCTCCTAACTCATCAGTGCAACATCTCCGTGAACACAGAAATCAAAGAACCACAGAGGTGAGACAACGGTGAGGACTCGACAGCAAGAAACCACTGAAATGCTGGAGCAAAAGAAAACCAACAGTTAGACTCCGATGAGCCCGACCAGAGACAGAGCATCAGGCACCAACCGACATTATCTCTTTAATTTTCAATAAGCCTTTACGTTGGAGCCGTCATAGAATCTGAGGCCTGACCCACCGGCGTGCAATTAAAGAGGGAAGCAAAGTTGCCAACCGTGATTGGGTTAACTACCATGCATGCAGTCTGTCGTATAATATCCATGTTGTACCCAATCTTTTTATATCGAAGAATGATTTTACGAAATTGGGTGCTGAAGTCATTGCGGTTATATATTTTTCTGAATTTATATACTAAGTCACCATAAAATTCGGGTTCCGATAGACCTTGTTGCAGAAGAGATTTAAGTCCAATATTGAATTTTGAAATTAAATCAGAATGGCGTCTATAAAATTTTGAAAAGGCTTTGCGTAGTTTATGGTACCGATAACCCTGATTAAGGAGTTTAGCCGTTAATAATTTATTACGAGTGTTGAAGTCAGTTACATGACTACACACTCTAGCAAATCGAATTAATTGCGAAATATAAACGCCATAGGATGGCGCACGAGGAACATCACCATCCAAAAAAGGAAAATTTACAATCTCAAAATCAAAGTCATCGCGTTTATCATAAATTTTGCACGAAACAAATCCATCTACAATAGATAGATGTAAATCCAAAAACGGGGCCTCGGTATCAGAAGAATTTGCTTTATTTAACTGAAGTTCTTGGGGGTAAATCTGACTGATCAAACCATCAAAATTATAACCTTTATAACATTGTAATCTTTATCGCCGAAAAATGAAAATTTTAAGATGAAAAATTGTGATATTTTTCTTATTCCTGCTCAAAATATAGACTGTGGGTACTCGTTAGAACCCCCTCATCGAGGCGGTTCTAACGAGTAGCCACAATCTATATTTTAGAGCAGAAATAAGAAAATGAGGTTTACCTCTGCAAACCCCAGTTTTACTATATAAAAGTGTGGTTCAAGGGGGTCAAAATTATATAGGCGAGTTTTCGTGATGAACGCTTACCTGATTTTACTAGACCACCCATCACTCTCGAAATCTCCATCATCACAGCTGTTCCACTTGATGGATCTTGTGCTCCAAAAACCCAGGCATCTCTGTGATTACCAAGTATAACATACCTGTCTGTGTAGAGAAGAAAGAAATCAAATATAGTTAAATTTAAATGGGTCGAACACCTAAGGGATCATGTGTTTGTTTGTATTGGTCTCTAACAGCCCAGTAAACACTATTTTAGGTCATTTTTAGCCGGTCAGTTTACCTACCCACACTTTTTCTGGGCAGGCTTATATGTAAGTGGTTAACCAGTACAGTGCACATTCTTTCGCCAGAAAAGGGAACCATGTGTGTGGGTGTGTGTTTGAGATTTATCGCCAACCAAAAACTTAGGTAATATGGTGATGGCATGTTTTATAGACTTATCTGAAATTAAGGCATAACAATACCTAATTCAGTGACACAGAGGCCTTTCTGATATTCAATCTTCATCAGTGTGTCTCAACCCAAAAGTTTTGAAACCAAAACTGATGACGGACAAGACCGGGCAAACACAGCACATCCCCCTCGGAGCACACACCGACTGACGAAAGTCAGATTAAATATGTTCTAGAAAGGGTTAGGCTTTGGAAGCAAGGAATACACCACAGAACTTAAAAATATGGAGAGTACATCATGTTTTCTGGGCCAGACTAGCTAGTTTCGGCCAAATAGGCCTCATCAGTGACCCTCAGATATTTTCAAAATTTCACAATGGAATCAATGATCCCAAAGGACAAGAAAATATAAACTACACTATGATGTAGGGCAGGGAGACTTTTTACGGCCGCCACACATTCCCAGACACCAGCTGTAGTGACGTTAAATATGTTATTATCTTAAGCCTGTAATTGAACCCATGATCCCTGGTTTGTAAAGCAAGTAGCTAAACCACTACAACATGGGGTTTCCCTAAGATGAAAATTTGCTCGAGGCAAATAGTTTGATTCATAGTGCAAGGTCAGGAAGAATGATGAGAAAAAGTTAGAGATATTTTTCCCTTCTTCTACAAAATATGGGTATGTTGTGTGTACTCATTAGAATCCCCTCCGGGCGTTCCTAATGATTATACACAATATATGTTTTCATGATAAAAATAAGAAGAAAAGCTCCATAAAGTATCCCTAGATTTATGGATATTTGGAGTTAAAGTAAGAATACTCTAGGGACTAAAGACAGCACTTGAATTAACCATGGTAAACAAATCATCCGTGTTTGAGTCATGGAATGTTTACTGCAATATCTGCAGAAATGGGAAATTTTTCCTAGGGACTCCAGAACGTGTTTGAAACAGCATGGTAAATAAGCCATCGGTGATCGAGACACCAAAGTTTCATTGTACCATGTATGGTAATGTGAGCCACATCCAGTGAAAGTTGGTCTTAGCCAAGCAGGCACACGTCGCCAGGGCAAAGTCCATTCAACATCGATGACGTAGCACGAAGTCAATGTGACGGTGACATAAAGAAAGATATTTAAGGGATAGTTTTCCTTATTTCGTGTAAGAAACATGTTATGGGTACTTGTTAGAATTGCCTCAATGAGGCAATTCTAACAAGTACCCACAACATATGCTTTAATGGAGAAATTATCCCTTAATTATTCTATTACTCCTCATTTCGAGCTATGAATGAAACCTTCCTTACCTGCAAGAAGGTTTGGGTCAACGGTAGCCATACAGTGCACAGCAAAGAATGGTCTGATAGCATGCATGTGCTGTTTGATCTGGGTCTTTGCTGTGCTCACATGTTTGAATTAATATCTCAGGTACCATCACCATATTCATTTATAAAACAGCTATAAATACCGGATAATTGACATCCACTTATCAATCATGTAGGCTAAATTGACATTGCATACCTACGTAAATACCTTTGAATTTTGCCATTAGACAAGTCTACATCTGATGACATCTTTCAGCAAAAATTTCATATACGTGTGTATATATTCTGGTGAAATGCTTATTTTCAGGCTATAATTACAGGCAGTGATGCAACATATCTACAGCTATACGACGGAAGAGTTGTTGCACTGATATAAGTGAATACTGTCCCTTGTTGGGATACTGATGGACACTTGCAAGCTGGTGTTCTTCAATATCCAACTTTGGACATATTATCAGCATTACCAATATATGTGTAAGTTTACTGAACAACAAATCCTTTGATTAAAAGAATAAACCTTTGGAATGGGTAAAATTTATATGTAATTCTTAATTAAAACTACTACTCAAGCAGTAGAAGCCTCCATGGTGCAGTGGTTTCGCTACTCGCTTTGAAAACCAGGGGTCGCAGTATCGATTCCGGGCTTCTCCAGACTTTCGGATGAGTCTTTAAACCGAGGTCCCGTCTATAATGACCTTAGCTGTTGGTGGGACGTAAAACTAAAACTCACTCACTCGCTCACTACTCAAGCAGTGACAAATGGCAAAACTTTTGCCTTACCTGGTTCAAATCTCCCTCTTATTATTCCAAATGTGTTATAGACTGTTGCTCGCTGATTTTGGGTTGAAATCTTTATATGGGCCTTCCTGTAATATAAAATCAAATATTAGCTGATACAATTTAAGCGTGAAGTAATTAGTCATGAGTTTCTGAAGTGGACTCTTCCATCTTTGAATCTGGACATTTCCATTTTTGTAAATAGGTGGGTTTAGTAAAAATCATTAAGTGGGTGGCAAACAATGTAGATCCAGATGAGACAGCTCGTATGTCCGATCTGGATCTACAGTTTGCATAGCTATCTGTACTGATCTACAGGGTTGAAAGAGTTTGTTTGATTTGAGGTTTAATGTCCCCGTCAACACTGTATAGGTCATTTTGGAGACGTTGCTTCCAATTTTGTGGGACTTTTACCCGACACTGAGATGAAATGACATCTCAAGCCCTGTCTCCCAATGAAACCAATAGGGTTTATAAGCATGGATGGTCCTACTCGCACCGCTTTACCTGGGCAGGCTTAGATCCTCTAAGCGGTTTACCAGTACTCGTGTGCGCTCGGATTTCAGCTCTGCGTGGAAGCATCATGCAGTCCATCTATTTCTTCAAGCCCCGATGAGTGGGGGGAGGGGAGGGTTGAAAGAGTTAGAAATGGAGAAGAACGAAGAAAATCTAAGAATAATTCTTGCAACACACTGCTGCTTTTGAAGATTTTAATACAATCGCATCATGCCTATACAGGGAAGGTATGTCTCACAGTCAATAGACTGGACAGCATTTCTTCTTCCAATGACAAAAGGCTGGGAGAAATTGAAGAAAAGAAACAAAATTATTGTCAATTTTAGTGAGATAGAATAAAACAAAATCAGATCAAGTGTCTGAATTGCTGAGTAATAAATCACAGTTGGTCGGTCAGTTGTATACAGACAAATCACTCACATAACACTCGTGATCTTATCTATTTAAGAAGTGTCCTCCAAACTGTGATTTTATTGCTCATCAAATAACTGGTACAGCTGATCTGTTTCTTGAAAACAAAAACTTGCAACACTTATTCTCCATTTCTAATGTGTAAATTGCTTCTAAACCCAGCTTTCATGGCCTGACTTAACTTCACTGCAGCTACTGTTAAGTGTCGTGTGGTGGCTGCAGAATGTCTCTCCATATTTCATCAGAGAACAGTTTTGTATTTTATTTCTTTGGGAGTCATTGGGGCCTTTATATTATATTGTTCGCAGAATACAGTTTAAATGCACATTAGGGGGAATGTGCTGTCCTCAAACTATGCTTATGAACAGACTTGAGAAATATACTCCAGATTAACAAGTCCGTGTAATGAATATTCCTTGAACCCCATTTTATAAAGCGAAAAGTAGGGTTTATGGGGGTAAACATTCTTTTCCTTATTTCTGCATAAAACCATAAATATTTGGTACTCGTTAGAACCGCCCCATTTAGGCGGTCCTAACGAGCACCAGCAATTTATATTTGGACTTGAAATAAGAAACATATTGAATATATTCATCTGAAAAATACTAAATAGTTCTTGAGATAAGATAGACGCCATTTTAGTGCATGGATGTGTTATCTGTATCCAAAGGCAACATAACATTTTTGCTTTTTCAGACGCTTCAGTGAAAAGTCAATGGCTCTGACCCTAATGGACCGTTTACTATGGATAATTCAAACTCTCTCTCTTTAATCCCTAGAGAATTTTTGTCATAGCTTTAGATATCCATATATTAGGAAACTTTAGGGCTGTTTTTCATATTTATTCCCATGCTTTAGCAATTGGGGATATTGTGAATGCCTCCATTTGTCCGTCAGTAACGCTATCTCCTCCTTAACCACTGGCCGGAATGCAACCACATTCGGTACATGGCTTCCTTACATGATGAGGGTGTGCAAGAGCAGCATTGTATTTGGCTCTATCCGAAGCTTGGGCATTTGAAATGGCATGCCGTCGACTGTGCACTCAGGTTTATCATGAAAAGTATGCTGTTTGTACTCATTAGAATCACCTCATAGTGGCCCTAACTACCCATATCTCAAACAAATTTTCATACATACTGATGTCCAAATCAAGAGACCAGTTATTGGTTTCTGAATGTCCATACTTATTTAGCTGTGCTTAGGTTTTGGTAGCTCAAGCAAATCATCCCAAAGCTGAAGGCTGCAGTTTACCCCTTCAAACCTTGCAGACCAGTACAGATATCTATGCGAACAGTGTAGATCCAGATAAGGCTTCTCATAAGGAGCTGTTTTAGCAGGTTCTACACTGATTGCACCATTCTGTGGAAGAGTTATTGATTGCTTGGGGAAATAACTGAAGGATCTGACACTTTAGATAACTTTATTTGTGTATGTTCACTGCCAACCAGGATAATTATTGCCTGAATTCCTTCAGACCAACCCGTGCTAGTTCAAATGAAAGCATCAAATGACTACAGATACATGTGATACATTATACATGTGTAGATATTTTCTGTTTCTTTGGAATTAATAAAGAAAGTTTGTGATAATGAAAAATCAGTTTGATGGTAAATGATGAGGTGATTCTAATGAGTGCACACACCATATCTATATCTCTACAAAACAAAAAGATATCCTTAACCCTTATTCTGCTGAGCACGACAAACCCCTGCCTTTGCAAATAGTGTAGATCCACATCGGATGGTTTCTGAGGAAGCCATCTGATCAGGATCTACACTGTTTGTCATGCAGTTTGTGAATTCAATGAATACATTATATCAAGTAATCTGATTGGGTTATGGTCAGTAATGGGTTTGGCTTAATTAATTTATTCAGCAGCATAAGAGTTGGGTCATCCCAAATACATGTATGCCTCATGACCTGGGGCTATGATAAATCTTCAGTACATCGAACTACCCCTATCTCAAAACGTCATGGTCAGAAAGGTGTTGAGCCACTGAAGTTCAATTGTATCTTTTGTCAAACCTTTTAACCCTGTAGACTGGTACAGATACCTATGCAAAAAGTAAATCCTGATGAAATGGCTCAGTATTACATTGGTTCCCATTCTTTTAATGTTTTTTTCTCTCTGAAACACCTTTTGGAAACAATTGATTTGTCAAGAATCAATAAAGGAACATTCCACTTCAAACTAAGGGATGAAAGGGTTATGCAATCAGCTGTCACTATATACTTTTTACCACAGGCTCAGCAAACTCCAATGAGCCAAGGTTACTAAAAATAGCTCCAAGGCATTTTCAGTGTGTGTGTGTGTGTTACCTGTGCTGACTCATGCTGCTGGACAGTGGAGCATGTGGTATACACTTTATATACCATGGAAATAAATATACATTCAAATTGACTTGCAAAAATAAACTACCATCCTGCTGTTTTGAATGATCCACCAAATGTGTATGTAACATTCATTGCCCCTTTCCATTCATCAGGAACTTTGTCCCCTGCCATCTGTCTGAAAGACAAACAATCTTAGATCAGTAATTCAAAAATAACGATATCATTAGTTAACATATTGTTAAAACTTTGATCATTTAATAGGAAAATAAGATGGTATTTTGCTAACGAAGTATGCAAATGCAAAAGCTACTCATATTTCTTCAGCAAAAATACCACAGTGAGTGTATTAGATATTTTACTTACTAAAACAATCAAGATTCTGACCACTAGTGAGCTCGTTAACCGAATGATGCTTTGAACAACTGTCTTGTTTTGTTTGTTTGATTTCAGGTTTAACGTCCCTGTCAACACTATAAAAGTCATTTTGGAGACGTTGCTTCCAATTTTGTGGGACTTTTACCCGACATTGAGATGAAATGACATCTCAAGCCCTGTCGCCCAATGAAACCAATAGGGTTTATTAGCATGGACGGTCCGCCTCGCACCGCGGTTCCTGGACAGGCTTAGATCCTCTAAGCGGTTTACCACTACTAGTGTGCGGGCTGGATTCAGCTCTGCTTGGAAGCATCGTGCAGCCCATATATTTCTTCAAGCCCCTATGGGCGGGGGCCATTTGAACAACTGTCACCTACATTGTAAGAAACATGTTCTTATTAGGAAAGGGTATTCTTATAGGGGAGGAAACTCTTTCAAAAATATTTCTGTCCCCCTTTTCAACTGGGGCCTTTTCTTTAGAAAAGAATTTTTCTCTTAAACAGTTATTTTGCCTTTAAGGATGTTGTTTCCTTCATCAAACAAACATAACTCCTGTGGCACAAGTTCAATTGTTCATGGGCAGCAAATTTGCTCTGAAAAAAATACAACATTTTCAGAGGATTCTGTGTATAACCCTTACGAAACACCGGTGCAACATAGTGCATTTTGCATCACCAAAATAACTACTTTTCAGATATAAATCTCTGATATTTTTCTTATTTATACTGCAAACAAAGGTTGCTGGTGCTTGTGAAAACCGTCTCATTCTAACAAGTACCCAAAACCTATGTCTTGGAGCAGAAATAAGAAAAATACTGTATACATCTGTAAACCCCAGATTTCTCTATATAAAGTGATGTTTAGGGGTCTTCATTTCAGGGACTTGCTACCATGATGGCAGAGCAAATAGGAAGAAACAACAGTTGTCTACCATATGCTATATTCTACCAGCATCCATTCCTTTAGGCATCCATTGTTTGTTTGTTTGATTTGGAGTTTAACGGCCCAGTCAACACTATTTTAGGTCAATTTTGAGCCGATTAGTTTCCAACACTTTTCCTGGGCAGGCATATAAGTAAGCGGTTTACCAGTTTAGAGCACGTTCTTTCGCCAGACAACTGCCCTTCTTATATCAGCGGAAGGGAGAGAATGATCGTAGAAAAAATTCATGATCAATCTCCTCGAAAGAATGTTGCCGACCCCGTCCTCATGATCACCAGTCAGACGCGCATCCGACTGAGCTACTGAGGCCAGACCTTCAGGCATGTAAATTATCATTCAAATGCACAACACACAGGCATTTTTCTCTCATTCTCCTTACATGTATACGGCGATCTTTCATATTTAACTATTACTCGCATGTGTACATTATACACATCAGGTTTGCAGGCTGAAAGCCTTCACAGCAACCATGTATTATGGAAGGATCTTTAACCTGCACATGGGATGTCTCTTATGCACAGGGGCCTTTAGTTATCATGTCGATCTAAAGGCTGTCGTATTTTATGGCATTCGTCCCTGCAAATGATGTCAGTGGAGCAGTTTTGGACAACGAATTTTAACGATGTTGCACAGGATCGAAAAAGCTCTAGTATCAGCGGCAAGTATACTCAACACTAGGCTATCACGCTCCACTATACATCACATTAACAATTCCGTGTATCCATCACGAAATCTTGAACCCCACTCTGATATCGTTAAACCAGGGTTTACAGGCGCATATAATATTTTTCTTGTTTCTGCTCATAAACATAGATTATGGGTATTCATTTTAACCGCCTCGAAGATGCGTACCCACCATCTATGCTTTGAGCAGAAATAAGAAAAATATCATATTTTTTTATCTGAAAATGTTCATGTTTTGGTGGCAAAATTGTCAATATATTTGAATAGGTGTGTTTTCGTAATGGTACATCCATAGCGTTTTTAGAAGAGTTGACACTCCTGATAATGTATCCATTCTCCTCACATCAGCCTCGTCATCAGAGAACCTGTCTTTGGAATCTGGGACCAGATAAGACACAAACTGATCTACTAAGCTACGCAGCCTAGCAAGAGTCGTAAAATGTCAGATATAGTAGAGGGTTTGTACTATCCAAGCTGTGAATACAAAGCTGCTGATCAGACTGTGCAGATATGCAGGCTGATCTACACTGGTGTTTTTCACAAATGAGCCCCGCCAAGGGAATTTGTGTCTTCGAGCATTCCGTCATGACAAATTTTAACTACGCATGCCCAGCCATTCAGAGGGGCCAGGGATATGGCTTTCTGTCTGAAGGTTCCTCTTGATTCACTGCTTGTATGAGCTAGCAGCGAAGGTTCTGGCGAGACATCTCAGATGCGCAGGCTCACCTGAACCTTCGCTGCTCGCATAGGCGATAAGTACCAAAATCGCTTGACGGGGCCTAAATGATATTAAACATATTTTCTCCTGATGTGACTCGAATAATAAAATTATGTTCATTTTCAGACTAATGAACTAACAACTCACTCCATCAGCTTAACAGCTATTCCATAACCTATTGGGTGGCAGGGAATTCTTGGTAGAAAAAATGGGTAGTCATTATCAGTCATTCCTGTGATGTCTGCTTCTGGTATGCGATAGGCTGACCCTATGAAAACAAAACATTTCTGTATTGAAATACTGATATTCTATAGCACAATGTTTGTACAATATATAGCCAGGTAATTATAACTCTAATTGAAAGTAAACGTTATGAAAGGAGAGTGAAACTTCAATGACTCAAATACTGATGGCTCGTTAACTATGGAAGAGTAAAAACTCATTCTGGAGTCCCTTGGAAAATATTCCCTTTTCTATAATAAATAATTAAGGAGGCCGGCTTTAATTTCGATTGTGCAACATTTTGTGCACTGTCATCTTTCAGAGCTGTCACTACATTCACTTAAGTGGGTAAAACAGGTAGACCTAATATTTCCAGTGCGATACTTTCTTTTTGACTATAAAACGAAATAAATCTTACAAAATTGCCCATATACTGAACTTGGAACACGGTTCACAATCACGTCACTCGTTATCAGTTCCAGTAGCTGCAAAGCAGACAAAGTGACAGTAGGAAAACCAACAATGGAAAAGAATCGAATGAAGTTTGAATTCATGAAACTGAAATATGTCGATCACAACAGGACAGGGATTGAAAGTTTATCTAAGTCGAATGCAGGCAAGGAGAAGGTTACACAAGCATGATTTTTACCTGTTTTTGATAAATCTTTGGATAGTCCTTTTGATTTTGACTTCACATCAGCTGCTGGCAGCACCTTACCTCACACTGATCATTCACATTTTGACACATGTTCATTGAAAATATCAACAGCTCTTTCATTGCTGGCAAAATGAAGACCCTAGATTTTTGCCCAAAATTATGTTGAAGCTTTGCAGATTCATCTCGAAAACACGCCTATATAATTTTGACCAACTTGAATACCCACTTTTAAATAGTAAAACTGGGGTTTACATAGTTAAACCTTATTTTTCTTATTTCTGCTCCAAAATATAGATTGTGGGTACTCGTTAGAACCGCCTCGATGAGGCGGTTCTAATGAGTACCAACAGCCTATATTTTGAGCAGAAATAAGAAAAATATCTATGAGTTTTATTTTTGCATTTGTGTCAAATTTTAGCGATTACCCATTACACTCAATGTAAAACGGTGTTACTTTTGGAATGACCCCCATTCTTTCACACTCTTGGTGACGTGACATTTTAGTTTATACTAATTTATTTTTACTTCGAATGGGATGAAACCTTCAAGCTTATTGAATCGCTCTCGAACACTCATTCCAGGTGTTTTCATGAGCACATGAGAGACAGGCAGTGGCTTTTATTTTGGTCATTTTGGAGATATTGCTTCTGATTTTGTTGAGACTTTTTTCAGACACTGAGATGAAATGACATCTCAAGCCCTACTGCCCAAAACTACTGTGGTTTAGGGAGCGCTCTGACTCGCACCACTTTTCCTAGTCAGGCTAAGACCTTCTAAGCAGTTTACCAGGTCTAAAGTTCAGTTTGTTACAGCTCTGTGCGGAAGCACTCTGCAGCCCAATCTATTTCTTCAAACCCTGCTGGGCAGGGATGCTGCCATTTTTTTATATGTAATGTACTCTTCAGTTCCAAAAGCAATGTTTATGTTCCACATTTACCTTAGATATTCAGACACATTCAACTCCTAACCATACTTATTCTCAATTTCAAATTAACTATCCAATGTTGTGTCTAAAATGGCTGCATAAGTGGTCAATAGTGTAGACCCTAGTGTGATTCTGCATTCTGGAGTATCTCATCTGGGTTTTAACTGTTTGCTCATGCCTATCAGTCCAAATACATGTGGTAAATATGGTAGATTTACTTATCCACTCTAAATATGAGGCCCCGTCCATCAGGATTTGAAGAAATAGATTGGGCTGCATGATGCTTCCATGCAGAGCTGAACCCAACCGCACATGAGTACTGGAAACCACACAGATGGTCTGTGCCTGTCCAGGCAATGTCGTGCCAGTCAAACCGTTCCTAAATATAAGCCATTTTGGTCTGTTTGGGTGACACAGCTTGATGGGAGCTGTGGGTTAATTGTATCGATTCCTGATTATTGCCTCCACTTCTACTTTGAAATGTCATTTCATCTCGATGTCCATGACAACTCTTTTTTTCTACTTAAATTCTTCCTACTTCGTTACCCATATTACAATGGGATCTTCCACCTAATAAGTTTGGAGTGGTCCACTTCCAATTAAAGGGGTGGCAGGTATGTTTTATTTTGAATAAATTTTACAAAAATGAATGTACTTAAGAAAACAGTGTGGGCCCAAATTGGGCCCTACTTTCTGCGGCATCCGATATGTGTTTACACTGTTCGCCAAAGTCCTACAAATGGGATGCTAGACTTACATGGGTTAAGCAATAATATCTGATTAAAAATCATAATCATACATTTTTGGTCCTTTTATATGAAATTTATGAAACTCGCCAAAGGCTCATTTCATACATTTTTTATGAAATGACCAATCGTGTAAGACCTTTTTCCAATATTAAGAAGTCCACTTCTAGACAGTCCAAAAAGTGGTTTGAAAATGGGAATATTACAGAAATTACCTATAGCAGGGTAACCAGGAGTGAGTGGGTCACCTTCACCTATCATAAGTGTCCCTCTCTGTGTACCACCTGGTGGCATCCACCAATCATGAGGATACACCCGACCTCCCGCATCGCGAGCTACATCAGCAGGATCAGAGAACAAGATGACGCCAATTGCTCCATGCCTCTGAGCTATACGTACCTGAAAACAATGTAGTAAAATTCTCAATTTGTTATCTTTGAAGTAGGATGGTCACTTTCATCTATCATTATGCTCTCTTTCTCGATGCCTAAGGCAGATTGTTTTTTAAGAGTTGAAGACATTGATTTTGTCCACCTAAGTTCATACATTCAAGTGAAATATTTTGATGAGCAATACATCCCATAAGATATCTGACATAAAACTATTTAAGTTTATTACTTAGTTTGATCCAAGAACCTATATTTCATGTACATCCAGAATCATACCATTCAATGTTTTTTTTTTTTTTTTTTGTTTTTAGTTCAGTGGTACAGTCAAGACTAACAAGGCCATGTAGGGCAGGGTTATTCAGTCGACCTGTTTGCCAGCTACAGCATTCTTTTGCCAGGTACTTATGACTGTCCGTGTTTAATCAGCAAGTCGTCTGCTGAGTGCAATAACGGTGTAACTGACATTTTGGACAAAATTGTTTTTTGGATAAATGGGTGCCTTAGGACTTGACACACTTGGTAAATAAGTTCTACAGCTGGATTCTGCCTCAATCATGATTTATTTCAGCATTTTGGAATTTTTTTGTCAGTTACACCGTTTTTGCTCTGACTTTTAGGAAAAAAGTTGGCGCAAAAACAGTGTAAGTGCACTTACCCCATTTTTGTGCAAAGTTTTTTAATACCGCAAAAATACTGAATCCTGCTGCTTGATATTTCAGAATAAGCATGTAAGTACCATGCAGAATGTATAAAATGTGACCTTTTACCTACCCAGTGTCTTTAATTTACTGCTTTACCATGTAAAGACAAAGAAATAACGTTTGTACATTTACATCGTTTTAGCGCTGGATGCACTTACACCGTTTTTGCACCAAATTGTGACCAAAAACACTTGGCGCAGAAATGGTGTATTAACCCTTAAATGCTAAATATTTCTTTTCAAATGTCATTTATTCAACAATAAACATCACACACAAATGAAAGAAATCGCCATGAAGTTAAGAAACCAGCTTATAGTATGGTTTTCTATGCCATTCTTTAATAAAACAGTTTTTGTCTCTCCTGAAAAGTTGCCATTTTGCACTTACAACGTTATTGCACTCAGCGGACGACGTGTGATAGTGTAATTACAGATAATATTTTATGACCAATCTCCATTAAAACCACCCAATGCAGGGCTTGAAAATTCCACTAATTTACTCGCCATGAAAAGTATCTCATGCTGAGGGATGAGTGAAAATTTAATCTTATCCGTATGAAATTTACCAAACTCTACAATTCACATCCTTGACTGTGCAAGACGAGTGGAATTCTGAAGAATTGTTTAGCCCTGTTATACACCCTTGGGTGAACACAGTAATCCGACTGTGACTCCATATTTTTTTTTTCTTGACATTTCATGCTAATTGTTTGCCCAGCAGAAGATTCAAATGCTTTTGTTATGTCAAGCCTTATTCTTAACCATTCAGACACAGACGAAAGTGACTGCAAAAATTTCTATGGTAGACAATCAATTATTGTCATTATTTTCACTCAGCGAAAATATTAGTAAGGCTTGACATTTTTTTAAAAACTGTCTGCTGGGCAGAAAATTCGCATGTAATATCAAGCCTTATTTTGCTGAAAAATAAGGAAAAAGTATTTTGAAAAAGGTCAACTTCTAAATGTGCACTTTAAGGGTTATCTGAATCTCTACCTTTCTATCTTAGACTACCACTTCCAAAAGAATGAATTTGGGCACAAATTCAGCAGCTGCCCAATATCAAAAGGAAGATTAATCATGTTACACAAGAGTTATTGTGAAAGCTATTCCTACCCCTTCAAGATATAACTCCATGTTGGCCTTACCTGGTCCCCTCTGTATATCATTCCATACCGACAGAGCACTATCTTACCACTGACATTTAGATTTGTTTTATTTTCAAGTGTGTAGTAGTCCTCAACACGTCCATAGTTCACATACACTAGATCACCCTGCAATGTAGTAGCACCCAAACATGGTACCAGCAAGTGAGCAAAAGAGAGGTTTGGTGTGGTATCACCAAGTGTAAACTGGAACAATTAGACTAGCTTTGGTATATTTGAAATGTATAATGCTAGAGAGTACTGAAAACAACTTACGATAACACACCCATGCGACATAATGCATTTTTTGCATCTCCAAAATGGCCACTTTTCTGGTGAAAATCTGTGATTTTTTTTATTTATACTGCAAACATAGACTTTGGGTGCAATGAGAACCGCATCAGTGAGGTGGTTCTAACGAGAACCCACAACCTACATGTATGTCTTGGAGCAGAAATAAGAAAAACTAGAAATGGTGTTTATAAAACATTATGCCCCCAAACATATGCTTGCCCCTAAATACCGAAATTGTCAAAGGGCTATAACTGAAGAGCAATATTTCATCCAATTAAATTCAAGGGACCATGACTTAGGAAAGGGCCATAATCATGAAGAGAAAAAAATACATGTCAGTTATTTTATCATGAGGAATCCATTTATGAACTTTAATTCAATGTAACGTTGGTTGGTGCCTGATACTCTGTCTCTGGTTGGGCCCATCGGAGTCTAACTGTTGGTTTTCTTTTGATCCGGCAGTTCAGTCGTTTCTTGCTGTCGAGTCCTCACCATTGTTTCATCTCTGTGGGTGTTTGATTTTTTGTGTTCATGGAGTATTGCACTGATGAGTTACGAGGCCTTCATGCGAACTGCACAAATTATTTGCCTAAATCTCGACGGAAGAAAGGGGCGAGGATTGTGGCCACGTAAAATCGATTTAATCCCCCTCCCCACCTGGTGGCATTCGTTTCCGCTGACCGTTCCAAGGCGGTTCCTCTGTCGCCGTTTAGTTTTGTTATGGTTTGTCTTTATACTATGCACAATAAAGTAACGCAATTAAATGGCCAGAAATTGCAAAGGGCCAAAACTCCAAGAAAATTTCATTAAATTGGTTGAAGATTTTAACAGGTGATCTCCTCTTCAGTCCCAATCAGTACATCCAATATCAAAGTTCTATCCCTAATCCTTTTTCAGATATCTTGTAAACGAAATTTCTATGTTATTTTGTTAAAGGGGAAATAACTTGAAAAGGGCAGATAATTCAGATAAGTAAAAAAATATATGTCAACTATTTTTTTCATGAGGAATCAATATATGAAATTTCGAAACACTAACATACAAGGTTCTACTTTTTGCAATGTACAAGAAATTAAATGGCCAAGAAATAGCAAAGGGCCACAACTCCAAGAAAATTTCATTAAATTGACTGAAAATTTAATCAGGTGATCTCCTCTTCAGTCCCAATCACTATACCGATATGAAGGCTCTAGCTCAAATACTTAATAAGATATCTTGCTAACGAGATTACAGTGATATCTAATTAAAATGAAAATAACTCGAAAAGGGGATATAATCCGGATAAGTAAATCATAAGGGTCAACTATTTTTTCATGAGAAATTTATACAAGAAATTTCAAAACACTAGCATACATGGTTCTAAAGTAATGCTATGCACAAGACAGCAATACATTTAAATGGTGAGAAATTGCAAAGGGTCATAACTCCAACAAAATTTCATTCAAATGGTTGAAAATTAAATCAGGTCATCTCCGCCTCAGTCCCAATCAGTATACCAAATATCAAGGCTGTAGCTCAAATATTTTTTTCAGATATCTTGCTAACGATATTTCAATAATATTATATTAAAAGGAAAATAAGTTACTCTAAAAGGGAGATAATTTGGATAAGAAACAAATACGGGTCATCGTTTTTTAAGGACGAATCCACATATGAAATTTCAAACAACAGCATATATGGCTATAGAGTTATGCGATGCACAAGAAAGCGTGATGTACAAACGAATGGACTATCGAATGGACAAACGAATGGACAAGCAAGAAGCAATATGCACCCCAACCAACTTTTTCAAAGTTGGGGGCATAATAATGTATACCCCTGTAAACCCCTGTTTCACTCTTTAAAGTGGGGATTAGAGGGGTGTTCACTTGTTAACTTGATATGGATGAATTGCTGAATGTCAAGGATGGGCGGTCAAAACTAGGGGTGGTTTTAACCGGTTAAAAGCGCCCTGGTCAATACTCCCAGAGTGGTCAACACGGGTCGATTGAAATATTGAGTGGCCAATCGCACATTTTAGTGTTGAAATGCCAAAGCTAATGCAACTAGCCTGTTGAAGTTTTGTTCTCTTTGCTAGAGGCTGATCATTTGTTTTACATTGTAGGTTCAGATGTTATTTCTTCAATGAGCCTCTTACCAATACTTTCTGGCTTTTTTAAACCTAGGCATTTTTTGTCTAAAACTCATCAGTATTAAGACTTTAGCACTAACTTCAACTTCAATATTACAGTCTGTGCACATTTCACTGTTGTTTTTTATGCCCCCGGAATCTAAGAGATTCGGGGGCATATAGTTTTTGGTCTGTCCGTCTGTTTGTCCGTTTGTCTGTTTGTCCGTTTGTCCGTCTGCAAAAACTTTAACATTGGGCATAACTTTTGAATGGTAATAGATAGAGCTTTCATATTTCACATGTGTATACCTTATCACAAGACCTTTCCAGTGGTACCATAATTTTTGATTTCGTGACCTTGACCTTGACCTTTGACCTATTTTTTTTCAAAATTTTTAAAAACATTAACATTGGCGCTGTCCGGGGGCATCAGTGTTTCACAAACACATCTTGTTTGTTATTGTTTTTTTTTTTTTTTTTGTTATTGTTTTTGTTGCTTTTTTAGTGAAGAAGGTCCAAATTAGGTATTTATGTTTCATTCATTTTTGACACCTTCAGTAATAGCTTGATGATAAGATACTACCAAGATTGCAGATAAATAGAACATTCACACATAAGGAATAAAACCTGGTGTCAGTGTATAATACACCTATTAGGGATATGTGATTGGTCACTTTGATGATTAGATCTTTGCCGCATCCACTGCAGTGGCATGGGGCAGCTTTACACCTTTTACCTGTTTTGACAGCAACTTACAGGTGTTGCAGTTACTTAAATATACTTCAAAGACATCAGTGGATCTTCAAACATTGTTTGGTTAACTGAATACAGCCTTTTACAGATGAACTTCTTCGCATGCCTTTAGATTAATCACAGGTGCATTTCACGTTTGTCAATAAGTGTATGTGACATTTTTCTGTCATAACATCAAAATTATATGTAAACTGCTTTTTGATGTATTCTTTAAATTTTTATGTTCAAGATTCTGTTAAATAATTGATATTTTCAAAGTTTAAGAGGGAAGAAGATTGGGGGTAGGGAGAGAGACCTTTCATAAATCCTTTAAACTCCATGAAAAATTCTGCTTATTCATATTCCTGTAAATCAAAATATGAAAAATTTATCTAACCTATAAAGGAAAAAAGGATAATTATAAAGATTGATTGAAAATAACAGACTTGTCTACAGTTCAGTTAGTCAATCCAACCTCTTCCGTTGGCCAGCAATAATGTCTTTTGACTTGTGATCAATAAAAAAGGCCTCAAATAATTACTGTTATTAATAAAAACTATGTTGTCTTGTTCACTGATGACAATATAGTTTAACCTTGTGTACATGATGTAGGGGGAAAGACCAGATGACAACAGGACAGAGGCATATACTCCAGTGATTTAATCGACCCAATTGACCATCAATCGACCAGTAATGACAGGTTAAAATCGGTTTTAACCACCGGCCCGGTCAATACTGATATTGACATGCTTTTTGCCGACCTTGCTGAATGTACATATGCACCCAGTGAAGACTCAAATAGGCATGAGCATGCTTGCATCCTGATTTTGTTTGATTTTAGGTTAAACGTCCCCGTCAACACTGTAAAGGTCATTTTGGGGACGTTGCTTTAAATTTTGTGGGACTTTTACCCAATCTTGAGATGAAATGACAACTCCTGCCGCCCTACGAAACCAATAGAGTTTATAAGCATGGACGGGCCGACTCGCGCCGCTTTGCCTGGGCAGACTTTGATCCTCTAAGCGGTTTACCAGTACTCGTGTGCGAGTCAGTTTCAGCTCTGCGTCTAAGCATCATGCAGCCCATATATTTCTTCAAGCCCCGATGGGCTGCTTGCATCCTGATCAGTTTTCCATAAGCTATGCTAAGCCTTTTCAAAATTTTATAGACGCCATTCTGGTTTGATTTCGGAATTCAATGTCGTACTTAAGTCTCTTCTGCGGCGGGGTCTGTCGGGGCCCGAATTTTGTGGTGACTCGGTATATGGATTCAGAGGGATGTGTGGCCGCGGTGACTTTGGCACCCGGTTTCGTGGGGTCATTCTTCGATATAAAGGGAATGGGTGCAGTGTGGGTGTTATGCGGCAGACTGCGTGCATGGTGGTTGGCCCAGTCGCGGTTGGCGGCTTTGCTTCCCTCTTTGGTTGCACGCCGGTGGGTCGGGCCTCGGGTTCTATGACGGTACCAACGTAAAGGCTTATTGAGAATTAGATCAAATTCAAGGTAATGTTGGTTGGTGCCTGATGCTCTGTCTCTGGTCGGGCCCATCGGAGTCTAACTGTTGGTTTTCTTTTGCTCCAGCATTTCAGTGGTTTCTTGCTGTCGAGTCCTCACCGTTGTCTCACCTCTGTGGTTCTTTGATTATTTGTGTTCACGGAGATGTTGCACTGATGAGTTAGGAGGCCTTCATGCGGACTGAACAAATTATTTGTCTAAATCGCGGCGGAAGTAAGGGCGAGGATTGTGGCCACGTAGAATCGATTTAAGCTCCCCAGTGGACATCTTTCCACTGACCCTTCCAAGGCGGTTCTTCTGTGGCGATTTATTTATGTTGTTGTTTGTTACTTACTGTGTGTATCACTTGTGTCTTTTAATTTTGGGTGGCCATATGGCCATTTTGTGGGAAAGTAACTGTCCTTATAGCCTTCCTTTGTTTAAGTTTCCATTATGGTATGGTCGCTTAATGTTTGTATTTCTTTCCCTTTGGTGTCTTTGATGGGTGGAGTAAGTTAATTGTATCGATTACTGATCTTTGTTTTACTTCTACCTTGTTGTGCACTATATGGATGAACATTGATCTGAAAACTAGGAATACTGTGACCTAACTGAATGGGTAAGCTGGCTGATCTAACCAATTTTGTTTCAAATGGAATAATTCACCTTATATATAGCAAGAGTTCATTTAAAAATCTGTGGGTGACGCGTTGTGCCTTCTGAAAAATTTATTTGGAAAATAGGTGAACTTTTTACAAACAGTGTAGTCCCTGATCAGAAGCCTCATTCTGCAGCACCTGATCTGGGACTGCACTATTTGACAGTATCCGACTTTGGGGTTACCATTACCAAAAGGGGTAAGTCTTGCCTGAGCCTCTCTGACGCGGTTCTAATGAGTACCCACAACCTATGTCTTGCAGTTTTCTCTATATAAAGTGGCCGGCCGATGAGGTGATTTAATGGGGAGTTCATTACACGGACTTGTTGACGTGATGTGAACAAATTTTCAAGGTCCCAAAGGTGTTCAAGTCGTGAAGTTTCACTATGCATGCATTCTATTATGGATATAGCATGGCCTTATTAGACCAAGCATGTAAAAAATGTGTTTGCCGCTGCCAAGCTGGGTCAAGCTGTTCACAACACCGGTAGCCTAACGAGCACGTCAGTGGTCACATTGGTGACTGCTCTAGTGCAGAAAATATATAATACAAAGGAACTTTGCTAAAATGAATGTGAAAAGCTGCTCACATTTTTTCATCGAAAATATTAGTACATTTGCCATATCTGACGAGCAAAGTTTTAATGATATGTTAACGAAAGCCGTCATCAGTGTTGAACTACTGGACCCAGGAATTTTTCTAGGGTAGGTACTTGTATATAGGTAGGTAGGTTCATGTCAATAATTTTCTTTTCATGCAAAATATAATAAAAATATAAGTATTGATCCACGAAAAATCAGCGAAATATTCTCTAAGTTTGTCCTAAGTAGCAATTGAATGTTCAATACAAGATTTTTTTCTGTTGAGTTTTGTTTACTCTTACCCCAAACAATAGCCTTTCCCAATACACATATTTACCTGTGCACGAATACGACTGACATGGTTTTATTTAATGTCAAATCAATAAAACTTAACCCAACACCTATCAGTGCATGATCTTTTATTGCAAACCGTGACCTTTCTCACAGCGAAAGGGTATCGTACGGACACATACAAATCTACAGTCACTACTATGCATGAACGCGAGAAAGGTGCAATGAATTGTGACTGAGTGCCCAGTTAGCTTTGGTGTACATGCACTGAGAAAGCGAAATATTGTTTCAAAAGAAGCAATTTGATCTATCTTGGATTATTTTACCAGTTGTTTTAATCGATTTGTCCATAATAAAATGGTTTTCAGCCAATCTTAACATGTGATATTAAAAGTTCCAGTGTTGTCAAATTATTTAGTTTTTATTTAGGCAGGTTTAAACGGCCGCGAAAATAAAAAAGAACGCGAACATATATCCTCATGTTTTTGAGGCAAAACCACACGAAAATGTTGCGACGCGGAAATATTCTAGGCAGGTAGGTACATGTAAACAATTTTCTTTTCATGCAAAATATAAAAATATAAGTGTCAAAGATTGTTGTAAGATCCTTAAACTGTGAAGGACATATCAATGGCAAACAAAGGAGACCCTGCATTCTTGTTCAGGCCTATTAGTCCTAAATTTTTGGGTTGCCATAGTAAATGTGTCTTTTTTACAGAAAAAAGCTGTCCAAAATTGCCAAATGAATTTTTATGGATAGGAAGAATTTTGGTGGAAAGGTAGGTTATTGCAAACAAACGATTGTTTTTTGTTGTTGTTTTTTTTTGCCTTATAACAGTATTCTGCATGCCACCAATGGTAGTGCTACAAACTGACAGTATCATACCTTGACATCTCCAGGTGCTGAATATGCGTTGAAAGGAGGGACAACTCCAGTGACATTTTCCTCTGGTGTCAACACAGGCTCTGCAGGATCAGACTGATACTCTGTGGTGCCATTTTCATTCAGCAGTGCAACATAATTGTTGGGCTCTGACATGTTTGGATATGACAGTAATACATCGTAGGGGGTCAGTGTCACATGGTCGAGTCCATTTTCTTTCCAAAATGTACTTATATATTTGGCAAGTTCCAATTCCTGTTCTTTACCGGCTAAATGTGGTTTTGCTGTCAAGTTCCTGTCAATAAATAAATATGACACCTTGAAACATAATGTTTACCCGATTCATTCAGGGGATCCTACACATTTCATAAGTACTGTTTAAGAAGAAAATTCTCTATTCTCGGAGAACACCCTTTTTGAAGGAGTTCAATTCAGCGAAATGTATTAAGAAGTCATGAAAAGTTGTCTTCCTAAACATATTACCAGCAATTTCTTTCAGACATCTGGTTTACAAAGCTGTGTAATACACACACCTAAAAAAACACTTTACAATAAGAAAAATGGAGTTTATGAGGACATTCATTATTTTTTTATATTTTTTGCTAAAAATCATAGGCTGTTGGTACTGGTTCTCGTTAGAGAACCACCAATCTATATAAGAATAGAAATGAGAAAAATATCTTTTTTTTTTTCTTCTAAACAATGTAGTTCTTGAGATTTGAAAAATACCATTTTGCACACAGGTGTTTCACCATAATTACCAAATCGAGCAGAATATCACAAATGTTTTTTCAACAAAATACATCTTGAGCCAACAAAACAGTATTAGTAATATAAGTATAAGAATCCTATTCAACATCCTTTGGAGAAATGTGAACAAAATACAGCAACGGTGCACATAAACAATTAACAAACTGACAAGACCGGGGATGAGCCTGCGCAGATACGGCCCATGCTTCTGAAAACACAAACAAGATTTAACTCATAAATCTTTCGAGGTGTAGATTTTAGTTTTTCAGATTTTTATTCTGAAAAGGAACCAAACACAGTATGCATACACTGAGATTTTCAGTGACAAAGGAAAAAAGACAGGACGTCAGCTAAGGATGAGTATTTTCTCCTAGTTAACGCATATGCATCATACTTAGTGTACAGTCACAAAAACTAGACAGTGCCATTCAAAGGAATACCCACATATTTATACGAAATGTTGAAAAAATGCTATCCCCCATTACTGCCACTTGTCAGGAGCTCTTAACAATGAATTGCCTGTTTCCTCAGTGATCTTGTTACTCTTTGTTTTAATCAAAACAAATTACACGAATAATCTGATTTAAAAATATTCGTGGTATATTGTATTTAGTTATGCAACACTTGCAGCCAAAGTTACCCATAGTTAACAAACTGGCCTAAGCCCTACCACTAGACAACTTCAAAGGAAAAAAAGTAGGCCATAACACAAAACAACCTTTTTTACATTACTCCTGTTGGGATCAAATGCATGACCATGTAGTTATACAGTCGTGTTCACTTTTATTTCCATATATAATCTAGACAATATTTAACTGTTACACCCCAAACCATGTAATAATGAACAGTGTTACAAAGGGGCTGTGGTGTCTTATTTTATTAATGTGCCTACCTTAAATATTCCCTGATATTGTCGCTGTTAATTTCATTCATGATTATATCTGATATTCCAGGGTCTACATCTTCAATAATCCCCTGATCAACTCCATCCAGAAAAGCGCCATGTCTCACAGGTGGCTTTTCATCGGGGCATGTACCAAACCGACCAATCAAAATGCCAATCACAAAACCAAATACAATGGCAGCAATTGCTCCCCAACAAAGTCTCTTTTTGCTGGTGACAACCGGCCGCTTGACGGTGTAGTCATCCATTGATCGGTATTCTTCCATCATTTTGTCTGAAACATCATATTAAAACGTCTGTGTAATGAATGACCCTTTAAACTCCACCATTATTGAGAAATATGGGTATATACTAATTGAGCCAGCGCATGACAAAACCTACAATAAGACGTGTGCGCCCAGCGAAGACTCACATCAGCCTGCGCATCCATATAGTATAGCCAGAGACTTCTCTTGCTGCATGCAGGAGCATTGAGCCCTTAGCTATCCTTAGAGCGCACAACGAAGACTCTGATCAGGCTGCGCGGATGCGCAGGGTGATCTGAGTCTTCGTTGGGCGCACGTGTCTAATTTTAGGTTTTGTCATGCGCTGGCCCAATTATTTTCTTCAGTTTTGTTCAAGGTGACATTGTTAGAACTGCCTGAATAAGCCAGTGCTATCAAGCATCCATTAGTAATGTTTGAGGCACAAAAAATCGTCAAACAAAGCCACAAATTGCATAAACTTACAGACTGAGCATTAATTCGCCGGAACATAGTAATCAGTTTAGTGGGTATGCGATGCGAAGTGATAGATAGACTATCAAATCTATAAACAAGCCCATATGTTATGGACAGTTACCAAATTTTGGATCCAGTTTTGCACTGGTTGAATATGAAGCTCCATTATTCTCGTAAAAATATGGCGGACGTTAACAATCGAAACGACTGCATTATAAATAAATGTAAAAGCATCCATCCTCTCTGTAAGCTGAAATTATTAAATTAACTATGTGTCAGGTGTGAAAAAACTAAATGTAGTAGCTGCCTGCTGTAACTTTTAAACCAAAAGTCTAAGAATTCCCTAGTTAGAGACTTTCACAAAAGAATGCAAAAATATGGAGAAATTTAAGGGCCCCTTCCCTGCAAGGGCCTGTAAATCTTAAACCATAAGAATAAGAAACTCAGTTTTGTGTTCCTTTGTAAGTGATCTTCAACAAAGAATGTCACAAGGAATACACATGTGAAATATCAAAGCCAAATTTCCCATGGTTATGAAATAACAGGTCTGAGGAGATTTTTTTTTAAAATGTGTGTGTGGGGGGTGATAATTCAGTGAAAATAGCAATAAAGTTATGGCCCTGTGTCAGAATATAGGTGTATCTGTGTGAAGTTTCATGAGAGTAGGACAAATACTTATGTTTCGTGAGATTAGGGCAAATACTTTTGAAGTTATGACCGAGGATAAGTTGTTTGGTTAAGCATGACATACAAACAGACAATAGCAATACAGATATGACTCTTTGTCAGAATGTAGGTCTTGTGATGACAAGTACGTGTGTGAAGTTTCATGAAAGTAGGGCAAATATATTTGAAGTTATGACCGAGGTTAAGTTTTTTATTGAGACTTGGCAAACACACGGACAAAAGCAATATAGTTATGGCCTTTTGTCAAAATGTCGGTCTTGTGATGGAAAGTACGTGTGTGAGGTTTCATGGGAGGGATAATAGTTTTGAAGTTATTACCGAGTTTTAATGTTTTGGTTCAGATGTGACAAACTAACTGACAAGGTGATTACTATAGGGAACCCACACTACTAAGGGTTAAGGTTCTTGCATTCTGCGATTTCTCTCATGGCTCCCTATCAGTGTAATCAGGTTTCACTAAAATATCTTTAAAACTTTTAGAGATATGCTCTGGACAAGCTTAATATAGCAAAAATTAAAAAGGAAAAATACTCGGTAAATACTTGTGACAGAGTTACGGTTCTTGCTCTATGCACTTCCTCTGATGGCCATCTATCAATGTATCAAGTTTCATTTAATTCCCTTCTATACTTTCAGAGATAAGCTCCGGACAAGATTTTCACTGAAGTGACTCCATCAATACTGGTGACAGGGTTATGGTCCTTGCATTCGGCGATGCGCCTAATGGCCCTCTATCAGTATGTCAAGTTTCGCTTAAAGGCATTTATTCTTGACTATTTAGGACTATCATTTCATTACATAATATTATGTAGCCCACAGAAACGACTATAGAGAAGTCATCCGTCTTCAACACGTAAGAGGCCTCCTTGGGGGAAATCACTAATTTACTTGCTGTTGACTAGTGTACAGTACTGATTTTCCCCTTAAGTGCCTCAGTCAGGGGATACAACAAGAGCTGCTAATCACCTTATTAAGGGCCGCCTTCGATCTGCTATAGTCAGTATATCACAAGGGGCAATAAAACAATTATGTACACATGGTGTGTCCTACTGTTACAAGAATAAATGCCTTTAATTACCTTTAATACTTTCAGAGATATGCTCCGGACAAAGCGGCGACTATATGCTCTCCCTTCGGGGAACATACATGTAAAAATCCACTCTCAGAACAGAAAGGTATGCTAGAAAAAGAATGGGTGTGACTGGTATATGTAGATAGAACTAGAAATGCGTCCATAGGACACGGATGCCCCCGCCTGAAAATATGTCTATGTTCGTATTCATCCATAGAAAGTTATTGACCGTGTTTAAGTTTTGGACCCTTTTTTCACGTTTGACCTCTAAGTATGACCTTGACCTTGTAGGTAAGGATCTTGGTTTTGTGTGAGGCAGACTGTCTCATGATGGCCAACATTTCTGCCAAATAATTTCAAAATCCATCCAGAGATAAGAAAGTTATTGACTGCGTTTAAGTTTCAGACCATTCTTTTACCTTTGACCTCTAAGTATGACCTTGCTCTTAGAGATACGGATCTGGGTTTGCACATGACATGATGGTTAATAATTCAGAATTATTAATTCTTCAAAGTAATTTTAAAATCCATCCAGAAATAAGTAAGTTATTGACTGTGTTTAAGTTTCGGACCCTTTTCTTTTACATTTGACCTCTAAGTATGACCTTGTAGGTACGGATCTGGGTTTGCACGTGACACATCGTCTCATGATGGTTAACATTTCTTTAAAATAATTTCAAAATCCATCCAGAAATAAGTAAGTTATTGACTGCGTTTAAGTTTCGGACCCTTTTTTTACCTTTGACCTCTAAGTATGACATTGACCTTGGAGGTACGGACCTGGGCTTTGCACATGACACATCGTCTTATGATGGTTAACATTTCTACAAAGTAACTTCAAAATCCATCCAGAAATAAGAAAGTTATTGACTGTGTTTAAGTTTCGGACCCTTTTTTTGACCTTTGATCTCTAAGTATGACCTTGACCTTGGAGGTACGGACCTGGGTTTTGCACGTGACACGTCGTCTCATGATGGTTAACATTTCTGCTGAGTAATTTTAAAATCTATCAAGAAATAAGGAAGTTATTGACTGCGTTTAAGTTTCGGACGCACGGACACACGGATGCACGGACGAACGGACGGACGGACGGACAGGGGCAACGCTATATGCCCTTTCCACCATTCTTCGAATGGCGGGGGCATAAAAATCTGCCGCTCTTGAACACTGTCCTGCAGCCTGCTGACTCCTGTATCACTCATGATGCCGGACAGTGACCCTTGGGGTGGTATTTTCTATCCAGCCCTCACACCCATGAAAGATTCTTATAGTCCCATCCAAATCTTTCTATATAAGTGTGGGCTAATCAGAGTTATGGTCCTTGTCCTACGCTATACTGGTTACCAAAACTTCATAAAAGACCTTACAAAGCACGGTTTATTGCAAATTCTAGCTCTTGCACTACCACTGAACTTTCTAAATTATTGACTTCCTGTCGTACTGCTATTAAAACGCATGTGATTAAATAGTGTGATAAAGTCTTTGAAAGATTAGGAAGAAATCTGTTTTGGTCTATAAATAATTCGAATGAGGTTTTTAATAAATTGAAATCCAGACGTTTTCGTGCTTCTAGTCTGTCTACTTACGATTTTTCCACTCTTTACACTACACTTCCTCATAATCTTATAAAAGAAAAGCTTAATGATTTAATTGAATGGACTTTTCACAGAGAAGATTCTCTCTAGCATGTAATGTCAGAAATGCATATTTCACTTCTAAAGAGCATAAGAATTATACACTTTGGTCATGTCAGAAAGTGTGTGATGCCCTCACCTTTCTACTTGACAATATTTATATTAGATTTGGTACTAAGTTATTTAGACAAATTGTGGGTATTCCGATGGGTACGCATTGCGCACCTCTTGTGGCTGATATGTTATTGTATTGTTATGAAAAAGACTTCATGTTGTCGCTTTCCATTGATAACCAATCTGAAATTATTGAAGCTTTTAGCTCCACTTCTAGATATTTAGATGATTTATTAAATATTGATAATACTTATTTCGATGGTTTGATCAGTCAGATTTACCTCCCACCCACCCCCCCCCCCCACCCCCGAACTTCAGTTAAATAAAGCAATTTCTTCTGTTACCGAGGCCCCGTTTTTGGATTTAACTCTATCTGTTGTAGAGGGGTTTGTTTCGTGCAAAATTAATGATAAACGAGATGACTTTGATTTAGAGATTGTAAATTTTCCTCTTTTTTTTTATGGTGATGTTCCTCGTGCGCCATCCTATGGTGTTTATATTTCGCAATTAATTTGATTTGCTAGAGTGTGTTGTCGTGTATCTGACTTCAACACTCGTAATAAATTACTAACTGCTAAACTTCTTAATCAGGGTTATCGGTACCATAAACTACGCAAAGCATTTTCAAACTTTTATAGACGCCATTCTGATTTAATTTCAAAATTCAATATTGGACTTAAATCTCTTCTGCAACAAGGTCTATCGGAACCCGAATTTTATGGTGACTAAGTATATAAATTCAGAAAAATATATAACCGCAATGACTTCAGCACCCAATTTCGTAAAATCATTCTTCGATATAAAAAGATTGGGTACAGCATGGATGTTATACGACAGACTGCATGCATGGTAGTTAACCCAATCACGGTTTGCAACTTTGTTTCCCTCTTTAATTGCACGCCTGTGGGTCAGGCCTCAGATTCTATGACGTTAAGGCTTATTGAGAATTAGAGAGATCTAATTCAAGGTAATGTTGGTTGGTGCCTGATGCTCTGTCAATGGTCGGGCCCATCGGAGTCTAACTGTTGGTTTTCTTTTACTCCAGCATTTCAGTGTTTTTTTGCTGTCGAGTCCTCACCGTTGTCTTACCTCTGTGGTTCTTTGATTATTTGTGTTCACGGAGATGTTGCACTGATGAGTTAGGAGGCGAGGCCTTCATGCGGACTGAACAAATTATTTGTCTAAATCGCGACGAAAGTAATACCCCGGTCACACCTTTACGTTTCGACCCGCGTAAGCGCTACGTTTCTCAATACGTGGCGAAACGAAAGGTACGCCGCAGGAACGTAGCTCTTACGCCGAGATACGTAGCAGGAACGCCTCTTACGCGAAGCTGCCACGTAAAGAAGTTGCATGCAACTTCTTTACGTCGCACATACGTGGCAGGTTCGAAACGTCGTACATACGTAGCAGAAACGCAGTGCAAACGAAAGGAACGCAGCAGCAGCGTAGCACAAACGCCCCTTACGCCGCACATACGCCACTCAAGACTTACCACGTAAGTGTGGCGTACGACACGTTGTCGCTGCGTAACAGCGACGTTCCTTTCGTATCTACGGCGTATCTGTTACGTTTTAATTTTAAATACGCCGTATCTCCGGCGTATCATAACGTAAGCATGGCGTAAGTACTACGTAGCTGTCGTATGTGCGACGTTATTGCTGCGTATGTACGCCGTAGTAAAAATAGCTGTGGCGTTTCAAGTTTACCTGCGGCGTAATAGCGACGATTGTGGCTTTTGTTGAGTTTCAAATGAGGTCAAGTGGCATCGCATAATACATTTTAATCTCGATCAAGTGGTCTCATATATAAATTATATATATACAACACGGATTTCTGTCCCGCTCTGATCCCTGATCAGTCTGAATATTAACCGCAGGGCTGAGATTAGGCATCGAGCTTCTCTTTGCCCCGGTCTTGCAAGTTGCCTTTCCTCTCTTCCTTGTCATGTTGATACTTCGATGTCACTTGAATGAATGACAACAATACTATGACCACATACGTTTTAAAACGCCGCTGTTACGCAACAGCAACGTCGCAGGTCAGAATGAAACGCAGCTCCTACGTAACAGCAACGCGATATACGCAGCACTTACGACACGCAAACGCCGCGATACGTGGGTCTTACGCCGCAGCTTCGCAGTAGAAACGTAGCTCATACTCCATGTACACAACAAGACATCTAATTTGCATAAAAAACGCAGCAGGTTGCGACGTTTGGCCACGTTTTGGGTTTTTGTCAGAAACGTGGTGAAACGTAGCAGAAACGTAAAGGTGTGACCGGGGCATAAGGGCGAGGATTGTCGCCACGTAAAATCGATTTAAGCCCCCCCCCCCCCCCCCCCCCCAGTGGAATTCTTTCCACTGACCGATCCATGGCGGTTCTTCTGTGGCGGTTTATTTATGTTGTTGTTTGTTACTACATACTGTGTGTATCACTTGTGTCTGTTTATTTTGGATGGCCATTTGGCCATTATGTGGGAAATTAACTGTCCTTATGGTCATCCTTTGTTTAGGTTTCCATTATGGTCTGGCCGCTTCATGTTTGTGTTTCTTTCCCTTTGGAGTATGTGATGGGTGGAGTAAGTTAATTTTACCGATTCCTGATCTTTGTTTTACTTCTACTTTGGAAAGATAATATTTCATTTGAGTCCTGTCATTGTGATTTCATCCACCATTATAAACAGGAGTGGGGATTTTGTCCACCTAAACAAATGATGGGGGGATTTTGTCCGCCTTTACAAAAAGAGGGATTATGTGCACAGGGTCAGGGTAGGGAATTTTTGTCTGTGATTCAAATCAAGGGAAGATACTTAAGTTGACCTTGAAGACTTGGAATTGATTTGTCTTACTTTTGTCTAGATAGATAGTGAGAGAGACAGATGGATAGATGTCCACGATTTCGGGCCTCCTCTTTTACTCCAAATTTTAAAAGTGCCGAATTTCGAGTCTGGGCCATTGAAATGGAAAGCTGACATATTAGCCCAACATGATAAAGAAATATAATAATTAAATTCATCACTACAAATGATGTCGTTGGAGCATGTTGGAACACTGCAATTTTAATGCCACTGCCAAGGGAAGTAACTTCAATTGGTTTTGGGACAACTCGGCACATAGCAAACTCGGCACATGACAAACTCGGCACATGGCCATTTCGGTCTATACGAACTCGGCACATACAATTAACTGACAGGGCCAATTATCTATTGTTCACTTGGGTATGACACTTTCATAACCAAACAAACAATCAAATTAAAGTTACCTGTGAAATAGGGACCAACTAAATAGGGCTATAAATATGTTCTAGAAAGTGTTATCCTTTGGAAGCAAGGAATTCACCATAGAACATGAAAATATCGAGTGTACATATTTTCTGGGCCAGACTAGCTAGTTTCGGTCAATTAGGCCTCATCAGTGACCCTCAAGTATTTTCAAAAGTCCACAATGGAATCAATTATCCCAAAGGATAAGAAAATATAAACTACACTAAGATGTAGGGCAGGGAGACTTTTTACACCCGCCACACATTCCACACATAAGACTTAATCAGACAAATTTTCGCCCAGCCCATCGGGGCTTGGAGAAATAGATTGGGCTGCATATTGCTTCCACACAGAGCTGAATCTGACCACACACGAGTACTGCTTGGAAGGACTAAGCCTGCCCAGGCAAAGCGGTATGATTCAGATCATCCAACGCATATAAGCCTTCTGGTATCAGGGCTTGATATGTCATTTCATCTCAATGTCGGGTAAAAGTCCCAAAAAACTGGTAGCAACATCTCCAAGATGACCTAAAAAGTGTTGACGGGGACGTGAAACACCAATTCAAACAAAAAAAAATAATAAGACAAATTTTATATCAATACTTAATGGAGTATATCTAAACAAATATGATTTTTTTTTTCAATAAAATTTCATCTATTCAAGTTGTTTCTTAAATTGACCAGCGATTAATCTTCAAAAAAAGGTGTGATTAATTATCAGCATTTTCCTGTTTCTGGAGAATACGATACTGAGGTTTTTTTTCTAGTTTGTTGTATCAGCCAGAATATGCAACCGTTTTTGTTTAGCAATTAAGTCATATTCAGAGCCTATTAAGATGATTTTTAGGGGAAAAAAATGCAAAAAATTAACTAGAAACTATATTATTTAATATGCATAAATAAATATTATAAATTATAGTAATAATAATAAAACAGGAAAATATAGTATGAATGTCGGCTTAATTAGCTTTATAATATTGTGGGCTGAGTTTGTTAAGTGCCGAGTTTGTATGGGCCGAGTTGGCTATGTGCCTAGTTTTCTATGTGCCGAGTTGTCCTGATACCCTTCAATTGACCTGGAACTGATTGGTCATACTTTTGTCCGGATAGATAGATAGAGAGAAAGACAGATGGATAGGTGTCTGAGATTTTCGTGGACTCCTCTTTTACTCCAACTTTTGAAAGTGTGGGCCATTGCAATGGAATGACGGCATATTATGGCCCATATTAGCCCAAGATGATAAAGAAATAGAATAAATTCATCCCTGCAAATGATGCCATTGTAGAATGTTGGGACACCGCAATTTGAATCAGGGCAAAAGGCTAAGAATTTTGCATAAGGCATCCAGACTGTCATAAATTCAAATTTTACATTATGTTTATTGGCATTTTTATTTAAAACTTAGGCACCCAGGCAAATATTTAGAGGCCTTGGGCAACTGGGTGCCTCTTAACCTTTATCCCTGAAAGCCACTGCCAGGAATCAAAGCATCAGAAAGTCAGACTTGGAGCCTGGAGGCAAATGCACTCTAGCCACTAAAGTACCAAGCTCCCTTTCTTTCGGTCGGGTATAAAAGCCAAGGCCATGCCGGGCCGGGCCGCCGAGCCTACCAAAAATTTTATTTTTAGTCTCTAGGTACAAGTAAGATTTATATTTTGGTGAATTTGGGATTAAATTATTATAAATTAGATATGTTAAAACTACAAGTAGTTTCACTTATCTACAATGCTTATTTATCTTTTAATAACGGTTTTTCGAAATCCAGGGGTATAAAAGCCAAGGCGGCGAAAAAGTATTGACAATTCCGAATTTCTTTCAAATTCATCGGTTAAATTACTTCTTTTTGGCCTTAAAATATTTGAATTTGTTTATACTTATTATGTGTTCGTGATAAAATCAAATATATTCATCAGAATCACCTTAATTGATCGAATTTCTTATTTTATTTTTGTTTATATTTTTAGAATTACCTTATTACAGGAAACGACCGAAAAGGACCGAAAGTGAGGGCACACAACGACCGAAATGATCCGAATCGAATGACGACCCATGTTGTTAAGTGACATCAGACCGTTATCCCAGTGGACAAAGTTTGTATATGCGACGTTGTTTCAATGATTGGTCAAGGACTTCAGGGTTTTACGACGTTGATTCGATGTCTTTAAAACGACACTGGGATAGTTTGGAGGGGAAATAAACAATCTTGTCCACCAAACTTTTTTTTTAGAAAAAAGTTTCAAAAAATGTTCCCAGCAGGCACTCCACATTGAATCAAGGTTGAAACAACGTTGATTCAACGTTGTGTACCTGCAGGGTTCTGTTTACTTTTTTACTGCCACTAGGAGCTCTTTACTGATTGATGTTCAGGAGGACGCGGGTTTGATACCTGCTGAGGTCGGCAGCCTTCTTTCGTGGAGATTGAACATGAAATATTTTCTTCAAGAAGGGCAGTTGTCAGTTTTTTGCGAAAGAATGTGCACACTCATTTATAAGGAAACAATGGACCAGGACAACTCGTTCTAATTTTTAATTTCTACATCCATCACACATCCACAGTAAGCTGTCTGACTGAGGCATATTAATAAGCAATAATAATACAATAGGTAAGTATCAAAACATAATTAATATGTCTAAAACATAATTAAGAGATATGATGAGTTTCATAAAGCTCAATTTTTAGTTCCTAACATTCAGATAGTATATTTAAATGCCCTTATCATTTATCTGACATTGCCGTCCGTTGCGGTTCATTACGACGTGGCCTACATAAAACCACCAAAAATACGGTTATTACAGATACTAAAAGGAATTGACTGGAATTATTACAATAAAAGGTTTAGAAAATACTTTTTTGGAGTTGTCGTGTACATTTTTTCACACATCCATGTCTATTTCATTCAAATTCGATCAAAACGTACGATAAAAACCGCCTTGGCTTTTATACCCCTCAAAAATTGCAAAATTGCAATAAAACAAAAATTAGGGCACCAAAAAGAACAAAAAACTATGCTGAGTATCACATTTGATACAATTAACATTATCATATTGAAATTTACCACTAACATTTCTTCTTCGGTTAGAATTCCGAAAAATAAAATCTTGGGATAGGCAATTTTTGGCTCGGCCCGGCCTTGGCTTTTATACCCGACCCTTTCTTTCTTCCAATTTCGCCATAACCCCAGGAGCTGAAGCGTGATAGCTCAGTGGTTAGTGCACTTGTCTTTGATGCTAGAGGTTCCGGGTTCGTTCCCCGGCAGCAGCGGTCAAATTCGGTGTCTGAACACGCTCCATTGGCATCATTTGCAGGGATGAATGTCATAAAGTGCATTGTCCTTTGGATCGGGGCGATAACTGGAGGCTCCCTGTGCAGGAAGAGTCATGCTCTGTGCAGGTTAAAGGCCCCTACTGTAATTGCATGATTACTGTGTAGGCTTTCATCCTGCAAACCTGGTGTGTATGTAGTGTACACCTGCAAGTAATGGTCAGATGTGACCGATCGCAGTATAAGTAGAAAGAAAGAAAGGAGACACAGGCGGTGTATATTATCAGGTCTGAGAGTTTATCTATTTTTAAAGACTGTCCATAAAAATAAAGACAGTCTTTAAATTTATGGACTCACGTGTCTCTAGAAAGCAATGCAAAACGTAAGAATTTTCAAAAATTCGAAAATCGCAGAACATGTGTTAAGCAACCTTCTTTATTACAAGATAATCTGCGCGTAGCTGAAAACTGAGTATGATCTGTTGTCTTGTTGATTAAAAATTCAAGAACTTAAATAATTGATTCTGTGTAGTTCAGGTTTTCTCCCTTACACTTTAAACAATGAAATATGTCACCTGATGCGTGGCACACTTGTTGTAAAGTACATGAAGGGAGAAAATCTAAACAAGAATATCTACCGTAGACGTTTTATATAAATACTCGAAAAGTAGACAACAGTTCGAGAAAAAACTGTCTGTGTATGCAATTCATCATGTAACGGATAAGTTTAAATGATACACATTCTGCGAATTTTATATTTTTGAAAATTCTTACGATTTGCATTACTTTCTAGAGACACATGAATCCATAAATTTAAAGACTGTCTTTATTTTTATGGACAGTCTTTAAAAATAGCTAAACTCTCAGACCTGATTATATACACTCCAGTTTTGCAGAATGAAAGCCTACACAGTAATCAAGTGCTCCCTAATGGTAGCTTCACGTTTCCGTAGGTATCCCTACTTCTATATAATATTTACATGCCTGTTCAATTTCAGCAATTTACAGTTTATTGTTATCAGCAGCTGCAATCAAAACAGAACTCTTGCTATTTGTCACGAAGTATAGCTGCAACTGCAATCTTAGAGTTCAGATCGGAGGATAGAACCAAAATACCGGAAAACAACCAAAATACCGGAAAGCACTTAGAAATACCAAAATGCGCTTAAATATACATGTACTAGAAAACATTAGAAAATTGTATTTACATGCAATAATAACATAAGATGTAAGAAATTTTGATTGTTTTCGTTATTTCTTAAAATCCTAACTTTGCATTTATTGAATTTGTTTTTCTGATTCCCACTTTCACCCCACTGTTGATCTAATAGTGCTATAAATATCTTGTTAATCTTCTTATAGAAGATTCTCGAAAACTGAGTCACAGATTAATTTCATTTTTGTAAACAACATGTTTACAAGGAAAAGTACTTCAGAACCTTCCAGAAAGTTCAGGTTTGCATTATTTTTAGAAAAATACATCATCTTATTCCACAGCCCCGTGGAACATTCTAGAGAAATCTTAGTGTCTATAAAAGAGCTTGATTTTTCTCATTGAGTGAGACTTTGGAGTTTGATGTTTGGGCTTATAAGGAAAGTTATTTCTAAATTCTGTGTTGGATTATTAAAGGATATTACTTTTCATTTCGGACTGTGAATTCTGTGGGATAAAGGAAAATAGATTTATTCAGGAAATTTCACAACAGAGCTAAGTACATTTAATTTTCTTACTTCTACAGATTAAAGTTAACTTGTAAATAAACTTTGTTATTTTTTCTCCAAAAGGCTTGTTTGCTTTTTCTTTCTGATACGCCTGGCTCGTAACAGAAATTGGGGGCTCGTCCGGGATAAAACCATTTGAGCATTTTAAAACCGACATTTCATGTGACGGCAGGTAATTGTCATTTCTTATCAAAAAAACTTTGTAGTTGCTTCACAAAATTGGTATTTCCCCATAGCATACAGGGGATTGTCATTTCATGTGAACTGTCATTTCAGGTGAAATAGTAGTTGTCATTTCATATGAAATTTCTGTTGGGCTTGTCATTTCCAAAAAAAAAAAACTTTGTCAAATTAACCTCAATCTTTATTACCATAATTACTTTATAAAATAAACAAAAAGCAAACATGTCGTTTGATTTGAGAAGCTTTTTGGCTCAGCCTACCCAGGAGTTGTTTAATCTGGCCAAAAGGACAGATTTGCTAGAAATTGCTTCCCATTATGGGGCCACTGCTGTCAAAACAAGCATGAAAAAACATGAAATTAAGAATATTTTGGTAGAGTGTTTTGTTGATGAAGAACTTTTCGATCCATCTGATTTGCTCTCATTATGGTTTCACATACTGAATTACAAATGAGACAAATTGAAAAAGGAAGTCAAAATAAAAGAGAAAAATTAAGATTAGAGATGGGAGAACGCATACAGAAAGAAAAAATTGAAAAGGAAGAAAAAGAAAGGAAAATACAGAGACAAATGCAGATGGAAAGATTAGAAATGGAAGAACGAATTCGAAAAGAAAAATTAGAGCAGGAAGAAAAACAAAGAGAAATGGAAGAAAGAGAGAGGGAAAAACAAAGAGAAATGGAGGAACGGATTGAGTTAGAAAAGGAAAAAATGAGATATAGTATTGAAGAAAAAGAAAGGGAAAGGCAATTTCAATTAAGGTTGAAGGAAATGGAACTCCAGGGTCAAGATAGGGTAAAACATACCCCTGTTTTTGACTCTGGCAGTTACGTTGATGCCACAAAGCATATAAGGTTAGTTCCGCCTTTTCAGGAAAAAGAGGTAGATAAGTATTTTTTGCATTTTGAAAAAGTTGCAGAAAATTTAAAATGGCCAAAAGAGCATTTGACCTTACTTTTGCAAAGCGTTGTTGTCGGAAAGGCTCGAGTTATTTACACTCAGCTGACTGTCGAGCAAAGCTCAGACTATGATTTGGTGACAGTTATGACCATCCTACCCCTACTAAAATCTTACGAGATACCGGAGCTTCTCAATCTCTTATTCTAGCAGATACTCTGCCTTTTTCTGAGAAGACTTCTATGGGCCAAAGTGTCCTTATTCAGGGTGTGGAATGTGGATTTGTTAATGTTCCGCTTCATAACGTTTATTTGTCATCAGACTTGGTATCCGGTTCAGTGGCTGTTGGTATTAGACCTTCTTTACCTATTAAAGGTGTTCATTTGTTGCTAGGCAATGACTTAACTGGAGATAAGGTTGTGGTAAACCCACTTTTGACTACTAATTCTTGCACAGACCAACCGCCTGATCCAATTGAGCAGGAAATTCCTGATCTTCATCCGTCTTGTGCAGTCACAAGGGCTATGGCACGTAAGGCCAAGCAAACTGATGGGAAACAGGATTTTTATTTCACTGATACCTTTTTGGGTCAGTCTTTTAATGACGAGATAACAAGGTCTCTGTCTTCAAGCCTGCCTGATAAGCAGGCAGATTTTCATGAGAATAAGTCATCTTTAGATCTAAGCCATGACAAAATGTCCGGGTCTCAACTAGCTATAGAACAGCACAAAGATCCTGAAATTTCGCCTTTGTTTGGACGGGCTTTAGATGAGCAGGAAGTATCCCAGGTCCCAGGCTGTTATTATGTCAAAAATGGCATTCTTATGAGAAAATGGCGTCCACTAGACGTCTCAGCAGAAGACGAGTGGACTGTCAACCACCAGATAGTGGTTTCACGAATTTACCGTCCTGAAATATTAAACTTGGCACATGAAACTCCCATGTCAGGACATTTAGGTGTCAATAAAACCTATCACAAGATTCTTAATCATTTTTACTGGCCTGGGTTAAAATCAGATGTTTCTCAGCATTGTAGGTCCTGCCACACATGCCACATGGTAGGAAAACCCAATCAGACTATACCTAAGGCTCATTTGCAGCCTATACCTGCTTTTGATGAACCTTTCAGTCGAATAATTATAGACTGTGTGGGTCCATTGCCCAGAACAAAGTCTGGTTGTGAATATCTATTGACTATTATGTGTGCTTCCACACGTTTTCCTGAAGCCATTCCACTAAGAAATATCAAAACTAAGACAATCGTCAAGGCCTTAGTGAAGTTTTTCACATTTGTTGGGCTTCCTAAATCTATTCAGTCAGACCAAGGCTCAAATTTTATGTCTGGAATATTTCAACAAGTAATGCATGAACTTGGCATTGTACAGTATTAATCATCGGCCTATCATCCTGAAAGTCAAGAAGCCCTTGAAAGATTCCATCAAACATTGAAAAACACGATAAGATCATATTGCTTTGACACAGAGAAGGATTGGGATGAAGGCATCCATCTCCTTTTATTTGCTGTTAGAGAATCTGTGCAAGAATCTCTTGGCTTCAGTTCATTTGAATTAGTATTTGGGCATACTGTTCGTGGTCCTTTGAAACTTCTCGAAGAGAAATTTCTCTCCAATGATGACACCTCCCTGTATTTACTTCAGTATGTATCTGATTTCAAAACTAGACTTTCAAAAGCTTGTGAGGCTGCTCGGACCAATCTTCAGTCAGTCCAAAGGAAAATGAAACAGCTATATGACATAGGGACAAAAGAAACGAATTTTAAACCAGGTGATAAGGTACTAGCTCTTTTGCCTGTTCCAGGAAAATCGTTGCAGGCCAGGTATTATGGTCCATACACTGTAGATAAAAAGATCAGTGACGTAAATTACATAATAAACACTCCTGGGAGGCGCAGGCTAAAACAGCTATGTCATATTAACATGCTTAAGGAATACATAGAGAGGGACAATACATCTTTAACACCAGTCAATCTAGTTAGCTCTGTTCCACTTAATTCATGTGACAAAGACTGTGACGATATTAATTCAGTGAAGTCGGATCCCACATCATCAAAACTTCAGAATTCTGACATTCTACGGAATCTTGACCAGAAACTGTCACATCTAGAGCCAAATCAGCGGAATGAACTGAAACAGCTGATTTTTTAATATGAACACTTATTTCCTGACATTCCAACACGGACAGACAAAATATTTCACGATGTGGACATAAATGGGTCTAAACCTGTAAAACAACACCCATACAGGATGGATCCTGTGAAACAAAATTTTCTTAAAGAAGAAGTTCAGTATCTATTAGACAATGACTTTATTGAACCAAGCCAAAGTGGGTGGAGTTCTCCTTGTACTCTTGTACCAAAACCTGATGGGACATATCGTATGTGTACAGATTTTAGGCAAGTTAATTCCTTAAGTAAAACAGATAGCTTTCCTATTCCAAGAATGGATGACTGCATTGATAACATCGGGAATGCCAAATACATAACGAAATTCGACCTTCTGAAAGGATTTTGGCAAATTCCACTCACAGATAGAGCAAAGGAGGTTTTGGCATTCACAACACCAGACGGATTATTTAACTATAAAGTCATGCCATTTGGAAAGAAAAACTCTCCGACAACATTTCAGCGCTTAATAAACATGGTAATTGCGAGGCTGGAAGGCTGCAGTGCTTATATCGATGATGCTATAATATACAACGACCAGTGGAATCAACATCTTGGGACTATTCGAGCATTCTTTGATAGACTGAGTAATGCGAAATTGACAATCAATCTTGCTAAAAGTGAATTCTGCCATGCAAGTTTGACATTTCTAGGTCATGTTGTAGGTCAAGGTCATGTGAAACCCATTGATGCTAAATTTGAGGCTATCTCAAATTTTCCCGTACCCACGTGCAAAAGACAGCTGATGCGATTTCTTGGTATGGCTGGTTATTACAGAAAGTTCTGTAATAATTTCTCTGTCATTGCTGAGCCTTTGACAAATTTGCTCAGCAAAAGAACAAAATTCCAATGGAATGCAATATGCCAAAATGCTTTTGATAAACTTAACGCCATACTCAAGAGTGAACCAGTTCTCTTAGCACCAAACTTTGAAAAGGAGTTTAAGCTAGCTGTAGATGCTAGTGACGTAGGTGCAGGTAGTGTTTTGTTGCAGGAAGATGAAAATGGTGTGGATCATCCAGTTTGCTACTTTTCCAAAAAGTTTAATAAGCATCAGAGAAATTACTCTACCATAGAGAAAGAGTGCTTGTCTCTGATTCTTGCTCTGCAACATTTCGAAGTTTATCTTACCCCTACTACTGCACCGATTGTTGTTTTCAGTGATCACAATCCACTGACTTTCATACATAAAATGAAAAACAAAAATCAGCGGTTGCCGAGGTGGAGTCTTATGCTACAAGAGTATAATTTAGACATAAGACATATCAGAGGGAGAGATAACATTATCCCTGATGCCCTTTCAAGAGCTTGAGCAGTGTCAGGAGTTGTGTTTTTCTTTCCTACTGAAGTGGATTGTAGATACATGTAATTTTATATGCTATGCTCAATATTTTATTATTCTTAAAAAAACAAGAAAGCTTTATTACATAAATATTTCTTTTCCTCGAATAGGGGGAGTGTTATGCATAAGAATTTATTTTTCTGATTCCCACTTTCACCCCACTGTTGACCTTATAGTGCTATAAATATCTTGTTAATCTTCTTATAGAAGATTCTCGAAAACTGAGTCACAGATTAATTTCATTTTTGTAAACAACATGTTTACAAGGAAAAGTACTTCAGAACCTTCCAGAAAGTTCAGGTTTGCATTATTTTTAGAAAATTACATCATCTTATTCCACAGCCCTGTGGAACATTCTAGAGAAATCTTAGGGTCCATAAAAGAGCTTGATTTTTCTCTTTGAGTGAGACTTTGGAGTTTGATGTTTGGGCTTATAAGGAAAGTTATTTCTAAATTCTGTGTTGGATTGTTAAAGGATATTACTTTTCATTTCGGACTGTGAATTCTGTGGGATAAAGGAAAATAGATTTATTCAGGATATTTTATAACAGAGCTAAGTACATTTAATTTTCTTACTTCTACAGGTTAAAGTTAACTTGTAAATAAATTTTGTTAATTTTTTCCAAAAGGCTTGTTTGCTTTTTCTTTCTGCTACGCCTGGCTCGTAACAGGTAGGGATTCCTCAGTCACTCGATATTAATTCGCACGGTCATGATTTGCTACCTATCTATCTGTAGGCCTACTGAGTCTAAATATTCTTTGAAAAAAATGATTATTGATTTTAAGAAGTGCTTTGTATTTTTGTTACCCTACTGAGTCTAAATATTCTTTGAAAAAAAAAAATGATTATTGATTTTAAGAAGTGTTTTGTATTTTTATACCCGCTTTTTCGAAGAAAAATCGGGTATATTGTTTTCATACCACAGTTCACTCCGGCGTCAGTCCGTCTATCCGTTCGTCACGTTTCTTGTGATTGGATCTCCTCTGCAACCACCGAAGTTACACTTTAGAAACGTTGCATGTGGATAGTACATGGAATGTAGATGGCAGTGGGCAACTTTTTTTGTGACCTTGGCCTCAACATGACCCCAAGGTCAAAGGTAAAATATTATGATTTGCCATATCTCCTAAACTATTGTAGTTACACTTCTGAAACTTTGCTTATTGGATGGTCCTTGGCATATAGAATATGTCAGGTTACTTTTGGTGTGACCTTGACCCCAAGGTCAAAGGTCAAAGTTCAAAAAGTAAGATTTTGCCATATCTCCTAAACTATTAGAGTTACACTTCTGGAACTTTGGTTATTGGATGGCCCTTGGAATATAGAATAAATTTGGATACTTTTGGTGTGACCTTGACCTCAACATGACCCCCAAGGTCAAAGGTCAAAATTTATGATTTGCCATATCTTCTAAACTATTGGAGTTACACTTCTGAAACTTTGCTTATTGGATGGCCCTTGGAATATAGAATATGTTGGGCTACTTTTGGTGTGACCTCGACCCCAAGGTCAAAGGTCAAAAAGTATGACTTTGCCATATCTTCTAAACTATTGGAGTTACACTTCTGAAACTTGGTTATTGGATGGCTGTTGGAATATAGAATAAATTGGGATACTTAAGGTGGACCTCAACATAACCCCAAGGTCAAGGGTCAAAAAGTATGACTTTGCCATATCTTCTAAACTATAAGAGTTACACTTATGAAACTTTGCTTATCAGTTAGAATGTTCTTTGCAATTTTTTTTAACTTACATGTAGTTTTGGCTAGCTAATACATAGTCATTAGTGTTATTAATAGAAAAAGCGGGTATTTGCGACGGTATACCATCGACTGCAGATCTAGTTTTTCTTTATTTTTAAAATAAAAAAAAATCCGAGCAATTTTGTTAGAACATGAACTTAATTTGTATGGCGTCCCGTTTGGGTTTATACCCATTTAATACAGATATCTGCATTTAAAATACAGATATCTGTATTTAAATAGAGATATCTGCATTTAAATAGAGATAGCTGCATTTAAATGCAGATATCTCTATTTAAAATACATATATCTGCATTTGAAATGTAGATATCTCTATTCGGTTATTAAATAGAGAAATCTGAATTTCAACTATAAATATCTGCATTTGAATTAGAGATAGCTGTATTTAATCTTAATTAGAAATATCTGTAATTAAAATACAGATCTTTATTTGTAATGCAGATATCTCTATTTATGAGCCTGGTTATTTTAGAGTTTTATTTTCAACAAATCTTGCTCAAGATTCAATGGCAACAAATTACGTCACGATGACGTTGACTTTTGTGGATTTGTTTGTTATTCGACTGGCACAAAAATTCGAACAGTTCAATTTGTTTCTCAAAGGAATGAAACGCTTTCAAAATAGTACCTGGTAGGCCTACATCGAACAGGCTACACAGTATTTAAACAAGCAATTATACAAAAACAGACAACGATGACACTCTGTCAATATCATGAACATCCTTACTGAAATCAAAGTGGGGCCGGCACTTAGGCCTACAGGGTTATTTTTGCAAAAAATGACCACTTCTGGCAAAAATAACCCTGTGCCGGTTGACTGAAATAGGTAAGCGTAACACAAAGACGATTTTGGTCGAGGTGTTAGAAATAAAAAGAAAACAAGTTTGTGGAATTTTCTCCATGAAAACGTGTCATCCAGTTGTTAACCATTTTAGTGCACTGATCATAGTTATTGCGACGCCCTGCTTAATATAACAAACACTAGTTACAGCTGAACGGTTGAAACCCACACAATACGTGACGTAACGGTAACGTAGGTTGTTAGGGGTGTTAATATCAGCATAAAACATATTGAAACTAAAAATCTATAGTTTTGATTTGTTTGTTTGTTTTGAGGTTTGGCTTCCCCGTAAACACTATTTAGGTCATTGTGGAGACGTTGCTTCCAATACTGTGGGACTTTTACCCGACATTGAGATGAAATGACATCTCAGCCCCTGCCGCCCTATCTCGGACCCCTCAATACCGGACTTGAGTCTGTCCGTTTCCGTTATTTTTCATGTCGCGGGTGCTGAAATTGCTCACGTCATTTCCTGTATCCATTTGGAGTTGCTGAATATCAGTCGAATAGAAAGCGATTATTATCCGCGATAATTGTAACAAATGTTTTTGATTTTATTTTTTGAATATTGATCACAAACATGGTATATTTATTCATAATTTACAAACAATGTTTCGTGAATGTAACAGGTCGTGGAAGAAAAATGGCGACCATCGCTGAACAGTACTCGCATTTGTAGAGCCTTTGGTTGCATTTCCTCATTAAAATCTATTGTCAACCCAACTTATCAAGAATTAACTGGTTTTGTTTCAATGCTTTATGAACGCACTGATTCAAACCTCCAATCAGAAAAATTAAATATTGTCTGTTGAAAATGCCGATTTTTTCGAATTTGACCCACAAATGGTGACTTTTGCGTTAGGGGGTATGTGAAAATTTTGACTATTATCTATGTTATTAGGAGTCATGTGACTCAAACGTTATTAAAAAATAAAGGACCTAAGGTGATATTATTGCTTCATAATAGTTTTAACTGGGTTATTTGCAATAAATAGTGTTTAATATGAACAGAGTTTTGCTAAATTTAGACTACATAGATGCGACGGTGCATAAACATTATGACGTTGTACCGACGTCGATGTGACGTCACAATTACGTCATGTGCCTGCCGTGGGTTTTGATGGGCCACAATGATGCGAACACAAATACAAACAAAAATAGTTTGTGCTACGCTAACAACTTCTAGCTAGCACATTGAATGGGATTATCGAAATTGTTTTAAAAACCAAAAGCATATATTCTGCAGTCTTTCGGCAGAGTGCTATGATCTTTTATCAAATGGGCCGCGTCAAGCGATTTTGGTACTTATCGCCTATGCGAGCAGCGAAGGTTCAGGCGAGCCTGCGCATCCGCGCAGTCTCGCCAGAACCTTCGCTGCTCGCTAATACAAGCAGTGAATCAAGAGGAACCTTCAGACAGAAAGACATATCCCTGGCCCCTTTGAATGGCTGGGCATGCGCAGTTGAAATTTGTCATGACGGAATGCTCGAAGACCCAAATTCGCTTGGCGGGGCTCAAATGCTGTAATTGTCACAGCAGTCAGTTGTGCGTATCAAGGCGCATGAACTTAAATTTGATTGTTTTATTATTATTATTATTATTATTATTATTATTATTATTATTATTATTATTATTATTATTATTATTATTATTTGGGCAGCTATTTAATATCATGACTAATACATTAAGTTGACCAGTTAAGCGATTAACAAAACTGTTAATGACCAATTACAATTTTTTTTTATTTTTGCATCTTTGATCCGACAGGTTATACTTATCACAAACCCGGTAAAACAAAGAGGTATTTTACGCTTACAGGCACAACAAAACAAGGGTTTAATATTCCGAATTTTTCCTCCATAAAGGAAATTGTAGTTATTTGGAATAACCATTAAAAATAACCTTAAAAAAGAAACATAGCCACTACACGACGGGGGCTCCTAGAATATTAGAAGGAATAACAGAAGCTGTCTACATAAAAACTTGAAACAAATACTTTGGCTATAATGGATAGTAACCCTAATAATAGCACTTCCGGGATCGCAGTGTTGGTACAGAAGTACAATCACTCCCTGTTAGGAGAGCCGTATTGAGCTGTGTTGTCGGTCCGGTCAAGTTAGTCAGGAACACATCAAGGTAATTGGGAAGGGTCTGATTACAGAGCCCCGTAGGACAGTAGAAACCGTGGGTGCCGAAAATAAAATGAATTGGTTTAATGACGGAACATTGAAGACACTAGACAATATCCAGCAGGCACTCAACGCCAAATCAACGCCAGAAGAACGCTGAAAACATTGTTTCAACGTTGATTCAATACTGAGTCAACGTCGCGTGCCCGTGAGGTTGTTTTGAATTTACCCGCCATATCTATATCGGTATGTAAAAATGATTAATGTAATATTCGGCGAGGGAGATATCAGTTTTCCATAAGTGCAGTAAATAGAGATATCTCTATTTAAACTTTGAATACAGATATCTGTAACTGAAATGCAGATATCTGGTTTTGAAATGCAGATATCTGTATTTAATTCTGTAATGCAGATATCTGCAATTCAAAAACAGATATCTGCATTTCAATTGCAGATATCTCTAATTAAAAAATAAATTAAATTAAATAAAATACAGATATCTGTATTTAATAGGTTTAAACCAAAACGGAACACCATAAATTTGGTACTATTTGAAAATAGAATATATTTGTTTTCAAAACATTTTCCACATTGCCTTATTTTCCGAACCTTGATTATTTTGTATACGTCAGAACCAATTTAATGTTCTTGTTCATAATGTTGAATGTTTTTTTCGTACAGATCAAGTGAATAATGACTTAAGCTGAATTAAGCGAATGAGAAGAAATCATAATCAAAGTATATATATGCCATAATTAGGCTTATTCAAATAAGCCACCCTATGTATAATACAAAAGCAAAGGTGACGTGTTTCTTGCGTCACTGGGGCGGCCAACTGAAACTGGCCTACAGTTGTGCAAGGCCTGCTGTCCTTGCATAAGGTAAGGGTAGAGTTGGGGGGGGGGGGGTATTTATTCTGTTTCTAAACGCCCATGTCAGCCTCGATAGCGCAATGGTTAACGCGTTCGACTCATTATCGAGGGGTTGTGCGTTCGAATCCGGCACCCGGTATCGAGGTGTGTCCTTGGGCAAGACACATAATGCACCCAGGTGTAAATGGGTAGCAGTGGTGTAATAGTCACTGCCTCTCTCGCGCGTGCGTGAAAACATCCGGAATGAGTGTTCGAGAGCGATTAAATAAGCTTTAAACTTCCATCGCAATCGAACTAAAATAAATTAGTATAAACTAAACTAAACGTCCATTCATTTCCCTATTTCTCCTCTTTCTCCTCTGTCCTTCACTTTGCTATCTTTTCTATCACTTTTCTCCCTTTCTCTGGGAGACAATACTAAATAACCCACAAGGGTTGGCGTGTCGTTAAACCCCAAACAATCAATCAATATAATACCTGAGTATCAAATATCTTATTTACTTTTTGATACAACACCATTGTTTCATTCGCTTTATTTGGAGACAGATATATTTCTAGACATAAGAAATTTGAAGGTCTCTCTCTCTCTCTCTCTCTCTCTCTCTCTCTCTCTCTCTCTCTCTCTCTCTCTCTCTCTCTCTCTCTCTCTCTCTCTCTATCAGTCAACACTGAACCATTGCTGAATAAACGCCAATTCAATGTCATGACTTGGAATCATTGTGGATTCAATGTTGTTTTGAAATTGTGTGCTCACGGGAAGTGTTTTAGGTTATGCGGACCCATCAACAGTGATTCAGTCATATTAAACAATTAGTGCATTATTGTATGTATGTTAGTGTAATTGTCTACCAGATTTTCTACAAAAGACTTCAAATGAGGCGTATTTGTGTCCTAATGTTGGGAAGCCGTTTTTGGTAGAGGCGATAAGTTTCACAGTCTTTTACACTATAGTGAACATTGTGTATACTGGAGAGGAACTCATTGTTTTTAATTCAACTCAGTCGACACACAACGTTGAAACATTGCTGAATAAACGTCAGTTCAATGTCATGATGTTGGATCAATTTGGAGGCTGGTACCGTTTCCTAACGTTGGATAGCCCTTTTGGGTAGCGGGATATTTTCACAGACTTTGCCACATCACGAAAACAGGCCTAATCGATTAATGCCCCCCCCCCCAGTGGCATTCGTTTCCGCTGACCGTTCCAAGGCGGTTCTTCTGTCACGGTTCATTTTTGTTATGGTTTGTCTTTGGGTGTTTGTGTCGCTTATATTATTTATTTTGGATAGCCTATCGGCCATTTTGTGGGAAAGTAACTGTCTTTTTGGCTTTCCGCTATCGATGTTTCCATTAGGGTATGTTGTTTCATGTTTGTGTTTCTTTCCTGATTCCTGATCATTGCCTCCACTTCTATTCTATATAAATTTGACCCCTTGAACCCCACTTTTATATAGTAAAACTGGGTTTTACAGGGGTAAACCTTATTTTTCTTATTTGTGCTGTAAATATATAGATTGTGCCCGGGGTACTCGTTAGAACCGCCTTGATGAGGCGTTTCTAACGAGTGCCCATAATCTATATTTTGAACAGAAATAAGAAAATTATCACAATTTTCATCTATAAATTTTAGTTTTTTCGGGGATAAAGTTAACAGTGTTTTTGTATAGGCGTGTTTTCGTAATGACTTTGGTGAAAATTATCCATACTCTGTAACTCTGTCAACATTCAATCATTGCTGAATAAATGTCAGTTCTATGTCATGATGTTGAATCAATGTGGATTCAATGTTGGGAAGCCCTTTTGTAGGGGCGGTAAGTTTCACAATCTGTGTTAGTATAACTGTTCACAATATTTGTGTTTCACCATTCTGCAAAAGGCTGTGAAATGAGGCGTGTACCATTTCCTAATGTTGGGAAGCTCTTTAGGGTAGGAGCAATAAGTCTTTTACAATATGGTGAATTGGCCCCCGCCCATAGGGGCTTGAAGAAATATATGGGCTGCATGATGCTTCCACGCAGAGCTGACACCGACCCCGCACACGACTACTGGTAAACCGCTTGGATGATCTAAGCCTGCCCATGCAAAGCGGTGCGCGAGTCGGACCGTCCATGCTTTTTAACCCTATTGGTTTCATTGGACGACAGGACTTGAGATGTCATTTCATCCCAATGTCGGGTAAAAGTCCCAAAAATTGGAAGCAACGTCTCCAAAATGACCTTTATAGTGTTGACGGGGACGTTAAACCTCAAATCAACCAACAAACCAATATGGTGAAAATTATGCATATTAGAGAGGAACCCATTTTTTCCTTAACGTTTTAACCCTTGACCTGCTGAATATTTAAATATGCCACACCCACTACCAATTATCAACCAATCAGTTTACTTGATGCAAATTATTGCAACAAATTCACAATCTGAATGACAAACAATGTAGATCCTGATCAGATGGCTTCGTCAGAAGCCATCTGATTTGGATCTACATTGTCTGAAAGATAAGACATGTACGGGCTCAGCAGGACAAGGGTTAATGTGACCAAGTCGACGCACAACGGTGAAACATATAGCGATTTAACGTCCATTAAATGTCATGAAGGTGAATCCATGTGGATTCAATGTTATTTCGATGTTGTGTGCTCACTGGGAAAGTGCGTTAGGTTATGCGGACCCATCAACCGTAATCCAGACATGTTAAACGATCACTGCATGTGTATGTTAGAGTAATTGTCCACAAGATTTGTGTTTCACCATATTGCAAAAGACTGTAAAATAAAGCGTGTACCGCTTCAAAAGGTTCGGAAGCCCTGATGGCTAGGGGCGATAAATTTCACAGTCTTTTACATTATGGCGAAAAATATGCATGCTGGAGAGAAAGACACTGTTATTCGTCAACGTGTTCCACATACAACGTTGAAAAATTTATGATAAACGTCAGTTCAATGTCAAGACATTGAATCAATGTGGATTCAATGTTGTTCCGACGTTGTATGCCCACTGGGTAAGAGGATCCATCAACAGCAATTCAGTCATATTGGACGATCAGTGCATTGTTGTAATGTATGTATACTACCTGAAAGCAAGCTGTTATTACTTATAAAAAAGACGTAAGCTACCGTTATCATGTATGTTTGTTTATTTGAAAGTAGTATACAGGTCACTTTGACGTCAATGACGTCATAAGATGGCGGCCAAGATGGCGGAAGTATGACCTCGGCTGACCTTTGATGACCTTTGTGGAGGGGGTGACGCGTTTAGTAAAAAAAGTAAAAAGCCCTTGACCACGGGAAGGTAGCGTCACGTCCTAAGGCATGGGGATTCGGACAGTAGCACATCCGTTCCGGGTAACCATAGGCAAGCATTTTTAGGACTCCCGCTGTTATGTTACCGTGGACAGAAATTTACAAAAGAAGTAATAAAATTCCACGCCATTTCAAGCCTAAATTGGATCGGTGTAGATCCTGATAAGACCCCTTATTATATGGGAATGTAGGCAATTACACTGAAAATAACGCCTGTCGTATTAAGAATATTAGGGATAAAAAATCATTCGGCTTTACGTTGTGATACGAAAGAAAAAAACAACGTACTAACAGTATTGTATATCATACTGATTGATTGATTGATTGTTTGGGGTTTAACGACACGCCAATCCTTGTGGGTCATTTTGTTTCGTCTACCAGAGAAAGAGACTGTATCCTTACTGTATCCTCATTGTATCCTGACTGTATCCCCACTATATCCTTACTGAATCCTTACTGTATCCTGACTGTATCCCCGATGTATCCTTACAGTATATTGACTGTATCCCCACTGTAACTTCACTGGCTGCATCCCCGCTATATCCTGGTTCTATCATATCTTTCTGCATGCTTATTGAATGCTCAGAGACTAATGACGTAACCTTATTCTCCTCCTCTTCCTCGTATTCTTACTATATCATTTCTAAATCCTGAATGTATCCCCACTGTATCCCGACTGTATACCCACTGTATCCTCACTATTTTCTGACTTTATCCCCACTGTTTATCAAGGTATCTTGACTGTATCCCCGCTGTATCCTCACTTTATCCTGACTGTATCACCACTGTATCCTCACTGTATCGTGACAGTATACACACTGTAGCCTTATTGAATCCTTACTGTATCTTGACTGTATCATCCCTGTATTCGTGGCCCCCGCCAATCGGGGCTTGAAGAAATAGATGTGCTGTATGATGCTTCTACGCAGAGCTGAAACCAACTCGCACACGAGTTCTGGTAAACCGCCTAGAGAACCTAAGCCTGCCCAGGCAAAGCGGTGGTTTCCATGGGCGACAGGGCTTGAGATGTCATTTCCTCTCAATGTCGGGTAAAAGTCCCGCAAAATTGGAAGCAACGTCTCCAAAATGACCTTTACAGTGTTGACGGGGACGTTTAACCTCCAATTAAACAAACAAACATCATTGTATCCTTACGGTATCCTGACGGTATCCCCACTGTAGTCTCAGTGTATCCCAGTTGTATCCTGGCTGTATCCCCGATATATCCGGTTGTATCATATCTTTCTGAATGCTAATTGAATA